>CAWUFW010002725.1:0-580000 GCA_963921515.1 Calotriton arnoldi
AGTAATCTGGATCTTTGAGAATGGGTGCTGAGCACATTGCCTCTATGGTGTCAAAAGCCTTTTGACAACTAACTGTCCAGTTCAACTTTTTGGGCACCTTCTTGGAGGGGAGTTCTGTGAGGGGTGCTAGAAAGGTACCATACCCCTTCAAGAACTTCCAGTAGTACCCAGTCAAGCCAAGGAATGCCCTGACTTGGGTTTGGGTGGTTGGAGCTTCCCAATCCAGAATGGTCTGGATTTTGGGTTGTAAAGGTTGAACTTGGCCGACAACTACCAGGTGACCCATGTATACAACTGTGCTCTGCCCTATCTGGAATTTAGATTCCTTGATAGTGAGGCCTGCAGTCTGCAGGGCCTGCAAAAACTTGCCACGGTGGATCAGGCGACCCTACCAGGTGGAGCTATAGACAGCAATGTCATCTAGGTATGCTGCACTAATAGCTTCCAGCCCAGCCAGGACTTTGTTCACCAACCTTTGGAAGGTGGCAAGGGTATTCTTTAAACCAAAGAGCTGAACAGTAAACTGATAATGCCCATCTGGGGTCGAGAATGCTGTTTTCTCTTTGGCTCCTGGGCCATGTCAATCTGCCAGTACCCTGAGGTTAAGTCAAAGTTCCTGAGAAACATAGCTGCCCCAAACACATCAGCTCTGGTTATTGGGTGTGCATCTGTCTTGACGACAGCATTGAGACCTCTGTAGTCTACACAAAACCTCATCACTGCTTTTCCACCCTTGGTGTGAGGCTTGTGGACTAAGACCACTGGGCTGGCCCAGGTGCTGTCAGAGGGTTCCCATAATTCCAGCATCTTGCTTACTTCAGCTTTGATGCTCTCCTTAACAGCATCAGACTGTTGATAGATCTTGTTTTTGACAGGCATGCTGTCTGCAGTGCTCACATCATGGGTACACCAGTGTGTGTGTCCAGGGGTTATGGAGAAGAGCCCAGCTTAGTGCTCCGAGACTGGCCTGCAGTTGGCTTGCTGTTGAGCAGAGAGGGTGTCTGAATAGACAACTCCACCCGCTGACCCATCTTTGGGGCTGCTGGAGAGGAGGCCAGTGAGAGGTTCAGTCTCTGATTCCTGATCCTCACCAGTGACCATCAGCATAGTCACTTCAGCACGGTCATGGAAATGTTTCAGGCGATTAACATGGATGACCCTTTTGGGGTTCCTGCTGGTGCCCAGGTCTACCAAAGAGATGGCCTCAAATTTCCTCTCAAGGATAGGGTATAGACAACTCCACCTGTCCTAGAGGGTCATAGGTGCCACGGGCTCCAATACTCATACCGTTTGCCCTGGTTGGAACTCCACCGTACCAGAGTTTTTGAAGCTCTTGGCTGGCTTCCAGGTTTTTGGTTGCTTTTCAAATGTACTCTGCCATCCTGGAATGGAGGCCTAGTACATAGTACACAGTATCTTGTTTAGGTTCTCTGAGAGGTCTCTCCGAGCCTTCCTTAACCAGACAAAGTGGTCTTCTCCCAGGATGGCCAAACAGAAGTTCAAAGGGGGAAAAACCTACTCTCTTCTGTGATACCTCTCTGTAAGCAAAAAGCAGGCATATCAAAAGGACATCCCATTTCCTTCTGAGTTTTTCTGGGAGCCCCATGAACATGCCTTTGATGGTCTTGTTGAATCTCTCAACAAGGCCATTGGTTTTTGGGTGGTATGGAGTAGTGAACTTATAGTCACTCCACATTCAGCCCACATGTGCTTCAGGTAGCCAGACATGAAGATGGTACCTCTGTCTGACACCGCCTACCTAGGAAAACCCACTCTGGTAAACATACCAATGAGGGCCCTAAACACAGCAGGAGCAATAGTAGTCCTAAATGGATTTGCTTCAGGGTACCTGGTAGCATGATCCACTACTAACAGTATAAAGCGGTTCTCTGATGCAGTTGGGGGGGTCCCGGGCACCGACAATGTCAATCCCTACCCTTTCAAAGGGTACCCCAACCACTGGAATCAGAATTAAGGGGGGCTTTGGGTTGCCACCTGCTTTGCCACTAGCTTGGCAGGTGGCACAGGAGTTGAAAACCTCCTTCACCTTCTGGGACATGTTTGGCCAGTAGGAGTGGTTGACTAGCATACTGCAAGTCTTGCTCTGGCCAAGATGCCCAGCTAGGGGGATGTCATGGGCCAATGTGAGCAGAAACTCTCTGAACTGCTGAGGCACTACCACTCTCCTGGTGGCAGCAGGGTTGGAGTTTCTGGCCTCAGTGTACAGGAACCATTCCTCCCAATAGGTCCTGTGGTGTTCCTGTGCAGCAGCCTGCTGTCTCAGGCTTTCAAGAGTAGAACAGGTCCTCTGCCCTTGGCACAGCTCTTCTCTCGAGGGTCCTCCTGGGCCCAGGAGCTTGGCCGTGTAAGGCCCAAGTTCCTGGGGCTCAGTTCCCTCTGGGGCTGACAGGTCTTCCCCCTGGGGAGAGGGGACCTGAGCTTGTGGCTGATCAGAAGTTGGTTTCCCAGACTTCTTACCATTTCTCTTGCAGAGTTGATCCTTCTTTTCAGGCTCCAACACCTCTTGTTCACCCTGGGCCTTGCACTGTGCTCGGGTTTTTACGCACATCCTTTCAGGAATTCCCAGCATGGCTGCATGGGACCGAAGCTCGACCTCAGCCCAAGCTGAAGACTCCATATAATTTCCTAGCAGACATTCAACCGGGACTGCAGAAGAGACCACTACATGTTTCAGGGCAGTAACCCCTCCCCATTCTAACTACACCATAGGCATGGGATGAACCTTAGTAATATTATCAGCATTGGTGACTGGATAGGTCTGTCCAGTCAGATACTGTCCTGGAGATACCATTTTTTCAGTCACCATGTTGACACTTGCACCTGTATCTCTCAGGGCTTCTACTCTGATCCCATTAATTAAGGGTTGCTGTTTGTATTTTTCCATGTTAGTGGGCCAAACAGTTATGGTTGCAAGATCCGTCGCACCCTTACAGACTAGTGAAGCTTCTGTGTGCACTCTGATTTGCTCAGGGTACACCAAGTTCCCCACTTGGAGATTTGCCAAACCAGTGCCAGCTGGAGGGGCAGTAGGGGGTGCTCTTTTTGAGATAGGCAGAATTTCCAGTTCGGTGTCCAGTCTGTTTACATTTGTGATACCACAACTTTTTGGGATCTCAATGATTACCTTCGTACCCAGTTTTTGGTTGTGAAGTGTTTTGGGACCCACCCGCATTTAGAAGACTCTTTACTTTTAGCCTTGGGATGTTCACCCTCTTTCCCTTAGGGTAGCTTAGTAAGCTCTTTCTTTTGGTCACTCCCACCACTGGTAGTTTTGGCCACCATAGTCTTGACCCAGTGGTCTGCCTTCTTTCCCAACACTTGGGTAGACGTAGGACCTAGGTCCACAAGTATTGATGAAACTTTTCAGAAAAACAATTAATCAACAGATGTTCTTTCATAATCAAATTATACAGCGCATCAAAGTCTTGCACCTGGCTTCCTATCAACCAAACAACTAGTGTCTTTACTGAAAAGTCCACAAAATAAGCACAGGACTGACTCGATGTTTTCTGAGTCCCCCAGAACTTAATCCTATACTCTTCAGTGGTGAGTCCAACGCCCTCAACCAGGGTACCCTTCATGTGGTCATAGGACTAGGCCTCAGCCTCGGTCAGTGTCAGGAGTCTAACCTTGCACTTACCAAAGAACAGTTCCCAAAGGAGAGAGCCCCAGTACTTCTGGCTGACATTCCTCTTCCTACAGCTCTCTCGAAATCTGTGAACCATTTTGTGATGTCATCACCTTCTGTATATTCGGGTACAATCCCTTTGGGGATTTTAGGGTCAAAAGCTTCTTCTTTCTCCCTATTTATAATATTGCTGCCACCAGAGATGGGTCAGAAGCCCAACTCAATTCTTTTTTCTCTGTAGCTAGGATTTTGGCTCTAAAGCTGCCCTCTTGGCTAATCTCTCGAGAACAAGATCCTCCTCTGGGGAGTCTTCTCTTTCTAGGGGAGGAGGCTCTAAGGAACCCTCACTTCCATAGTCTCCATTCTGACCCACAAGGAGATCAGTGTCATCCTCTGGATGATCTTTCTCATACTCTGCCAAGAGCTCCAGGAGCTTTGCCTTGGTAGGGTTTGAGCCGGTTTTGATGTTATAGTTTTTACAGAGGACCCTTAGCTGCTGCATCGACAGCTGCAGGTAAGGGGTCAGACTGAAATCCAGAACCAGGTCCTCTGTGGAGGTCATTATTTAATAAAGCTGGACCCTTTTTAGAATTAGAAAAAAAGAAAAACCTAACACAAGCTTTATAATCCTAACTATAGTAATTCTTTTAAATCCTAAAAACGTTTAACTTCAGATCTGGAAATGTATTTGTCAATAAAGGATGAGTTATTAAGTCAAATTGTGGATCACAGTGGCATCTTT
Source organism: Calotriton arnoldi (assembly GCA_963921515.1). Taxonomy (NCBI): domain Eukaryota; kingdom Metazoa; phylum Chordata; class Amphibia; order Caudata; family Salamandridae; genus Calotriton; species Calotriton arnoldi. Next base: position 4,392 of record CAWUFW010002725.1, read on the forward strand.
GGAGACTTTATCTTACACCTGAATGTAATGAGTACCACGTCGATCATATTTATGGTTTAAATCTTTTTATTGAATCAACAGCCAGTGCATCAATGTGACAAGTGAAGAGCTTCAATGCATGGGCTACGCAGAACCCAGGAGAGAGCTTTAGCAGGGTCACTAACTGAAGATATAGAAACAACTAAAAAATAACAATAAGGATAACAATGCCCCCCTCCCTCCCGATGTCCCCCCCGTTCCCCCACTCCGTCCACTGCGTGTTGGGAATCATGTTTGGGTGCAAAGTGTTCATTGTTGTGGCGGCTCCCGCTGTGTGTTAGCGTCAGGGGAGGTCAGGCGTAGAAGGCGGAGGTACCTGAGGCATGTAAGTTCTCGAAATTCTTGGACTAAGATAACTAAAAACAGTTGCCAGAGCTCTCCGAATGTCGAGCCCTTCCCTGCCAGCGTGAGTGAGATCTTCTCCATCCCTAGTATATGCCACAAGTGCTGAAACCATCCTGTGTGCGAGGGTATCCGAGGAGTCTTCCAATGCAGTAAAATGTTTTGAGTAGCTGTGCCAAGCGCTATCGCTATCTGGCGCCCCCTTCTAGACCTGAGGGGGTATGTTATGGGGTTTGGGACTCCCAAAAGGACATATGCAGGGATTCTGGGGAGTTTCGTGTCTAAGTGTTTGTCGATTTCGTCTAGGATCTCAGACCAATACTGGTGTAAATGCTCACATTCCCACAGGAGGTGAACCAACGTCCCGGTCCTCCAATACCCCCTCCAACAGGCTGCGCTTTGCGTGGGATCAGCTTGGTGCATACATTCTGGGGTGAATACCAGTAGATGGCTAATTTGGTTAGCGTTTCTGTGAGGCCCATGTTGCTTGTCGAGTGCCGCGCCCTGTAGTATACCCCCTCCCATTCTTTGCTGCTGAGCTCGCGTCCAAGATCTCTCTCCCAACGCGTGCGGCTTGCCTTGTAAACGTGCGTGTATCGAGTGAGTAGCATCCTGTATAAGTCAGAGATCAGTTTCTTATCCGATGACCTTGTGATGAGCCATCGTTCGTAAGAAGTAAGGTGTCTCTGTGCCTGCGGCCTGATGTCTGGGTGTAGTGTCCAGTGTCGGAGTTGCAAGTAATATAGCCTTTCGGACTCAGGGAGTCCGTAGTCAAATCTAAGCTGGGGGAAAGGGATCATCCCCTCTACATCAAATAAGTCTCCCAGCGCTCGGCATTCTGTGGTTCGCCAGTGTGTGAAAGAAGTCTCGCCTATCCCTGGACTAAAGTCCGGGTTGTCAAAAAGTGGCCGGAGAGGGGAACGTAGTCAGCTTGTGTTTCTTATTAGTCTGGTCCCATGTTGTTAAAATGGTGCGTGTGATGTGGGAGGCATAGAGATTGGGGGGTCTATGCGGCTTCTGAAAGAAGGAAATCTTCCTGAGAGATGTGCCCGCCACTGCTCGGTCCTGAAAAAGCCAATGCTTCTTTGATTCAGTGCGGTTCCATTCAACTAGATGTCGCATTAGCGTGGCTTTATAATAGAGTGTGATGTCGGGGATCCCGAGCCCACCTTCGCCGGGCGGAAGCGGATGAGCTTTTTCATTCGTGGCTTACGGCCTTGCCAAATGAAGAGGGAGAGCTCCGACTGCACCCGATTCAGCCAACCCGTGGGAGGCCATAGGGAAAGTGTCTGGAAGAGGTATAGGATTTTAGGTAAGACTCATCTTAATGGCTGCTATCCTCCCTAGCCAGGAGATGGGGTAGTGCTTCCACCGCTGCAGATCAGAGCGAATTTGAGTGTGTAATTTGGTGTAGTTAACTGACGCCGTGGTTTGCAAAGTGGGTGCTAACTGGATTCCCCGGTATGGGACCGTGTCTCTGGACCATTGCATGGGATGCTGACTTTGGAGGCATGCCTGCGCGTGTGGTGATAGTGAGAGGTTGAGGACGGTAGATTTGGTGATGTTAACCTTGAACCTGGAAGTCTTCGCAAAGGAGTCCAGCTCTGTCAAAAAAGCTCCCAGGGCCACCGCCGGATCCACTAGGGTGACGAGGACATCATCTGCGTAGAGGTTAATGGTGTGTACGTCGCCCCCAAATCGGATGCCCGTAATGTGTGGGTGTTCCCGGACTTTCTGGGCTAATGGTTCCATGTACAGGGCAAAGAGCAGGGGTGACAAAGGGCACCCCTGTCTTGTGCCTCTGCTTATGGGGAACGGGGCTGAGGTGTGTCCGTTTACTCTCATTATCGCTGTAGGCGAGTGATAGCAGTTGAAACGTTGATCATATTTAGATTGAATAAGACAGATTGCTAGAATAACGTTTTGAGAACAAGATATAAATAGAGTGCTGGGCCATATTTTAATATTCTTTGAGAACTTTTCTCATTTAAGGGGAGGTGTAATAGCTGCCTTACTCGGACATCTTGCATCTAATGTGGATTGAAATTATAATTTATTTTTGGTGATAGTGGCATGAGCAGTGTTTCTTTGTGCTAAGCCTCAGCCATTTTTGTAAATCTTTCATCGAGTCTCCTGGATTAATAACACATTTTGAGGGTGTTGTTTAACAAATTGAGCGACACCCCCTCTTGATTTTAGTTCTAAGGCAGTTGATGATCCATAAGAGAACAGTCAATCAATTAGGCCTGTTCTCGGATTTGTCATCATGAACCCATAGCAATGCCCAGACTGGCTCTGTAGACAGTGGCAGCTTTTGTATCATGCGTATGAACATTAATATCACCATTTTCCCATTTGTAACAATTCTCTTCACCACATTTACAGTACTTACTGAGCGTAGAGCCACTCCCATCCCAACTTGTGGAAAGGTCTGCTGCCCACTCCCATCCTTAGTACACTTATCTAAACTGCAACAATTTAACTACCACCCCGACAATAATCTGATAAAGAGTTCTACTCTGGTGCAATTCTTTCCTGTGCTCGCTCCTCTACACTCCTTACAGGTGATGGAGAGATGAGGTTGTTTCAACCAATACTAAGTGACCCATCCCTTTTGGTGGCTCTGAAGGACTCTTCTTTCAAGTACATCCACTAATCAACTCAGTTTTATTGTCAGCAAATGGTGTACATCGTTCAGCTGTGTTCCATTATCGTCCATGACCAGTCATCTCTTGGTGTGGTATGGTTAGCCTGTAATCATGTTAGGTGATCTTCCCTCTTGTCTCTTAACTTCGTGGAATCTATTTTTCTCTACGCCTCTTCTTGGCTCCTGTCCTGGTGTCTTCATCGACATCCAAATCTGTTCTAGGTAGGTCTTGGGCTATAGAGTGCAGTGGGGCCGATCACACTGTTTGTCGCCAGGTTAGTCCACCATCTGGGGCAAGTTTGACGCTCCTTGGGCCTCAGTCTGGGTGCCAGAGGAGACCTGCACTCTATTACAAGCAGTGTCATTCTGCAGCCGGGGTCTTTCCTCAAGCCATGTCAAGGCATCTAGTGGTGTTTTAAAGACATTTTGACCTGGAATATGACCTTCACTTTGACAGGGCATAGAAGCATATATTTTAGTCCCAAGGGCCTCAGTTTTTGCTTTATGGGGTTGTAGGTTTTTGTTTCTGACCAATGGTGGTATAATCTGGGAATACCATAAATAGTGTCTCCCCTTTTGCTAAAGTCTTACAAAGAATAAGCTCTGGGTCCCGATAGTTGGGGAATCATACTATCAAGGCCTCGGAGGGGCCACCGGAGGAGGCTTACTAATGCTCGCCCTCTTCACTTTTTCTACAAAAAATCAGGAGTAAAGATTTTTGAGCTCTATGAAGAAGAGCCGGGTTTTCAAGAAATCCACTGATTTCAATATGACCCCCCCCCCCCTCAGGAAATTCATCAAATTTGAGATTATTTTGGTCTTTATTGCTGCGAGTATTCAGTCTGTTGCCGAGGAAGCCTGTTCACCTCCTCCTTATCTGGTAATGGGCTGCTTGTGTTCCAGTTCAGAGGGGATCTGGCCTGGCAGTTCAGGCTGGACCGTTTCTACTGGAGCAGGGTCAAGACTGATATGCACATGGCTGGTTCCAAACTTAGGTGGCAAGGTGGGACAAAAACAATGGATTAGGATGCGATCTGAGAGACTGCCAGTGTCTGAGATGAATTCAAGCATTCCATCCTACACTTTGCTTTTGTTCACATTTTAAGTAATACAAAAATACAATAGCTTGTTCAGCTAACGAATAACATATACAGAACATCGGCAGGCAGCCTTCGAAAGTTACAAAAGAAAGGAACATCCTAAACAAAGCTTCTTTGAGAGAACATAAATATTACATTTTGTATTGAGAAAGACACCACAGTTGAGGTGTCAAATTCAATGATTTTCTACAAATGGAAAACCACACAAAGACGCATGCGTGTGGAAAGGATCGCTCACATAAAATATATGTACACATTTCTTCTGCAAACATGAATGGCTGTCAATGCAAGCTGGCTGCGTCCTAGTCATGTTAACTAGAGCACCTCTAAAGTAGGCATTATTTCCTTCTATTAAAAACGCTCTCACAACAGCAACACAATACATGCTGGGGTTGAAACGGGTATGTAGCAACGGAAAATATTTAGGACTTCTCAGTTGGCAAGTATGTAGCAAGAAACCCAATTTTCGTGGATCGAGTAGAGCATACAAAGGTGTATCGATATTGGGTTATAACCTGTGCCCAGGCATTTCTTCAAGTCTATTCTGTTACAGCAACTTTGAGAAATCATTCTGGTTTTACCGATACTCATTGAACCACTTGATTTCACCAACTGCATTGCACGAGTACGTTTTTTTCACGTTATATTAGAAGCAGCCTTTTCTGTTTAACTAAAAAAAAATTGATCTGGTTGTATTGAATACACCAAAGGAACATAAAACGAGGCCCATGTGTGGCCTGTGTCATTTATTTGATATAACTGTACTGAATACACCGAAGCAACATGACACGGTGTGTGTTCTTAATCATTTGTTTATGTAAAGAAACTTAGAGAGAGATACACTTCGTCTAGTGGTAACGACAAAAGTGATTATATGAAATGTATGCTTTTCTCCCCACCAGAACCAATGTTCTTATATACTCAGACATGTGCCATGGTCACTTCTCAATACAAAAGTCAGCTAACATACTACTGGAGCTTTGGTTTAGCGCATGTTTGCCGGAAACTATAAACTTTCTGATCTACATAGTATTTCATACAGATCAACCACAGGAGGGAGGTATTGAGTGACTGTGCAATAAAAGTATGACTACATTTTAACTGGAATATTTCCTCTACAAAGCCAGATTACTAAATGTTCTATTATGGGCACATCTGCAGTAGACACTATGACCGAATGAACATTGAAGACTGCTACACCCCAAGTGTCAACTCAGATTAACAAAATAAGAGTGGTTGGCACTGGCTAGTAATATTTCTAGCAAAAGAGACTCTATTTGATTTTACTCCTATGTGTTTGTCCCCAAACAGATATTTATGTCTGAATTCAATATGTCAATTTTAAAGAAGAAATATCAGACAGAATAATATTTAGCAATAAAAGGCCCGATTAATAGGGTGCAAATACTTTCGCCATTTGAGCTCCTCACTTTTGGCGAGATTATAGTGGGTTGGCGAATGTATGAGATACCTCTGACAGCAAGTAGTTCAAAGTAATATTCTGAATTTTTTGGGAAACTAATTTGGATTCCAGATGCACGCAGCCTGCTGAACATTCCGAGCACAGCATCCACATAGAGACAAATGACCCTCAGCTCACAATCCACTGCCTAAGTATCTGCCTGATGAACATTCTGAGCACAGCATCCACATAGAAACACATGACCCCCAGCTGATAATCCACTGCCTAAGTATCTGCCTGATGAACATTCCGAGCACAGCATCCACATCGAGACAAATGACCCCCAGCTGACAATCCACTACCTAAGTATCTGCCTGATGAACATTCAGAACACAGCATCTGCATAGAGACAAAGGACCCCCATCTGACAATCCACAGCCTAAGTATCTGCCTGAACATTCCGAGCACAGCATCCACATAGTGACAAAGGACCTCCAGCTGACAATCCACAGCCTAAGTATCTGCCTGATGAACATTACGAACACAGCATCCACATAGAGACAAATGACCCCTAGCTGACAATCCACTGCCTAAGTATCTGCCTGATGAACATTCCGAGCACAGCAGCCACATAGAGACAAATGACCCCCAGCTGACAATCCACCGCCTAAGTATCTGCCTGATGAACATTCCAAGGACAGCATCCACATAGTGACAAAGGACCTCCAGCTGACAATCCACAGCCTAAGTATCTGCCTGATGAACATTCCAAGCACAGCATCCGCATAGAGACAAATGACCCCCAGCTGACAATCCACCACCTAAGTATCTGCCTGATGAACATTCCAAGGACAGCATCCACATAGTGACAAAGGACCTCCAGCTGACAATCCACTACCTAAGAATCTGCCTGATGAACATTACGAACACAGCATCCACATAGAGACAAATGACTCTCAGCTCACAATCCACTGCCTAAGTATCTGCCCGATTCCTTGCAGACTTGGAATTGCCAGAGTGAAAGCAAAGTCCAGCACCAAACATTCTGTGGCCAGGCTGATGGAGTGTACGTGTTGTTTAAGAGACCAGAACTGGTGGCATGAAATGACTGTCGCATATAAAAGATGTATAGGTGCACCCCAGGTTAGGCTTTTGACATTAAGCCTCTTGTTGATTCAAGTGTGGGTTCAATATGATTTTTGGGTTTCATTATGCCTTGCTAATAGCGTGGATAGTGAAGCAGAGCATCATATTTTTTGAGTATGGGGAGCTTATAGAGGAAAGTATGGCAATTTAGAAAATAAATAGGTTTTGTGTCCCCCAGAGGGCCTCTGAGCTGTGGGGAGTCATTTGTTGGCAATTAACTCTTGGCCAAGCCTTGCAGAAAGAAAAGTACATGCGTATCCAGGCAATGTAAACCATTTGTAGTGCGCTCAGGGTCTGAAATATGTAGTCATTAATCTCAGTGTTAATGAAAATGTCTATATATTGGTTTTATGTTTTTTGCGTGTCAAGAGTAAAACAAACCCAAAACTAGCCTCCCGCTTGTGGGTTGAATATGTGCTAGTTTTTCAACATGTGGTTTTAATTACGTCTTGCTAGTAGGCTTGAGAGTGAACTATAGTGTTGTATTTTTGGTTACAGAGAGCTAACAGACCAATGTATGATTTAGCAGTTTTGGACATTACGAAAAAATAAGCTATCGTCAACCCCAACGTGGATGGGAGTACTTACCTAAGGAGGAGGAGTCTCAACAATGCTGAAAGTAGACGAAGACTTGCATAGGAAGAAGAGAGGAAAATGTAGAACTAGCATAAAGACTGACAAACCGGGAAAGAAGAAAAAATTAGAAGACAGAAAAAACAATACACAGGAAAGACATGGAGAGGAAAAACCAACAAAGGACTATAAAAGGTTCTCTCATGCTGACAATCTTTGACCCCCAGACCTGGGAAGTGGAGGACCACCAACGAGGAGTCGACTCACGGAGGAGGATACCCTGCTGCACAGGGAACATGATGAAGAGCTCCAGCACATATGTCAGCCAGGAGGAATCGAAACTGTGGAGCTCTGTTAGAGGGAGGAGCACCACGAAGCAAAGAGGCAGATCTCGAAATACAGACAAATGACAGAGATGGAAGCCTGCACTCCACCTGGAAACACTGTGGCCCCATCATGGTTCTGATGAGGACCATGGCTGACCAGGTGCGTGACAGAGGTAGTTCGGGGAAGGAACTGGTAGGGAAGAGTACAGGCATAGAGGCTGGTGCGGAGTCCAAGGAGGACAACCGGGGTCAAAACCATGACAATCGTGCATATGACCCTAAAATCTCCTGGGTTTCTTTTCTTCTAGAAGCAAGTCTTGATGGCCAAACTAAGTGCCTTATTCTTGTGATGGGTAAGAAAGTGTGAAGGGCTAAGAAACCTAGCAGAAGAAAGGATAAAACAGGAGAAACAGACAGAAAGAAATTCAAGCAGACCATAGAAAGCAGAACAGGCTGGAAAAGATATAGTTGGGAAGAACAGCAATAGATCCATCGGCTCTCCAATAATTGAGATTTTTTTTTATTTGACCTGTGTTGAAATGACACTTACCTTTAATCTGAGGACATTGGAGGTGGAGCCCCAGCCGCTCTCTGGAGCTAAGAAGGAGTCTGCAGGGCCAAATCCTAGGGAAAGTAGAAGAAAGAATCCTATGAGATCTTTACAGACTTTTTAAACATTTTGAGCCTGTATGATAAATGGAGAACAACAAAACATTTAATTACTCAGAAAGCCTTGTAATTGACCTGGGTTACTGTATTAAAACAAACAAAACAGAGAACGAGAAATTAATATGCAGAGTTCCTCAGCCTCACCCTTTTCAACATGTACATGACACTACTCGCCAACATCATCGCCGTCATTTCCTACTCCAATCACACACAACTCATCTTCTACCTGACGGACAAAACAACCACCGCCAGAACCAACTTCACAAACTGCATGACCATGATAGCAGACTGGATGCGAACCAACTGCCTGCAGCTCAACTCTGACAAGACAGAAGTACTGGTCTTTGACATCAAGACCTCCCCAATGGACTGCACCTGGTGGCCATCAATAATAGGACCAAACCCCGCACCCACACACCACGCAAGTAATCTAGGGATCACCCTAGATAACAAACTGAGCACGGCGGCTCAAGTCAATGCAGTGTGCACCTAATGCTTCCACTTCCTACTCATGTTGCGAAAAAAATCTTCAAATAGATGCCTCAGAACACATGGGGCAGTATTACAATAAGTGCCCCGGGGGCGCAACGGGTGTTTGCGCCCGCTTTGCGCGCCCCCGGGGCAATTTGGTATTATAGAAGGGGGTGCAGACACTTGTGTGTCCCCTTCTATAATACCGATAGTGCTGGCGCACTTAAAGCGCCAGCGCTACCTTCAGAGGGTGTTTCCTCATTTGCATAGGAGTTTGCCCTATGTAAATGAGGGAATTCCTTTGACTCTGCGCCCGCGCCGTATTACCGAAGCGGGCGCAGAGTCAAAGGAGCCCTCAGGAGGTGCACTGACAGTGCGCCATTTAAAAGGTGGCGCACTGTCAGTGCGCCTCCTGACAGCAGCCCTCTGCAGTGGCTAGAGGGGGTCCCATGGAGCCCCCAGACATCCCCTTGCAGGCGGGTGCCGTCACTAACTTTACCCGCTTGCAAGGGGATCTCTATTCTCGTGTAAAAGTGCAGGCGGGTGCCGCCTGCACTGTGAAAACACATGTTTGCACATGAATGCGCTGCCCCCAGGGCAGCGCGACTTCGCGGCTGCCCCCAGGGCAGTGCATACAACATAATAGGGCGCATTGTGATTGTTTGCGCCTGGCGCACCTTTAAAAAGGTGAGCTGGGGGGGCGTGTCCAAGATGGCGGCGCGGTAGGACGCAGGATCGTGTCCCTCCGGCACCGCCGACCATAAGCATTGTCATATCGCCTGCTTCCCGGACCATCGGATCCCGCAGACACCGGGAGTGGCTTGGTATCACTGTGGGGCATCTCTGGGCCGACGAGCGCTGTTGTCGGTGCGGCGGCGGAGGAGCTAGGAGCCCCTGAACAGCGTGGGCCTTGGAGACCTGGTGGGTGACGGCGGCGGAGACCCGGGCCCAAGCCGGGAGAGTGACGCTGAGAGAGGTGCCGGCGGCGTAGCCCGGCGGCGGCGCCGGGTGTTGAGCGCCCGACAGTGGAGGTGCGCCCGGCTCTGGGTGCTGACGGGAGGCTGTGGGCGCCGGTGCTTCCGATGTCGGAGGGAGCACACTGGGCTACCCGCGGTCCCCGGCGAGCTGCGTAAGGCCCCGCGGCGCGGATCCCATTGACGCAGAGGAGGAGGCCCGCAGTGGGACGCACAACAAGAACCTACCCTCGCACACCCAACGGAGGTGCACATCCTGGCCTAGGTGACTGCGGGGGAGGTCTGGAGACCCGCTGGTCGGCGGACGGCGCGCCCGGCTCCGGGGCCCCCACACGACTGCGTACCCCCGCTCCGCAAGAGGCAGGGTCCTCGATGCTTACCGGGAACCAGCCCTTCCCGCCGCACCGGTCCGATTAGCGCTGGGAGTGTGTGGTCGGGCCCGAACATGCGAGGTGGGCCTCTGGTTGGGCCTAGCGGTCCGCGAGTCGGCGGACGGGGAGATTAGCCTGTGGGCCCTGTGAAGAGCGGCGCGGGCTGCGGGGGGCATCGCTGACCAACGCAGTGCCTGGAGTGAGGGGCACTACACCCGCTGCTCGAGCCGAGGTCCCCAGCTGCAAGAGGAGGACCGGACACTGGCCTGACCTCCCGGTGGGTCGGTTTGTTGGGGCACCACACGCCTGTGTAGAGCCGAGGCTCCTATCGGGGAGTGCTAAGTAGAGGAGGACCCCATCTTGGGTGACATTGAAGGACGGGCTGGGGACGTCCCCCATCGGTCCACGGCCCGGTGGACAGACTGCGCCCAGCATACGCTGGCCCTCTTGGGGCTCCTCCGCTGACGACACGCCGTTGGGCCTCCCTGGATTAGTGTTGTCCCCGTCTCACTGGGAGGCTGCAGGAGCATAACGACCAGTACTGAGAGGCCTGTACATTCCACGCAGTTGCCGTTCCACTCTTGCTTTGGTGGCTGCAACGCCGGGACCGGTTACCCGGCGGAATTAGGCGGCGGCGTACGTCATGGCAGCAGCGCGTTCCAAGAGGGAGAAGTCCCTGAAAGAGCTTTTTTTGAAACAAGCTGGGCAGGCCCCATCCTCGGGCGAGAAAGCTCCGGGGCCGATGGAGGGGGATGACGCGCCGGCGACCAGGGGGTTTATGGTGGAGCTATTCGCAGCTATGAAAGAAGATATCCAGGACCTCCGGAACCAGCTCACAGCAGATCTAAAAGAAGTGCGCCGAGAGGTGGACGACGTCGGGGAGAGGGTGGCGACCCTTGAGGAGCATGACGTGAGCAGGGACGAAGAGATCCACCACTTACAACAAGATGTCCTACGCCTACAAGAGCAGAACTTGGATCTCCAGGCCGCCGCAGAGGATTTGGAAAATCGGTCACGGCGGAACAATGTTCGGATTAGAGGGGTGCCATGGAAAGAGGAGGGGGACGATCTCCGAGCCAATGTCGGGGCTCTATTCAAGCACATCTTGGGCGACGATGGCGAGGCTGACATACAGATGGACAGAGCTCACAGAGTGGGACTTCCCCGTGGCAACAAGGCGCCCCCGCCCGACATTCTTGTGTGCGTCCATGATTACCAAGTGAAGGAGCGCATAATACGAAAGGCGAGAGAGGCCCAACCTCTGCAGTTCCGCGGCCAACATCCCGCCATTTATCAGGACTTAGCTGCTTCCACACTCTCAAAGCGCCGAGAGTTCAAAGTTGTGACCACATATCTACGAGAACAGAATATTCCCTATTCTTGGGGACACCCTTTTCGTCTCATTTTTAAGCACGGGGGAAGGCTGCTGCAGCTTCGCTCGCTCTCTGAGACGCTGGAGATCCTGGGCCTCGAGGATGCCGGCCCGGTGGAGGTGGGAGAACGACCCAGGGTGCCTCGCCCACGGCGTAGCGATGGTTGGCAGCGCGTGGGAAAGGCAAACCCAGTCAAGAAACCCGATCAAGCTACGAGGGATAAGGAGAGGGAGGCGGTCATTGCCACCCTTTCGCAAGCTTCAGAGCTTCCAGCCACTCCGTGAGCAGTGCTAATGATGGTTCCGGATTGGGCTTCCAAGAACGGTGCCGGGGGGACGGCACGAACCACTTATGGACCTCTTGGATGCCCTCCCTGCAGGTAGGCGGCCACATCTTGGTCCCGCTCTAGGCCGGACCGGTGGGCCGTTCCCGTCCTGCTGGACTTCCTTTACTATGACAGACTTTGATCATGTTTTCTCTTTGACGTTGTTTTTGTTTATTGGGTTGGGGTGGGTTCTCTCCTCGGTGCGTTTCTCACTGCTGCAGCGTACACTGGCGACTTGCACGCGGCCCCCTTCTGTCCCTTTCGCGGCACAGGTCGGCGCGCGCTCCCACATAGCTCCCTGTTTTTTCTTCCGCCCCGCTGGATCTTAAAATAGTTAGCCTCAATGCCCGAGGCCTTAATAATCCAGTCAAGCGGAAGGCGGTCTTGTCCTTATTAGAATACTCGGGAGGAGACATCTGCCTCATTCAAGAAACTCACCTATTACAGGCCGACACCCACCGGATGAGGCACAGTCACTTCCCACTCCAGTTCTGGTCCTCTACAGCTAGCAAGAAAGGGGGAGTGGCCGTTCTGGTTGCCAAACATTTCAGGGGCTCTGTGGTGGGGACAGTCTCCGAGATTAAAGGGCGCCTACTAGCGCTGCGGCTGCGCGTAGGCTCTTCTGCTTGTACGGTTGCTTCCATCTACTCTCCTAACGACCGTCCTGAGACGTTCTTGTTGGAGGCCTGTGCTGAGGTGCTGCATTCCCCGGACCCAGTGGTAGTTATAGGAGGCGACTTGAACCTTGTGATGAATGGAGATCAGGATCGCTCTGGTTCCCGCGTGGGCAGCGCTGGCGCCCTATCTGCGAAAGGCGGAGATTGGCTGCGGGAGGTTGGGATTCGGGATGCCTGGCGCTGTCTGCACCCCACCGAAGTTGATTTTTCCTATTATTCGGCCGCACATAAAAACGTATGCCCGTCTTGACTATTTCCTCGTTACTTCGTCTGCTTGGGCCCTGGTCACGGACTCTTCCATCGAGCCACGGGGCCTTTCCGACCATGCACACATTACCCTAACGCTGCGCTTCCCCTCCGTAGGCTCGACTTTCACACCGCGCTGGCGCCTGCTCCGATCCCGACGTAGTTCCTGACATCCGGCGCTGCATCACGGGCTATATAACGGTTAATGACAGGTCGGATACTTCGCTTTCCTCAGTATGGGAGGCCCTGAAGCTGGTGGTGCGCGGTGCCTTTATCGCAAAAGCCGCTTATGACAACAAGTCCAGACGGGCGAAGCGGGCGGAACTCGAGGCTTCCGTCAAGGAACTTGAGACAATCCATAAGCGTACAGGCGCCCATCGTATCTGGCGGGAACTAGAGAGAGAGCGCCTTCAACTGCGCCGTTTGGACCTCGATCGGGCTGAATATGCTGTAATCCGACTGAAGCATAAGTACTTTGTCGGCACCAATAAAGGAGGTCGGATGCTGGCGCACTGTTTGCGAAGTCAGCAAGAAGCGCACTCGGTCAAGTCATTGAGGGACGCGCGTGGACTCCTCCTCACGGACGACGCTCACATAGTCTCGGCCTTCCGCTCTATCAATCACTGTATACGGCTGACCCCACCTTGCTGTCAGATCCCACTGAGTATCTGAGGGATGCGGCAGTCACGCCACTGCCTGAGGGAGATGCGGCCGCCCTTGAAGCGCCCATCCGTATTGAGGAAGTTATTTCGGCAATCGCCCGATTGAAGTTACAAAAGGCCCCGGGCCCGGATGGCTTCGGTGCCCTTTTCTATAAAACCTACTGCCCGGAAATCGCTCCGCTACTCACCCGCTTATTTAATTCATTTGGGGACACAGGCTCGCTTGCCCCCTCTATGCTACAGGCGTCCATCTCTGTTATTCTTAAGCCGGGCAAGGACCCGGATCAATGTGGCTCATACCGGCCGATCTCCTTGTTGAATATTGACGCAAAGCTGTTTTCCAGTATATTGGCGCGCAGGTTGAACCCTCATATGCCGGGCCTCGTGGACCCTGACCAATCGGGCTTTGTCCCGGGGCGCCAATGTGGGGACAATACTAAACGCCTTTGCCATCTCCTCGACAAGGTCCGACGGTCCGGAGAGGAAGCCCTCTTCCTGGCGATAGACGCGGAGAAGGCATTCGACCGGGTGCACTGGCCGTATCTCTTCGCCACTTTAGAGCGCTTTGGGATGGGCCCCCGGTTCAGAAGCTGGATCGCAAGCATTTACAGCTCCCCCAGAGCGGCGGTTAGAGTCAATGGCCTACTGTCTGAGCTCTTCGAGGTGGGACGAGGGACGAGGCAGGGATGCCCCCTTTCCCCCCTGCTTTTCGCTCTATACATGGAGCCCCTGGCTCAACGACTGCGTGACAACCCTCTTGCACAGGGCATCCCTTTCGGATTAGACCGCCATCTCATTAATTTATATGCTGATGACATCATATTCTCGATCGCCCAACCCACATCCTCTCTACCAGCCATTATGCAGGACCTCCAGACATTTAGCCAGTTTTCTGGGTTTAAAATTAACATGCAAAAATCCCAGGTGCTTAATGTTACCGCTAGCCCACACACAGAGGCGACCCTTCGGCTCCGCTTCCCATTCGACTGGGTATCTGGAGGACTTGAGTACCTAGGCCTGACCCTTCACAAGAGTCTAACGCAAACAGCGCAGTGAACTACGCTGCCCTGCTATCCCGGGTCCGTACGGACCTCCAGCGTTGGCGTCGTCTTCCCCTCTCATGGTCGGGGAGACTATCCGCGATTAAAATGAATATCTTACCCCGAGCCCTGTATTTATTTCAAACGTTGCCGCTTGAAACCCCACCACGCGTCCTTCAACAGATACAAACGGCGATTGAGAGCTTTGTCTGGGGTCCGATCTCCCCGCGCATATCCAAGGCACAGCTGCAGCGACCTAAGAAGTATGGAGGTGTAGCGTTCCCAAACATCACCCGATACTTCTATGCTTCCCTCATACGCTACATTGTAGAATGGAACCGTCCAATGACGGAGAAGTATTGGGTCTTCATGGACCAGACGGTCGCTGGTCATCATATCTGGCGGGACGCCTGGCTGCCCAGGTCTGCTCGTGCTTGGGGACTCTATTCCTCACCAGTTACTCGCCCCACGATGCTTGCCTGGGACAGAGTCTGCCAGAAGGCGAACCGGACTTCTTTCCCCTCCCACCTGACCCCGCTATTTTCCAATCCTGCTTTTCCTCTAGGAATGGCCGTTAAGACGGCGGCACGCTGGACTACGGAGGGTTGCAAAAGTATAGGGCACCTGTATGATATCCGGGGCCTTATACCTTTTAAGGACCTACAATCGGACTACCGTTTGCCTGACAAGGACGTCTACTTGCACTCCCAACTGCTCCACTGGGTTACTGCACCGGGGACGCGTCCACTGGCCTGCCGCCCTATGACGCCGTTCGAGAAATGGATCCTTAACAAAAAAGAGGATAAAGGCCTTATCTCCGAAATCTACTCCTTTCTTAACTCCGCACCCATAAGATCTCGTACCGCCGGGCAGAAGCGATGGGAGGTGGAGCTGGGGCGCACGCTATCAGACAAAGAATGGGAAGACATTTTTTTCCGAGCACACCATACGGCATATTCCTCGAACCACACCGAGACAGCTTTTAAAATTGCTACCTATTGGTACTACACCCCAGAAAGGCTATCTAGATGGCAAACACAATGCAACGGTCTCTGCTGGCGGGGGTGCGGCAATCCCGGGACACTTATCCACTTACTTTGGCATTGCCCTAAATTAACTCGATACTGGGAACATATTTTAGACGACATCGACTTGGCCTTCAACACTACTATCCCTAGACTTCCCGCCTACACGCTCTTGGGGCTTCCTAATGCGCTGACCTTTCCCTTACGCTCGACTAGGGGGCGGCAGATGGCCCTGGCATTGAATGCAGCACATAGAGTATTATTGTCACGGTGGAAATCTGACAAGATACCCGACCATACACACTGGCTACACCAACTATGGAATCTTTTGGCGATGGAGAGACTCTCCATGGTGGCAGCGGGTAAAGACAAGGACTATGCTAAAATCTGGGCCACTTTCCTGACTATTCTCTCTACTGAATTCCGTGAATTGACCTGCCCACAATATCTTCGCATCTTGAAACTGGTCCCGGATAACACTGCGGCCACCCCCTAATTATATATTTGGCTATCCTTAGCTCCCCGTAGGCTCCGTGGCCCACATTGACACTGCACGGCCCTTGACATGTCACATAGGCGTATAGTTGCTCTCAAGCACACCGAGGAGAGGGGGTGGGATTGGGGTGGTGGTTATTATTGTGTTTTGTTAATTTTTTGTTGTATTTTTGTTCAATTGTGGAACACATCTTAGAACCTGCGGCCCTGTGGGGGTCACCCTCTAGCGGACATGTTCTCCCTGCTTCCCGGGGGACTGGCACACTCCTCACGACTTCCACTACAAGGCATTTCCCCTGCCCCTCTTTCATTTAGACGCGGCCGGCCCAGATGGGTTGTAGGCGACATGCTGTGTTAATTGGGACTGTCTGCTTCGCACTGTGCCCTAACGCTATAACGTCGGATGGTGAGCCGGCCCGATGGGTTGTAGGCGAGTCATTACTGTATCTCTGCTTGTGTTCCATCAATAAAAACAGATTTAATACTAAAAGGTGAGCTGGGCGCAAACAATCACAATGCATAATACGGCCCGAGATGGATCGTCACACAAGCACTCATCCCCGTAGGCTGGACTACTGCAACACTCTCTACACCAGAATCTCCCAACAACTGCTACAAAGTCTCCTGACCCTCCAAAACACAGCTGCAAGACTCATATTTGACCTCCCACGCTGCACCCACATCACACCACACATAACATTAGGAAGCTTCACTGGCTCCCCATTCCCAAGCACAATCAATTTAGACTTCTCATGCACACAAAGCCCTACACAACATCGGACCTGAATACCAGAACACCAACAACACTTTCACCAACCATCCAGACACCTACGTTCTGCCTCACTCTCACACTTCTCCGCATTCGCAAAAGCAAAACTGGAGGTCACTCATTCTCCTACATTGCACCCAATACATGGAACGACCTCCCTCGACACATCAGAGCCTCCTCCTCCCTTCTTGAGCTGAAAACCTGGCTCTTTGTATAAGAAGAACTTTGGGGACACAAACCTACACAGATGCCCAAGCACCTGGATTCCTTCTCGGGTGACAACCCACATTCCACACCCTCTTTTTGCCGAAAAATCCTCTGTTCCATGCATTGTCTGTGTTTCTACAGTGTGTGTGTGTGAATGTGTTTAAGAGTGTCTGTGCTTCGGTGTGTGTGTGTGTGTGCGTGCCTGTCTGTCTTTGAATCTGGCTTAGTCTATCTGTTTCTGCATCTATCTCAGACCCCTGGGGCTGTTAAGACAAGAACACTCTAGGCTTTGGACTGGAGGCAAGTAATAGTGTTTAACTTTTTTGATGAATGGGTGTTTGTGGCCTACATCTAGTCAAGATAATGTTTATTTAGACCATTGGTCTTTAAACAACACAAAACAATCAATTTTTATACAACTCTAATATCCTAAATAATTTCATCAATCGTTATAAAAACTGAAAATCCTTAAAAAAGAGCAAAAGTTTTTTTATAACACTTCATTGCACATACCCCATATTATATACGAGTTATAATCACACCACTTCTTTACTTACTTAATAACAGGATAAAAAGCTTTAAAATTTCTATAAAAGTTATCCTATCTAAAATTATTCTGCCAGAATCAAGCTAAGATCCTACCCCCTTCACATTATTCCTTATTTCCATCATAGCTTGCCATTGTTCATCTCACTTCTCCGTATAGAACTTTGTTACTGCTGCCATGTACCTTCCAATAGCTATTGCAATATTGAGATTACACATATCAACAAGACGTTCCATGGCTTGGGTGCGGCACATGATTCCATATTTTACAAAGATGGGACGTAGGAACAATTTCCGCAATGGTAAAACTTTCAAACAATCCACTAGTATGTGCAGGATATCACATTTTATAACCAACATACATGTACATTTCCCATCATATTTCATTTTTCCATTTTTATTCTCTCATTTATTATCCATGGATTAATACCAATTTTTAATTTTAATAATTCACATCTGAGCCAACGATTACGCAATTTATCCTAATATGGGAACCCATTTCCATCACGTCTTATGCCGCTCCCCTATGTCATTTTTTGGTTTCGCCCAAGATTCCCTTGTGAGATCTTTTGTTTGTTTCTTTCCTTGGATCACATTGGTCAGCGCCTGTCAGTTTCACTTTCTTCCTCATGTGTTTGTCCCTTCGAAGGAGCATGGACAAAGAACTGATTAATTACTTTATAGGTGTCCTTCCACTGCTCAGGCTGGGATTCAGGTACTTTTTGAAATTCTTGAGCCCTCCCATCATCATTGCCTTGTTGTCGTCGTTGCCTGCCCATTGTTGCTTGCACGGCCACCTCCTGCTGTTTTTGTTTGCCCTCCTGCCGTCTCCAGTTGTCATTGCTTCTTACATTTTGGTTGCACCTAGCATTTTATTTAAACTATTAAGTATGAGCAAACTAGGCAAGCCTATCATCTTGGTTGTAGTGAAAAGTAAAATGGTCAGCTCTAAGGGCCATGCATATTATTTTCTGTTTCTCTGCAGAGAAGCAGAAAAGCATGTGACCTCCTAAACATACAGGTGACAGACCCGAGGAAAGGCAGTACAAAAAAGGTGACTTTACTCCCACATGTCACTGTAGCCCTGAATCACACTGTAGACCAGTGGTAGCGGGTGCAATTTCAAAATGGCGGGACAGAAATAACCAAGGTGAAATGCAGGGAGTAAGCAAACAAAACATGCAACCCCTGGCTCCTACAAGAAGGTTTAGCTGGGGTAGGGAGAATTCTGCCACAAAAGTTTTTCTTGTGAGACCATGATTCTGTAAGGGAAGGGATGTATTATGTGTAAGAACAGATGGAAAAAAATCCAGAACTCAAAATCAGAAGGGTGGAGTCCCAACACCCTAATGCAGAAGCTGCCACTGCTGCAGACAATTATTTTTGTCTCCTCCCAAAATTTTTATGAGCACCCATGCTGTAGATAATGAAAGATTGTATCCGCCCCAAGAGTGGTATCATCTCATGTGTGGGCACTTCCTATGCTCATATCCAACAGAGACCAAGACAAAACTGGTAGGTATCCACTTGCAGGGATGAGCACATCTTTTTTCTCACTTTTTCCCTACACTGGTGCACAGACAAAGCTGCACACTTACTCTGGCGTCATTTGAACTGACTCTGCATACAGGTAAAACACCACAACAATTGCCTCACAAACTATACTTCACTCACACAATTTGTACCCATCCAACACTGGCACCCAAGGCAAAAGTGTCTTATTTCTCACCCATTTTCGCATCAAATCCATGCACAGTTGCTATGACAAACAAGATAAAAATATAACTCCGGTCCTCAAGTCCATCAAAACACTACCTATATATATCTGATTAAGTTCAATCCATAGCACACCCACAAGGAAAGTGTGCTACGTCCTTTGAAAACACGCTTTGGCACCTAGTCAGGGTTATCAAGCGATATATATGTGCTACTACACTACCACCCTGGGACAGATCAGACCCTGCCTGCACCCTATGCTCTACACAGCAGAAGAGTCCCTCTGTGAGTGGAGTTTCTGTGCACAGTCCGGGTCAGCATAGCTGTCAGGTTTTCATTTTCGTCACGTGACATTCCTATTTTTTCTGGGTGTGTATGGGCCCCCCCAATTCTTTTGTGTGATGAGTCTCAAACTATTCATTTCCAATGACACAATTGTCCATTACCAATACAACACTGAACTAATTAACATATTCTTTTATCCATATTAGTTCTGCACCTTGTACTGTAGAACTTGCGTTTCACATCTGATTTCACTGTGTGTTGCCTTTATCTACTCTATTTTACAAAGCTTGTACTGCATTTCATTGTGAGTTTGCTCTTTCAATATAAAACAGAATGTTCCGAAATGTAAAAAAAATATGCCTACATAACACTTCAAGACCACAGAATGGTGACCAATCCCTTGGCAATGCAAGGTGGTGCAGGAGTTTATTTGGAAAAGACGTCTTCGCATCCACCTTCAATAAGCACAGTTCAACTACTAACGCTTGAAGAGGTGTGATACCTGGGGCTATGCAGCAATTAAAAGGTGCGAGCCTTTATTCCACCCAAATGTTTAGATTTAGGAAGAATCGATATTGAGCAAAACAAAACTAATACGAACAGAGAACTAAATTCAATCACAACACTCTTTCCTTTCTCAAAGCCAGCAAGCACCGCTCTGTCAACTTTTTCCATTGTAATGAGATCAAGCACAACAAACATACTTTCCTGATAGTAAATAGAGACAGCCCGTGCCAAAGGTAACTTACTGCTTAAAAGGGTAGCTTTAAGGTCATGAAATATAATTTAAGGCAGCTCATTAACAAGCTGATGCTGGCACAGTGTCCTTCAATCCCTGCACACTGCCTCCTTTTATATAGGAGCAGCAGAGCATTAGGGGTCAGCTGCAGACCAATGCGGGGGGGGGCGGGGAGGGGGGCAGTATTTGTACCTGGTTCCATGGGGCCATCTGATGTATGGAAGTGATGCCCGATGTCACCAACTACCTCCATGGGGTCAGGAACCTCCCGGATGGACTGCACATTTGAGATTGAAATGATTGTGGGCTGTAGACAGTGAAGTAGGGGTGGCGGGAGCAGGACCCGAGGAGTGATAAATGAAATTACGAAGCAGTGCTATAAGCTATCAGTGCATTGCACATGTAGAAATTAACAGGACAATGGTGTGGTTGTTTTACCAGTCAATGTTTCCTGATGACTGCTTGCAGTCATGCTTCACGGGTGGGCTGTGTTGTAATTGCAGAGACCCTGTCTAGACAGGGCGCTCACAGGCAAAGAAGGAGGGAATGACTCATCATAATGACGCTACGACGCTGAGGTCACATAATTACATAACACATACGATATGGGGCCTGGGGCTTTGGAAAAAAACATTCTAAAAAATACAATATATAAAATGAGCACAATTATGATCGGAATTACTGCTTGTGTGGAAAGAGTTCCGGTCCCAAAGAATAAGTGGCAGTGGTGCCCACTGGCAACCACGGGCACAAATTCAGCACTGCTGATGACCTTAGCTGCGCTGTAAAAGTGTAATGCACCCCCTGGATCCAGCCAGGTTCAAGGGGCACAGGAGTGAGTGGGGGCTAGAGGTCTGTATGTCTAATGGCAGCTCGGTGTTTAGGCGCCTACACCACTAGTTTCAGGGACCTGGAAAACAACAAAAGGTGCCAAGATCCACAGGAGGCTGGACCCAGCGCTTGATGTTTGTGTATTTAATGCCTCCTCCGAGCCACCCGCAGCCGAACTGATCCGGCGCCACATGTGACAGAGTGTGTCCCATAAACAATGTACCGAAGAAGGGAGTCTCAGACTGCGCCGCCCGGGTCACCACAGCATAGGAAAAAATATCTGCACTTAGCGCCTCATCACTGCTAGTAGGCGCTACATAAGTACAAATACTCGTGTAAAAAATCTTATCCAAGGGGTTGGAACAACAGGACGGCTCAGGCATATTTTAACTGTCCTTAAGGATGACAGCAGATGTAACTAACCATCTCACATCACAGTAAAGTGTCATACCCAAGATGTTGAAATGTCAGACATAAGCAAACTGACAACTTGGCAGCTATGCGGCCCAGATGCGTGGTACTTGGCAGGGCCGGGAGGGCCAGGATGGAAGATACCGCAGCAACTGAACCAGGACTGAGGCCCAGGCAGCTCTTCAGATTTCAGCAGCCCCTTCCCTCCAACCCGAGAGGGCCGGTGGCCTCACTCTCTGCTCCATAGGTACCTCCTCAGTGAGTCCAAGCTGAGAGGGAGGGTTTCTCTGGCCCGAGATGTGGGACAAAGAGGAGGAGAATACAGGAGGACAGGAAGAGGGGAGAATGGGAAAAGAGGAGAGGCTGCAAGGAAGAGGGGAGAGGAGGAGAGGCTGCACAAGAGGGGTGGGAAGGGCAGAGGCTGCACAGGAGGGGTGGGAAGGAGAGAGGCTGCACAGGAGGGGTGGGAAGGAGAGAGGCTGCACAGGAGAGGTGGGAAGGAGAGAGGCTGCACAGGAGAGGTGGGAAGGAGAGAGGCTGCACAGGAGAGGTGGGAAGGAGAGAGGCTGCACAGGAGAGGTGGGAAGGAGAGAGGCTGCACAGGAGAGGTGGGAAGGAGAGAGGCTGCACAGGAGAGGTGGGAAGGAGAGAGGCTGCACAGGAGAGGTGGGAAGGAGAGAGGCTGCACAGGAGAGGTGGGAAGGAGAGAGGCTGCACAGGAGAGGCTGCACAGGAGAGGGGGAGAGGCTGCACAGGAGAGGGGGAGAGGCTGCACAGGAGAGGTGGGAAGGAGAGAGGCTGCACAGGAGAGGCTGCACAGGAGAGGTGGGAAGGAGAGAGGCTGCACAGGAGAGGTGGGAAGGAGAGAGGCTGCACAGGAGAGGTGGGAAGGGGAGAGGCTGCACAGGAGAGGTGGGAAGGGGAGAGGCTGCACAGGAGAGGTGGGAGGGGGAGAGGCTGCACAGGAGAGGTTGCACAGGAGAGGTGGGAAGGGGAGAGGCTGCACAGCAGAGGTGGGAAGGGGAGAGGCTGCACAGCAGAGGTGGGGAGGGGCTGCACAGGAGAGGTGGGGAGGGGCTGCACAGGAGAGGTGGGGAGGGGCTGCACAGGAGAGGTGGGAAGGGGAGGGGCTGCACAGGAGAGGTGGGGAGGGGCTGCACAGGAGAGGTGGGGAGGGGCTGCACAGGAGAGGTGGGAAGGGGAGAGGCTGCACAGGAGAGGTGGGAAGGGGAGAGGCTGCACAGGAGAGGTGGGAAGGGGAGAGGCTGCACAGGAGAGGTGGGAAGGGGAGAGGCTGCACAGGAGAGGTGGGAAGGGAAGAGGCTGCACAGGAGAGGTGGGAAGGAGAGAGGCTGCACTGGAGAGGGTGGGAAGGGGAGAGGCTGCACTGGAGAGGGTGGGAAGGGGAGAGGCTGCACAGGAGAGGTGGGAAGGAGAGAGGCTGCACAGGAGAGGCTGCACAGGAGAGGGTGGGAAGGGGAGAGGCTGCACAGGAGAGGGTGGGAAGGGGAGAGGCTACACAGGAGAGGCTGCACAGGAGAGGTGGGAAGGGGAGAGGCTGCACAGGAGAGGTGAGAAGGGGAGCTAAAGAGAGGCTGCACAGATGAGGTGGGAGGGGGGCGAAGTGGGACGCAGTCCAGGAAGGGCCATAGCTTGGAGTGGAGAGTTAAGGTTGTCCAGAAGCGGGGAGGAGAGAGGTGGACAGGAAGACTCCTACCTGCGCAGACACCTGCTCAGAGCCAACTCTCCCTCGGCCTGGGACGGTGAAGATGACAATCCGAGGCCGGGGGTGATGTCTGGGGTCAGAAGATGAAGGTCACCGCACAGACAGAGGATCCTTCCACCCCTACAGCTGCTGGAGCCGGAGGAAGAGGCCGGAAGTGACTGCATTCACTGCTGGTGCTGTCTCTGCCCTCGCTGACCCGGAAGAGGAAATCACGGGCCTGCCGGTCTGGAGCTGAGAGTAACTGAAAGAAACAACGGACTAAGAAGTACACAGACTGCAGTGACCCTGACCAGGCCTCGAGGCTGAAACCAGCTGCGGCCGAAGGAGGAGAAGAAACCGAACCCCGAATGGAAAGGATGTTGGGGGGGTCGAGTTTAACACCGCCCCCCAACACTCACCCTGTGTATGTCAGGGGAAAGGAGATGTGTGTCTGTCCTGAGCCCCCAACACTCACCCCTGTGTATGTTCTTTATTTATGCGTTTTTATATAGCGCGGACTTTACCCGAAGGTGTCAGAGCGCTTCACAATAGGAACAGTAACGTTACGAGAAAATTACAAGTGGGCATGTTACAAAAGCAAACAAGATACAAGAAGAGGTATAATACTGCAATAAGTGGCAGCACAGTTATGTTAATGGGAAGGAGATGCGTGTCTGTCCCAGGCCCCCCAACACTCACCCCTTTGTATGTCAGTGAAAGGAGATGTGTGTCTGTCCTAAGCCCCCCAACTCTCACCCCTGTGTATGTCAGTGGAAAGGAGATGTGTGTCTGTCCTAAGCCCCCAACTCTCACCCCTGTGTATGTCAGTGGAAAGGAGATGTGTGGCTGTCCTAAGCCCCCCAACACTCACCCCTGTGTATGTCAGTAGAAAGGAGATGTG
The DNA here is from genome assembly GCA_963921515.1 of Calotriton arnoldi. Taxonomy (NCBI): domain Eukaryota; kingdom Metazoa; phylum Chordata; class Amphibia; order Caudata; family Salamandridae; genus Calotriton; species Calotriton arnoldi. Next base: position 28,405 of record CAWUFW010002725.1, read on the forward strand.
TGGCTGTCCTAAGCCCCCCAACACTCACCCTGTGTATGTCAGGGGAAAGGAGACGTGTGTCTGTCATAAGCCCCCCAACGCTCACCCCTGTGTATGTCAGGGGGAAGGAGATGTGTGTCTGTCCTAAGCCCCCCAACACTAACCCCTGTGTATGTCAGGGGAGGGAGATGTGTGTCTGTCCTAAGCCTCCCAACACTCGCCCCTGTGTATGACAGGGGAACGGAGATGTGTGTCTGTCCTGAGCCTCCCAACACTCACCCCTGTGTATGTCAAGGGAAAGGAGATGTGTGTCTGTCCTAAGCCCCCTGGCATTTCAGAGCAGCTTTGAGGGGAGCAGCAAAGCTCAGCAGCCTCCGTGACAGCTGCAGATCCCAGACTCTGAAGAGGGGACGAGTGAGGGAGAAGGGAACGGAGAAACATGGATAGAGTGCATTATACGTGGGAGGCGAATGAAGAAAGAGCCGCTGCAAGGACTTCTGATCTCCAGGCAGTGCATCACTGACCCCTGTATAGCGACATCACTGCCGCCCGGCCAAGTACCACGCATCAGGGGTCAGACTAACGCGTTCTAGTGCCCACATCCCCACACTAAAATGCATTTGTCATGCACTATAGTTCCTACAACCTGTACGAACCACTAACAAGGCTGTATAACAAAAACTGTTACCATCCAATGTATATGATAGGCTCTTTTTGATTTCATGATCAGTGTTCTTAATCTTTCTCTGGCTGTAATATATCCAACTTGACCCACTGTGACTGCCAGGATATAACTGGTTATATCACTTTTTACAAGGTACCTTTAGCTCTGCTTGAATTGTAACCCCTTCTGGTAGGATAGCTTGACCATCAACCGGTTTCGCATGCTGAGTGACTAAATGTTTTCACCTATCTTGACGTTTTCAATAGGGAGAAAAAGCACCAACCCCTTTCTTCCCCTCCTCACCATGCCCCTTCTTCCTACTCCCCCACCTCCCCCCTTGTTAAACTGATCATTTATATATCTTGGTTAACTATACTTGTCAATGTTTTCCGTGTCACATAATTTTTCAGGACTAGTATGTGGTTTTAGTTCCAGGTTATTCAGTGGTTCCCTTGTACCACTCGCCAGATAGTGTCCCTTCCCTACTGCTAGTCTTTCTCTTCTCCCTTGGCGGTATACTTTGTATGGTAGGTTGCATGTTCTAGTCTTCTGACACACCACGTGCTGATCACTGGCATGTCTACCATGTTTATACATGATTTTCTTCTGCTTTGGACAATTCTTCAGAAGCCACTATAATTAATCAGATGCCTTGAGTAATTGTTCCCTTATTCCCATCACCAGATCTCCTATTAACCACAGCGACTGTTTAGTGCTAGTCCACTTACAGTCACCTTTCTGCCTCCTACATTAATGTGTAATTACCAGTGAGGCTTTTCTTAATTTTATGATGAACCTTTTTTGCCGAAGTATTTACTTCCCGACATTATCATTTTTACAGGAGCTGGTATTCCCTAAACTTACTCAGAAGTTTTTATTAACTTCTCACCCGGGTATGACACTGGTTCCGAACCTTTCCCATGCATTTTTCAATTTCAGTACTGATCAAAAATGTATTCTTACCATTCTTTTCTTACAGTTCCCTCTGTAACTCACACAGGTACTAGTGATATGACCTTTTACCAAGTTTCCAAAATCACATATACATTTCCCTGGATTAATTTCCTCCCTCCTCCCTTCTGTTACCCCCTCCTCCTCCTCCTCCTCCTCCTCCTTTGTCTCTTCTAGACAGTAGTCTGGTTTTTTTGTGCTCTCTTTGTCCTGATCATGATTTCATAAATCACAGAAGGCTGAAACGCCGTCGACAAGATCCCGGTTGAAAAAGACAGATATGTTGTGCAATGGAATACACATGAACACTTGATTTGTACCCTTATACGTGCACATTACTGGATTAATAACTCTTTTCAATACTTTTTAAATTTAATTTATGTATATCACCTTGTGATATCCACGCGAGTTTCACGAGCACTGTGTGTTCACCCAGCGCATCAAGCACTTATTCTTTAATTTATATTGATGCCGCTGCTAATGGATCATAAAAAGATTAAAAATGCATGATCATTTTGGAATATCATTTGCCATATCTTTGTGTAATTCATTTACATAGACAATAAATTTGGCATAAGTATTCTATGAAAAAAAAAGTTGTTTCTTTTTAATCATACCTTCTTGGACTTTGTTGTAGATACATCTAACAAAAGCAGCCAGCATGCTTTAAATTGGTTTGTTGGCACAGCCAGCCAGAGGCAAATGAAGTGGTTTATTATTAACACTGTGTGCTGGGCAGGGAGGACTTATGAGCTTTCGGCTGTTGTCTTTTTATAAGGTTAAATAGAGACAAAAGGCCGGGCTTCAGCTCCTGATGAGGCCCTGCTGCCTCAGTCTCTCTAGACAGACCACGTGGTGCTGAAATAAATAAGCAGCTATAGCCTGTGAATTACTTTCAAATCTCTTTATGCCGTCTGCCCCTTTGCTGTGTTTCCACTATGTAAAACTGCCACAAATAAAATGTAGATTCTGCCTGTCACCCACGCTCTCATCTCATACTTTAAGAATTAAAGACAAAGCATTAGCCTTTGATATGAGAAACAGATACTCATCTTGTGGCTGAATTGCACAGTGTGAAACTGGAAATTCTGGGACCAGTGCAGCTTCCCTGCCTTACCAAATTGTGTGATCCTAGACAAATAGTTTATTTCACAGAGCCCCCTATTTGTTCATTATCATATATGAGAGCACCTTCAAATACGTGACCCTCAGATGTGCGCAATACAAAACCTGCGCTTGTCTTTGATGTAAAAGACTATAATGTTACTCCATCTATAATAAAAATCTAGGCCACATATAGGGTATACATGACAACTGACTTTCCACTTAGTCCACTAATGCCATTAACTTCAGGGCAGGCACAGAAATGTTTCTCAGTTCATGTTTAAAACTCTTACTTTTTAATAAATACTTCTCAATGCAAAGATACGATCTGACATATGAAGTTGAAACTCTTCTACATGTTAAAGAAATACACTTGTTTGGATTTTGAAGATACCATATCATATTCTAACACGTTATTTGTTGCATGGTTTACATGCTAAATATTTTCAAGGCTCGGCTCATGCACAGGCTCACAGAGCCAGAGCCAACCCTTGCTTGGCTCGACCTGTTAATTTGTTAGCTTGCGCACCTTTAATGAATGACTACTAGTGAAATTAGTCAACAACAACTCACCCGTAGTTCGTTCACTTGTGTTTGGAGTGATGCCAGCCCGGGTGCACAGTGTGTGTGGTCACAGCAGCAGTGGCCGACCATCCAGCCTTTGCCATGTCGATGGATGAGTCTAAGAGAGACACAGAGAGTGAAGTATGCCTGCCATTCAACGCCTCAAAGCCACCACCGGCTAACAGCCAGGAAGAGATGGCCGCAGTATTGTGACACTGGACTGTGGCCAGACCAGAAGTTAAGTCCAATTGCAGGCTTCTTCCTTGGCAAGCAGAAGGCTCAGGCTGCCTGCAATCCGCACAGTAGAAACTGTAGAGGAAAATGGTGGGGAGGGGAAAACTGATATGATTGTGACACTTCAAATACAATTACCCGTTTCACAGGCCTAGAATTGTTAATTTCACAGTTTAATGCTTTCAGAATTGAAACATTTCAATTCTCATTGTTAAGAAAATCATTGTTGTTATTCACTATTTTTTATTTCAAAGAGTTTTATTGGGTTTTGTAAACAGAACAAAAGAGACAATGATGTGATTGTATAGCAAGGTAAATATTGTATAGCAAGGTAAATAATAAACAGATTACATACGCTGGATTAGGTGATAGTCAATGGGCTCTACAAAAACTGAAAAGTAACTCATATAGAATGGAAAAGCAATATCCAAAGCACAACATCTAGGACACAATGAAGGTAAAGTAAAGAAATTAAAGAGTGGTTCGCAGAGGGGATCACTGCGGGGATATGACCCATTGCAGTTCAGAAACAGTACACTATTATCTCAGCCAAGCAGAGGTAGAAGAGTACCCGGTGGGGTACCTGGGACAAACATAATCCTGAAGAGAGCATTGTGCCAGAAAGTATAACACATGTTACATGGTGATAGTACAGCATGGTGTGCCCACAATCATACATAGTTTGGCTTACATATTTGGCACGTATATTTGGAGGGGTGACCCACTGTCTATGCATGTGCACAGACTCTAAATCAAGTCCGAATAGGGGGACGATCTACGACCTATTGGGGAATTTATGTGGGTTTGGTAGTGGCAAAATAGCTGTTGAGTGACTTCCAGACATTGCCATTTTGTGGTTTCCAGGGGGAGTTCTGAAGAGTGATATTGTCTGCCTCCCTTAGGTTAGTAATCCAGGTCAGCCAAGAGTGGAAGGAGGTAGCAGCAGTATTCTTCCAATTGGCCAGCACAGACTTACAAGCTGAAATGAATAGTATATCCACTAGAAGTCTATCGTACTGCAAGTGGATCTAGAAATCCCTGGATTAGGGAGAGGAAGTCCTTTTTTCACTCGGATCCCGCATAAAGAGTGGATAAAGTCGAAAAAGCTATCCCAAAAGGATGAGACTGCGCTGCAGTAAAAGAGTAAATGGTGGAGGTCACTGTTAGCTTCATTACAGCCCCAACAAGTTGGATTTCCTCAAAGACACATTTTATGAAGCCAAGGCGTGTCCAGAATTTCCTATGTAGGAGCCAGTACTTTGAATGAATGAATGAATAAATGAATGATTTATAGAGCACATGAATCACCCCTGAAAGGGTATCTCTGTTCTGTAAACAGAGGCCCAGAGGATAGAACAGGCGGTAAGTTGTTAAAGAGTTCTGTTTTCAGAAGTTTCCTGAACTTAAGAAAATTCAGGCACTTTCGTAAGTGAACAGGGAGCGAATTCCAGTATTGAGGGGCCAGGTAGGAGAAGGTTTTGCCACCGGCACATAGTTAGTTAAACCGAGGGGTAACCCGCAGAGCCTTCTCTCCATAGCGCCGAGATCTGCTTGGTTGGTAATGAACGAGTTTTTCAGCAAGGTACCAGGGACCTCTATTATTGATTGTTTTGTAAACCAAGCAGCACATTTTAAACTTAATTCTTTTACGAATGGGGAGCCAGTTGAGGTGTCTCAGTAATGGAACAGATGCAGTTCTAGAAGGCATATTGAGGGCCAGACGCGCTGCCGTGTTCTGAACCACTTGCAACCTGTTCAGCACGGTGTCCTTAGCTCCTGTCAGAAGGGCATTACAGTAGTCGAGACGACTGACTTACAGGGCTTGAATCAGGGGATTGCATACTGATAAGGGGAGTGAGTGGAACACTCTCCGTAGAAGCTTAAGCATATAAAAATAGGTGCCTGAGGTAGTTGCTACTTGATCTCTCATAGATAGGGAGTGGTCCAGATAAACTCCCAAGTTTTTTGCCTTCGTTGTAGGGGTGGGAGCGGGGCCTAATTCTGACAGCTACCAATCGGGGGACCACAGAATTTGAGCTTTGCCGAACAGTAGTATTTCTGTTTTATCGGCATTCAGCTACTGAGAGAGAGGGGGAGATCTTGTGGGTCACAACTGATTTCCAAATTAGATGCCAGTTATCTGAAGAGATAGATCCATGACTATCCTATTTTCTCGCGACTGTCCCTATGAGGGATGTGGAGTTTGGTTTTAAGAGGTGTTAAAGCTTAGAGAATTGGTGGCCAGACTTGCTGAAGGAAAGTATTGTCTTAATGATGGAGGGATCTTTTTCGGGATAACTTATTTTGGACAAACTGACCTTGAGCCTGAGAAAGTCATAAAAATCTATGTCTAGTAGGTTATATGGTTGTTTGGGTTCCCTGAAGGAGAGAGGTGCTTCTCAGGGGCCCAATTGCTTTAGAAATGGACGCCTTTCTACGCCCTGAGCTCCAGAATATTGTTTCCCCATAAATTTTAATTTTTGGGTTGTGCCAGAGCTACATCATATTAGAGTGGGCAAGTGGAGTTTCTAGAAGTTTATCTATTTTTTGGGGGCTCTTTTCGTATTGTTAAAGATGTATTTACCTGAAGGTGTGGGTTTTATTTTACTGGTTAGTAATGAGATAGGGTGAAGATCACCTAAAAAGTTTTTCAATTAGCAGCCAAGTTTTAGATTGATGTTTTTATATATATATTTTAATGATTTTTAATTAACCAAACAATAAAAGGATATACTAATTAGCAGCCACATGGGGGTGTAGACGGAGGCTAGGAGAGCCAAAGGGAGCCTTGTCTGGCTAGGAAGGCGGTTTGATAATTTTTAAAATCAGCCAAGTTGACCCCGCCTAGATGAACAGGCAAGCACAGTTTTTGAATAGAGATTCTAAAACGTTTATTTTGTCAAATAAGCTTTGTCAGTAGTGTGTATAGTTTGTGATGGAATTCCTCTGATAGTACTAGGGGTAACATACTGATAAGATAGTTAACTATCGGTGTGACCATCATTTTGACGGTCTCGATACGACCCCTCCATGTGAGGAACTTAGGATTCCATCCCTCCAGCAGGGATTCAATTTTTTTCAGAGTTAGATTTTTATTATGGTGGAGTGACTCTAGTAAGTCTGCATTACATTCTAGGCCTCTCTCCAAATTGAAGGCTGAGGATAAGTACGTAAGTAAAATGGTTTATATAGGGCGCAAATACCTGAAGGTGTCTTAGCGCTGGCGGTGACCCATCGGGTAAAGAGCTGTAGGCAAAGAGCTAACCGCTGCATTAAAACAAAAGATTCAGTAAAAAGCCAGGTCTTTAATTGCTTCCTGAATAGTAACAGGCTGGATTGGCAGCGTAGTGTTAAAGGTAAAGAGTTCCAGAGTTTTCCCGCCCAGTAGGAGAACATTCCTTCCACCCCATCTTGTTTTCTTTGTTCTGGGAACGGTTATCATTTTAATTGAGCTAGATCTTAAATGCCTGCTAGGGGTAAACCAAGTGAACATATTTTGAAATTATACAAGACCAGCCTGGTAAAGCACTTTACGGCCCATACAAAGTGCCTTAAAAATGATCCTCTTCCTGACAGGTAGGCAATGCAGGCCTTGCAATGATGCGGAGATAGGTGCAAACGTAGGAATTGTTAAGAGCATTCTGGCCGCTGCATTTTATAAGGATTGCAGTTTTTTCACCTGTTGCTTCAGTGCCCCTAAATATAGGGCGTTACAATAGTCAATCTTGGAGATGACAAGTGCCACCATCACTGTCTTTTGTAGGTCCTGGGGGATGAATGGAAAAATCTTCTTAAGGACCCTAAGCAGAAAGAAACCCGAAGAGGTGATTCAGTTTATTTGTTCAGAGAATCCAAGTTTAGTGTCAAAGATAACTCCCAGATTTCTAGCTTTTTGCACCGGGACTAGAAACGGGCCAAGATCATCTGGCCACCAAGATGAGTTCCAAAAGGTGGTGTCTTTCCCAAAGAGCAGGACCTCGTTTTTTTCCGAGTTCAATTTCAGGCAGTTCGTCCGCATCCAATCAGCGATATGGGTCATGCAGCTGTGAAAGTGGTTTGCTTCCTTTATGATGTCGGAAGATATAGACACTACAATCTGCATATTGTCGGCATAGGAGAACACTGCAAGACCATAGCTTCGGATGAGATTGATCAAAGAGGTAACATAGATGTTACAATGTGTAGGACTGAGCGAGGAGCCCTGAGGCAGCCCACAAAGGAGGGAGAAAGGAGCCAAACTCGCCTCACCCATCTCTACTCACTGTTGCCTGCCATCTAGAAATGAGCTCAGCAAAGCCAGAGCAGAGTCCTCAACGCCCAGCTGCTGGAGCCTGTTTATGAGGATCAAATGATGGACCGTATCAAAGGCCGCAGAGAGATCTAATAAAATCAATGCGGCTTTGCCTCCCTTATCAGACACTATCTTCAGATCTTCTGATGCAGCTACCAAAACTGATTCTGGACAGTGGTTGGCTCTGAAACCGAACTATGAGGGATCAAGAAGCCGGTTCACATCTAAAAAGGCAAGGATTTCCTCATTCATTGCCTTTTCTAATATGTTTGCGGGAAGAGGGAGGCGTGATATGGGCCTATAGTTCTTTACATCTTTAAATCAATCAATCAATCAGAGAGTTGTAAGCAGACTACTCACCTGTGAGGGTCTCAAGGCGCTGTGGGGTGGGTGGGGGTGCGCAGCTGCGTTCAGTTGAAGAGCCAGATCTTGAGGGCCTTCCTGAAGGCGTTCAGGGAGGGGGCGCGTCTGATGTCGATCGGGAGCTCGTTCCAGGTCTTGGCCGTGATATAGGAGAAGGCTCTTCGCCCCGTTCTGGCTCTGGGGATGCGTGGTGTTTCAGCGAGGAAGAGGTTGGCGGATCGGAGGTTTCTTTTGGGTACGTGGAAGGTGATTCTCTCGTTGAGGTATTGGGGTCCGGTGTTGTGGAGGCATTTGTAGGCATGGGTGAGTATCTTGAAGGTGATTCTTTTCTCGACGGAGAGCCAGCGAAGATTCCGTAGGTGTTGGCTGATGTGTTCATGTCGGGGATGCAGAGGAGGAGTCTGGCGGCAGTGTTCTGTATCGTCTGGAGCTTGCGGAGTAGAGACTTGTTGATGTTGGCGTAAAGGGCATTTCCGTAGTCGAGTCTGCTGGTTATGAGTGCGTGGGTGACTGTCATCCTTGACTCAGGGGGGGATCCATTTGAAGGTCTTACGGAGGATGCGGAGGGTGTTGAAGCAGCTGGAAGTGACGCGTTGACCTGTCGGTTCATGGAGAGTGTAGGAGTCGAGTATGATGCCGAGGCTTCTGGTGTGGTCCGTGGGGGGTCGGAGGGCTGCCGAGGGCGGTGGGCCACCAGGTGTTGTTCCATGCTGATGGGGTGGTTCCAAGGACGAGGACTTCTGTCTTCTCCGAGTTGAGCTTCAGGCAGCTGTTGCTCATCCAGGATGCGACGTTCTGCATCCCCTCCTGGAAGCTGAGTCTGGTGGTGGTGGGGTCCTTGCTGAGGGAGAGGATGAGCTGGGTGTTGGCGTAAGATACTATGTTGAGGCTGTGCTGTCTGACGATGGCGGCGAGGGGGGCCATGTAGATGTTGAAGAGGGTTGGGCTGAGTGATGACCCCTGGGGCACTCTGCAGTTGATTTCCGTGGGTTCGGAGAGGAAGGGTGGCAGTCTGATCCTTTGGCTTCTGCCAGTGAGGAACGAGCGAATCCAGTTGAGGGCGGTTCCTTGTATGCCAGCGGCGTGTGGTCTGGTGGTGAGTATGCGGTAGGAGATGGTATTGAAAGCTGCTGACAGGTCGAGTAGGATCAGGGCTGCGGTGTGGCCTTGGTCGAGGAGGCTGCGGATGTCGTCTGTGGTGGTGAAGAGGGCGGTCTCGGTGCTGTGGTTGCTGCGGAACCGGGTTCAGAAGGGTCGAGGATGGAGTTGTCTTCGATGAACCTTGTTAGTTGTGCGTTGATGGTCTTCTCAGCGACTTGTGCCGCGAAGGGGAGGAGTGAGATGGGCCGGTAGTTCTTGAGGTTCGTGGAATCTGCTGAGGGCTTCTTGAGCAGGGGTCTGACTTCTGCGCGTTTCCAGTCATCAGGGAATGTGCCGGTCTCGAAGGTGGCGTTGATGGTGCGTCGCAATTCTGGCATGATGGCGGCTCTGTGGTAGATGTGTGGTGAACAGGGGTCTGTAGGGCCACCTGAGTGGATGCCTTTCATGGTCGAGGCGGTCTCTTCGGTCGTGACCAGTGTCCAGGAGGAGATGGTGGGCTAGCTGGCATTGCCGGAGGACGGGATGGTGGCGCAGTCCGGAGTTTGGTCGTTGAAGTTGTCGTGGAGGTTTTTGATCTTCAGGTGGAAGTAGGATCCGAGCTTTTCGCAGAGGTCCTGGGAAGGGGTGATGTCCGTGGCTTCGCTGAGTGGCTTGGTGAATTCCTGGATGACGCTGAAAAGTTCCTTGGCGTTGCTGGAGTTGGCGAGGATTTTGTTGTGGATGAGGGTTCTGTTGGTGGTTCTGATGCGTTGGTAGTATTCCGTCATGGCGTTCTTGTAGGTGGTGTGGTTTTCAAGTGTCTTGCTGTTTCTCCAGTTTTTCTCGAGGCGTCTGCAGGTGCGTCTGGCTTCTTGGAGGTCAGTGAAGAACCAGGTGGCTTTCCTGGGGTGCTGTCTGTCAGAGTTGCGTAGCGGGGCAAGCTTGTTTCCGCAGTTGGAGATCCAAGTGTAAAATTCCCTGGCTGCGGGGTTGGCATCGGTTGCAGCGGTGAGGGTGTTGTGGTTGAGGGTGGAGTTGAGCTGCTCCTCGGTGACTCTGCTCCAGTCCCTTTGCCCAGGGTGCGGCATGGGTTCGGGCGGCTTGGGTTTGTCGATGAGGAAGTGTATGCAGTGGTGGTCAGTCCTTGTGGGTTGCGTGGTGTGGTTGAAGTGGATGCCGTTTCATCTTTAGGGTCCGGCGAGGGCTTTTTCATCAGAGGCAGGATGGAGGCCGCCTTCCATATGCCCGGGAACTGCCCTACTGTCAATATTTTGTTTAATAGTTCTGTGAGTGGACCTGCAACTGAGCTAGAGATTATATTGAAGACCTGTGGAGGACATGGGTCTGAGGGGGCTCCGGGTTTAATGGATTGACTAAGGTTGGTCAGCTTTTTGTCAGTTAAAGGGGTAAACCTTTCAAATTTATGACTGTCTGGACACTTGTAGCTATTTAATAGGCCCCATTTGTCTGTCAGGGTTAAGGCCCCTCCTATATCCCCTGTCATCCGAGTAAGATTAAAATCTTGAAAAATCAAGTTGACTTTAGTCTGGAAAAATTTTGCCAGCTTGTTACAAAAATATTGATCAGGGTTAAAAGTGTTATTGTTGCTCCAGTTTGACAAGGACTTGACCATTTTAAATAATTCCCTAGTGGAGTTTTTTGCAGAGCCAATTTTTTCCACAAAGTATTTGGACTTTGCAGCTTTGATAAGCTCTGTATACTCTGCCAGTAGTTCTTTATATTTTGTCTTTTCCTTTTGGCAGTACTCCTTACGCTCTTGGGATCTACATTTCATTTGGAGGGTCTTTAGTGCTTGAGTATACCAGGGGGCTGAAGGTTTTTTCCTGAAACACTTTATTGATTTTTCTGGCACCTACCTAAAGAGCTGAATCTAGCCAAAGTGTATAATTGGATGCTGCAATGTCCACATTTTGTCTAAAACCGGATTTGAGTTCAGTAGATTATTCCTCAGCTCGACCACATTAAGCTTTTTCCAGGGTCGCATCTTAAAGGATCTAAGTGTATTTGTGCGGTGGCCACTATTTGAGGGAACCTTAAGTGAGAAAAAGATGACCCTATGGTCCGACCAAACTATGGGTAGGACCTTATTTACTCTTAGATTCTGATTGTTTGTAAATATTCTATCTAATGTGTGGTTTGCTATGTGAGTAGGTTGCTCCCTTAATTGCTCTAGGTCAAAGCACTTAAGATTGTCCACCAGGTGATTCGAGTCCTGGTTATTTGTACGTTCTAACTGAAAATTAAAATTGGCCATGATCGTGAAACTAGGATATTCAGCACATGATTCCATAAAGTCATGGATCTTTTGGGTAAGCTTTCCTCTAGGGCCTGGTGGTCTATATATCAATAATCCCTGAAACGCACGTGTTACTTAGTTTCAAGTTGAAACTGAGTTCCTCACACTCAAGGTGGAAAACGGGCTGAAAGTTTGGTTTGATTGAATTGATATAGACAATTGCAATACCCCCTCCCTTTCTGTCTCCTCGGTCCAATCTTTCAATATTATAACCCGTAAGGATTGCAATTTTGAAATCCGGGTCAGAGTGATTGTCCACCCAGGTCTCTGTTAAAAATTTCATATCAGGTTTGTGTTGCACCATAAAGTCCGCAAACTCATATTTATGTTTAATGATGGATCTTGTGTTAAGCACTATAAAGGAGAACTCCCCCTTAGAGTCTGCCTCTCTGTTGACTTTGCCTTGTTTGCCTTATAGGATGTAGGGCCATGCGGGATGTAGGGGTCTTTGTTAAATACAAAGTTACACCTTTGACATTTCAAACTTTCATGGTTCATGTCCCAGTTATGGGTCTGACAGAGATTCCCCTTACCAGTCATGTTCAATCCCAGAAGGGCCTCTCTGAGGTAGGCTTGCGGCGTGGAACAGGCAGGGTGTCTGGCACCTGGGGCCGCCCAGGCGCAGACGGGTTTGTCTTTGGCGTGACATCAGTGCGCCCGCTGCACGCCCGGGTCAGCATCTATTTTTATATCTGAGGCGTGGTACACTAGACTTCTGACCTCACTAATGGCGGTAGGGAGGATTACCAGTGGAAGTATGGTTTCCAACCTTTGGCTTTCTCCGCACAAACGGGCGAGCCTGTGGCGGACCCGAAAGCCAGAGGTTATGAAAAGGAAGTGCCTCCGAGAAGTCCTGCAGCACCCACGGTACGAAGGAAGAGTCCCCCCTGCTCTGGGAAGGCTGTGAGTATGCAGCCCCATCTAGCAATTAAAATATAAAAAAAATTAAAAGCTGGTGTATGCCTTACTGCGGGTCTGACCTGCTGCCTCAGGAGGATAAGAGTCCATCCGATCTTACCCTGGCAGAGGGGCCACTATATAGGGCCATGATCATCTTAGTGAAGGTCTCACCTAAGTTATACTTCAATGGAGTCTCTCGGAGAAAGGGCCAGGAGACTCTATTGAATGCTTTTTTTACCATTAGGTGTGGCAGCTACGGTGTTAGAGCTCGTTAGTTTGGCTTTCTCAATGATGTGGCATAGGAGACATGGTTGTCGTTGGACAATCTTTTTCTCACAAATCCCACCTTTGAATGATCAATTAGGGATGGCAACAATGGCTCCAGCCTTTTACAGAGGATTTTGGCGTAGATTTTTGCATCTAAGTTAATTAGTGAGATTGGCCTGTAGTACTTTTTCAGCGAAGGGCTCTTACCCTCTTTTGGGATAACCACTATTGTGGCCTCGCTAGTTGTGCCTGTGATGGAGCCTGAGTCTGAGAAGTGACAAAATAGGGCCAGTAGAGTGGGGTTGAGTACAAGAGCAAATGTTTTATAAAACGTAGCCGTGAAGCCGTCGAGGCCCGGGGTTTTATTAGGTTTAAGGGATTCAACTGCCCTAGCTACTTCCTCAATCGTTATTGGTGACCTAAGCATCAGTTTTTCCTGATCTGAAATAGACGGCAGTGCTGCTTTATCAGGATAGGTCATACAGTCCTCTACCGGGGAAATGGAGTCTTCTTTGTATAATGAAAAATAAAAGTCTCTAAGGATGTCTATAATTTTTTCGTGCTTGGTGTGGGGAACATTACATTTATCTTTGAGGGAGGTAATGCCCCTACAATTCTGTTTATGTTTCAAGTATGAGGCCAGAACTATTTGGCTTCACATAGTATTAATGACTTATATTTATTGATCCAAATCCCCGCCCTTTCACTCAGTATTCTATTGTATTCGTATTTTTTGTTGGTGAGAGTGGAAAGGGTTTTGGTATCTGGGTTAGAAGTGTGTGCAGCTTCTAGGGATTTAATCTCTCTTTCTAAAGTTTCAAGGTCTCTACTATGGGCTTTGTTTAGTTTAGTTTGAGCTTCAATTAAGGAACCCCTAACAGTGGCTTTGAGAGCATCCCAATGAGTAGTCAGGGTAGTCTCTGAAACCATATTTTCCTTCAGATAGTTCTTTATCGTAGACTCTAGTGGTTCTAGATGCAACATCTTTGATAGACTCATCGTTGAATCTCCAAATTTTGTTACAGGAAACAGGGTGACAGCTGAGTGGTCCGAGATTAGTCTAGATAAGATGCCTGTCTGGTCTATTAGATGCATATGGGTCTTGGAAATCATTAGATAATCGATCCTAGAGTAAGAATTATGGGGATTAGAAAAGAAGGTGTAGTCCCTGGTATCGGGATGTTGCAGCTTCCATGGTTCGAGAAGGTTGAACCTGGCGCAGAGCTTGAGAAGCGATTTGTGTGATCTGGAGGACTGAAGTGAAGTTTTGGATTGCCGGTCTATGGTCAGGTCAATGGGAGGGTTTTTGGATAGTTTTGATAGGATCCATCGACCCTTATCATCTGTGATAAGAGAGTCGACAGATAGGCCTGAGTTTTTTGAGATTAGCATGATTACCCTACCGCTTTTATTGCTGGCCGGGGAGCAAAGGACGTTGGTGAGCGAGTTTCTCCCAAACAAAGCTAGTTCCTTATGGGATACTTTTGTTTCCTGTAGCAGGATCGCATCTGCCTTGAGTTTATCAAGGTAATTCTCAATTTTTTTATGCTTGATTGGATGATTAAGACCCCTGACATTTAGGGAGACAAATTTTAGGTTCACATCAACGGGGCTGCTACTCATGGTGCGAGAATCGGCCTATATAGTTGTGTTGCTCGAATGGGTCGCTTTGTGTGTGATTAGAGATTGGCTGGTGGGTTCTGAAGCCACAAATCTCCCCCAGGAGCAAGGGGGAGATTTGTGAAATCTGCGTCAGCAATGCGGTAGGAAGGAGGTGAGAACATGAAGCCATGAAACATCTCTGTCAGCGTAACAAGACAGTTGGTCACCCCAGGGAATCTAAGAGCCAGACGTACTGCTCAACTGACAGGTCGTACATGAACCTGATGTGAACACAAAAGAAAAAAGGAGAATGCTACTAAAAGGTACGAAGAAATGCAATTGATACACAGAAAATAACCCAGGCCCAATACCCTCCCCTTCCCTTATCCTCCTACCCACCCTAAACAATGAACGTGAAGGATGTGACAGCGGGGTGAAGTCCGCCCGCGGAATACAGCAGTACCTACAACCAGATGGCAAAGTGAAGGATCCACTGGTAAATGGGGCCTAGTAATAGTAGAAGGCAAAAACATGAAAAGGAGAAAAGTAGAGGAGGTGGATTAAGACCACCACTAATGTCGCGAATTCCCAACTAACAATAAATGTTATGAGAGCAGCGGCTGCCAGTACCTCTTGTTGTCCTTTTATGGTGCACATGTGATAGAACGAGTCTCACCCTGCCCTACGTAGGAATGACCATCATGAGTGTGGGTAGGATAGCCCATCCTGGGTCAGAATGGGAGACTCATGACGACTGACATTCGTGAGTGTGTTGTCGGTAAACCACACCAGTGCAAGATACCTCACTGTGTCACCTATGGGGATGTTTATGATGACATCTCATGGTGTCAAGGTATTATCGTGCTGGGAGGGCTAAGAAAGGAATTAAGTTTGTGTTTAGGTCTCACCTAACTAGTGCTATAGTCTTTAACGTAGAGCAACTGAGCAATGGTAACCATGAGTAGCAGAGATTAACTTATGTGAGGAAACAGTGAGGCAATGCTATGGGAATACAGTGTTGTCTAGAGAGCTTATACGAGGTACAGTGAATAACAACGAAACACAGGCACACATGGGTGCCAACCATAAATGCCACAGAACCAAGTAGGCAGGCATGAATCTTCAAAAGGATATAGGTGAGGTTGGCGTAGCCCCCTTGCATCATGACTTGGGTCTGACCGATGCTGCTGGATGAGTGTCCATTGAAGCTCCATCTCTTTCGTTTAAGAAATCTTGTAAGTCTCTGGGATCGCCAAAGACATGTTGTCTTCCCTCTGTTTGGATTCTGAATTTAGCAGGAGCAATGAACGAGAACAATATATTGGAGTTCTTAAACCTGGGTCTAAGAGCAAGGAAGCCCTTCCTGATCTCGATCGTTGGCTTGGAGTAATCTTGTGAGTTGAAGATTTTTTGACCATTCCACAATATATGGTTGTTCTTATGGACATAACTGAGGATTAGCTGTGCATGTTGGTACCTTAAAGGGCGGTAGACAATTTGGTGACTTTGATTTTTGTTCGGAAACTTGAATGAAGGTAAACAATGTGCTCTCTCCAGTTCAAACTCCTTTTTAAAGGCGAGGCCTGCCATTTGTGGAATCCATCTCTCTAGGAAGCTGATGCAAGAATCTGATGAGTCCTCTGAACCCTCCGGTAGGCCAAAGATATGTAGGTTTCCTCTGCGGTTCCTGTCCTTTAACTCTGTTACCGGTCTCTGAAGGCTCTTAAAAGAGGCCAGTAATTTCTGTATGTCTCTGGTCCAGAAGGCATTGTTTTAATTGATCTGATTCTGCTATTAAGCATTGAAAACACCAATAGGTCTAGCTTGTTTTAGGCATATGTTAATTGCTATGAGAAATGTCTGGATACAGTGACTGAAAACTCACAGAGAGACACCCAAATACTGGTCATTGCTTTAATTCACTTGTGAAAGAGTGTCACTTGAAGTGTCATACAGTTATATGTCACTCATAGCCACACTGAAACCATTCAAATGTCACACATATGCGATCTGAAAACTTGACAGCTATGCATCACTCACTAAGTGTCAGCATTCCTTCATACTGGAGGGTTGAGTAGTGTGTGAGCAGGCTCAGATATCCCTTCGTCCTGCCTGTGAGACCTACATCGGCGCGTAGTCTACCTGTGTCTCTCCACTGGTAACCAATCCTCTACTTTGGGGGTCGGCCCTATTATCCAAAATCAAAGCAGTCTGTGCTTATCTAGCAGAATCAACCCTGCCATAAATGTGTTTAGGGAAGAGTTTAACATTTTCCTAAAACATTATCAAAGGAGCACCATCTACCTTCGCTCTTACTATCTTCCCAATAGTCTGTGATGCCATCACTAAGTATGAGACAACCGGGGGATGTTCCTATGCAAATGAAAAGACACCAACTGTGTCACTCATACAGCACTCACACTAAGAAGACCTACCTGGATCCGTTCGGTGTAAGAAACTGGGGAGCAGTATAGTCTATTCATACATTTAAAATGAAGCAGATTATGACTAGAATTTACTGATTTAGTTTGAGCTCAGCATTATTTCCACACTTCAGGTTTAATATCCTCCTCAAATTCAATTCCCATGTTTCATTGGCCTACTTAATAGCTGTAGCCCAGCACTCGGTGTATAAACCAAACCGTTTAGAAATCCAAATTCTGCCTCCAGGATTCATGATCATTTGAGTGAGTGGGAGAAACTCTATAGTTTTGTCCGGGAAAGAGGGGCACCTAGCTGACAGAGCATGCCACAGTTGCAGATAATCAAACATGCCTATGGCAGTTGTCTCTCTAGTTCCTTTAAATTGTTCTAGTGTTATACATTTTTTTGTTTATGTACAGCTTGCCCAGTCTCACCAGGCCAGCCTTTTCTAGACTAGTTTAATGCCATTATCCAGTGTTGAAGGAAGGGCAGGATTGTTAAGGAGCTGGTTGGTCAGGGAGTATACTTATGACACACCGGTCACCTTATAATGGCCCACACAACCAGTTAGTACCCCTAACGGTTTGCATAAGCTGTAATGGTTAGGTAGCTTAACACTGGGTTTTAAGTCTCCCACATCTACCTGGTTATCTTTTATCAGAAGATGGGGCGCACAGTAACTGTGGATCAAACCGCACGTAGCGGGACTGTGCTGCATGATATTATTAAAATATCATGCATCACAGTCCTCTTTATTATATGGCATTGTGAGCATTTCCCAGTTCAATCTAGGGCTTTGTTCTCCCCATACCAACCTTAGCTTAACAAAAAAGGATTTACTAAAAGGAATCGCAATGTTGTTGAATGGGTACAAGAACCTCAGCAGTATTAACGTTTTAATCAAAGCAACTCTGCCAGCTTTTGATAGTGACAGCGTTGTCCTCCATTCAACCTGCCCACTTAATTTCTCGATAAGTGGGCCATAGTTGTCCCGGGCACCAGGTGTTTCTCTTTATTTATAAGTATTCCAAACTCTTTGCATTGTATCCAGGATGTCTCCAATGAACTGTACTCTCTGCCAAGTTGTGAGATGCGAATTCGGCTTTGTAATTGTGAACCCCAACATTGTCACGAGGTTCGCCGTCATATGAAGTTAGTCTATGATTGTGTGTGGCAAGTCTGCATACCACACAAAGTCGCTGAAAGGCGGGTATCCCCAACCTATGAAAGCGTGCTGTTACCACTAACACCATTTTCTTGAACACCCAAGGGCCACTGATGAGGCCAACGTGGAGTACTGCAAACTACAAATATTCCTGCTTGACTTTTAACCACAGGTAATGTCTTTGAGACTAGTGAAACATATAAAAATCTGTGTCCTGTAAGTCCAAGGACACCATCTAGTCCCCCAAATCCAGAGCAGCCAAGATCTGGGCTAGCGCGAGAAGTTTGAATTTGTGCCTCTGCAGGACGGCGTTTAGGGGCCAGGGGTCTCTGTCCTGTTTTAGCAAAAGGAAGTAGCAAGAGTAACAACCATGTTCTCCTTCCAAGTCCGGGACCCTCTCAGAAGCACTTTTAGAGAGAAACACTAAAGCCTCCTGTAACAGAATGGAGAGGGACTCCTTTGAAAGTCAGTCGGATGTGGGGGAGACTTAGTGGAGCAAAAAACGAAGGGTGCATAGCAATGCAGAATGATTTGTATGATCCATCTGTCAGACGTGATGTGACGCATAGCCACTGTGGGAGAATCTATTGAATCCTGTTCCCCATGGGATGGATATGGGTTGCTAAGGGCAAGCAATAGCAGCTTAGTGGCTTTTGCCACAATCGATGGGGACAGGCAGGACTGCTGCCCATTCTGGGCTGCACATTTTCTGCCAGACCCGTGTCCCGACCTCGAAAGAGCTGGGGTGATTGCTGTAGTGGCTAGGATGACTATCACTGCCTATATGTGTAGGAACATGGAGTATTATATGGTGTGGCTAGTTAGGCCTCACCACGTAACACTATCACAATACACCAAAGATGGTCCTTGGATTCACAATAAATCCTTAGCTCAGCATGTGTTGAGCATTTCAGAGTACAGGGATGATAAGTAATTTGCATGACTAAAAACAAATCTTACACCAATTTATAAAACTAAAGCAGATTTTTATATAATTTTAGACACCAAAATGACCAAAATTGAAAAAGTATAACTGGAGTTATGAATTTTGGAAGGAAAAGAAAATTAGTGCAGTTAAATACAGTAAAACTTTACCATTGCAGTCAATGGGAAATGACAATAGTAACAATTGGTCATCTGCAGGTCGAGTTACGTCGAAACCACTGGGAGTTTAGGTGATGCGGGTCCCAGGAGACAGGTACAACAGTCAGTTCAATTTTATCCGGTTGCAGAGATGTCCTGGCCACCTTGCTGCTGGAATGGGAGCAGCAGGGGTGCTGATTTTACCGCTGAGATGTTGCTGGGGGGAAAACGGATGCAAAAAGTTGACAATAGAGCTGTTGCTGATGTCAGATGATGATGCGGTGGAATTCCCTCTTAAAGCAGCATCAAGTGAAGGTAGTGGTAGCTGTAGTAGCCCCCAGCAAGCCTTGGTAGCGGTAAGGTCAGCAGAAAGCGATATCGATGTCCGGAGGTCTAGGGGGGAAACGGTAGCCGCCTGAGACTTCCTGGGGGTTAGGACTATGTTTTCCCCAATGCACTGGACAATATACTTTTGGGCGATCCCTCGGAGGGCCCAATGGGAAGCAATTCTTTGATTCCGATGCTTGGTATTTACCTGCAGTTGCAGGGGACTAGTGCCACTAGTCCAGGGCAGTCTGAAAGTTTTTACAGGTCCTATGCACACGCACTCAAGTAGTGAAAGAATAGTACAACACAATTGTTTTTTTCAAAGATGTAGACACTGTTGCTCTGTTTGATATTGCGGTGTTCACTTTTAATGGTGTTGCTTTACAGGCCAGCCAACACGTGTTTCGTCAGTGGGTTGTTAAAACCCTTTGACTTCTTCAGGGCTGGAAACAACATGGAAAAAGGAAACCAATGTCACACATGTTTTTCTGGGGTGATTACAGTATAGCAAGCTCCTTTGGTAAAGTTACATTCAAAGGTTTGCCGGGTATGATATATCACGATTTACGGGAAACACCAGAGCTTAATAGTAAAGTTTATTTCATCACTAGTTTAATAAAGAGATTCCAAGCTGATTTGTGATTATTGTGAGACCTGTGTAGTGATAACATGCACGATTCACTAGTGCATGTGTAATTCAGGCTCAGTCGTATTGTGTTAAGTGCAGGATCGGGGCAAAGACGCGGTGAAGTCTATACAAAGTAAGGGTAGCCTATGTTGTTTACGATATCATTTCATTGTAACGAAGTGCGGGATTTTGTCAAGAGTGGTGAAAGTGAGCAGTAATAAAAGGTGACGTCTCCATAGTGGTTGTGGGATCGTAAGTACAAAGGTGTTATCACTACACAGGTCTCACAATAATCACAAATCAGCTTGGAATCTCTTTATTAAACTAGTGATGAAATAAACTTTACTATTAAGCTCTGGTGTTTCCCGTAAATCGTGATATATCATACCCGACGAACCTTTGAATGTAACTTTACCAAAGGAGCTTGCTATACTGTAATCACCCCAGAATAACATATGTGACATTGGTTTCCTTTTTCCATGTTGTTTCCAGCCCTGAAAAAGTCAAAGGGTTTTAACAACCCACTGACGAAACACGTGTTGGCTGGCCTGTAAAGCAAGACCATTAAAAGTGAACACCGCGATATCAAACAGAGCAACAGTGTCTACATCTTTGAACAGAAACAATTGTGTTATACTATTCTTTCACTACTTGAGTGCGTGTGCATAGGACCTGTATGCTCTTAGTCAGACCTGAGGGTCTCAATCCGAGGGTTTAGGGGATTTCCCTCACCTATAGCACCGCATAACAACTGTTTCCACCTTATGTATATTACACGATATTTGGTGAGCGCCGGTCTAATTTCCTGTGAGAATTAATTCCCCCACCTTGTTTGCTCAGTCTGAAAGTTGCTTCTAGCTTTAACTGGGGTCCCTCTGTCTGGGGAAACCGAGCTTTGGGATAGGATGAGTCGCAGTAATGCAGTTGCAGGAGAGTTGTCACAGGTGCAGAGTTTCCCTCTTTTGATTTGTGCAAGTCCCGTTGTCGCAGACACAGGTCTCTTTGTCCTCTTTCCTGCAAGTTGGTTCAGAACTAAGGTCCTCTATCTAAAAATGGCAGAAACCTTCTTTGGCTGTACAGACCGGGCAGCCCACCATAGAGGTGTGGCTAACCATCTGGGTGGGAACACCTCATGCCTATTTAATTTTGCCATCTGGCCAGGTACAAATGTGCCTGGTGGCAGAGGGAGGGCTGTTTCCTCCTCTGTGAAGCTGCCTGTTTGCATATCAGAGGTAGTGCATGCTTTGATGTTTATCGTCTTTATGTGCCACTTCACTAGCCAGCCTGTTGCGGAGAGAGGTGTGACATCCATCCCGTCCAGGCCATGGTTTCTGACTCCTGGGAGGGTTCACACGCCTGGCAGGGGATCTGATTTCTGTTTTGGCAGCAGCCAGAGCAGTTTTACAGCCAGAGCACAGTAAAGGCTGGGGGAACCAGGTGGGCCACCTCTAAGGCAGCTAGCTGGGTGCATGCCACATCATCCTTGGTATGAGAATTGTGTCAGGGGTGATGAAGCACGTTGTTTAATACCAAACATGACATATCTCAGAGGTACCATAATGGTGCGGCCAACCTCAGGAATGGCTGGGTGCTAGCCCATGTAAGCCTATGGCCCGCTGAACACCTATAGAAGTTTCCAAAGAAGAGCACCACTTTAGAGACATATAAGCTTGCACTTATATGTCCTCGCTTTTAATATAATGCACCTGGGCTCAGGAGTCCTTCCTTAGGGGTGACTGGTATATATTAAAAATAGTGCATTGACTTTACCACACATGGTGAGGGCAAAGTCGAGTTTGAGCATTTTGCACTGCTCCTGCAGTCTGCAGTGGCGGGCCTGCTGTTATCTGTTTACTTGAGTCACTCAGGGTGGCACAAGCAGTGCTTCAAGCCCTGGGTACCCTTGGTACTAGTTTACTAGGGCCTATATGGGGGTTTAAAGAGCATGCCAGTTGGGAGTACCAGCTTGCTACATTGTGTTTTAGGGAGAGAGCACTGGCACTGGAGCCTGGATAGCAGGATTCAGTGAACAGTCAGAGTCGAAAATCAGCATGTAGTAGTTCAAGTCGGGGCAAAAAGTAGGGAGACACCTACAAACAGGACAGTTTTCTCACAATATGCTATCCCCCCACCCCCGTCCCCCCGGAGTAGCCTCTGAATTGTCTGAACTGATGTGGAGCCTGTTTAGCTGGGGTCAACAGCTCAAGGAAGTTTGCAGTGGTTCTACTGTCTTTAAAACGTCCAGGGCAGAAGCAGCTTTTTCACCTATAGGGATATCTATGAAAGAGACTTGTTTATCTTCAGAAAATCCTTTGCAATGCATCCACGGGTGGCGGTGGGGCACAGCACTGGCGACAAAAACCTTTCCAAGCCAATCGGTCATATCTATGCCACCTTGAATCACATACGTGGCTACATCCTGTCCATCATGAATTGTTTAAGCCTGGGAGCTGCAAAGGTCTTCAGAAACTGCCAGAAAGATCTCCCTGCCATAACCCAGAGGGCATGTATGTAGCGACCCACCAAACAGAACACATTGACTGATCTCAATGGCAAACTAGCCAAGGAGAACATCTATTTTTCTGATGCCTCAATCCTCCTGGGCGCCCTATGCGGGGGAATTGTAGTGAGTGAGTTTGGGCTCACCTTGCTGTTAGAAGCTTGTACCATCAGGCTCCTTTTAGGTCGAGCCTCGAGTAGCGCGCAAGCGCTGCTAGGCGAAGACTTTAAGTAAGTGACTTTCAGAAGCAGTCCAAACGCTCGTGCGTCGTGGCTGGCCTTTTTGGGATGGGTACGCGCGGCAGACATGTGTTTCCAATTATCGTGCGCGATAATTGTAAACACATGCCGGCAAAAGGCCATGACGCACAAGCGTTTGGTCAGCTGAGCAGGCTGCCGCGCTCGCTCGCCCTCGCCCCCGCTCTCATGCACTTTTGTTATTGTCAGCGTGGTCATGCTTGCTTTCAGTTTCATTTTTATGTATATCGAGGCGCCTGCCTCCATTCTCTTTCTGATGTTTTTCATCCATACCCGTCTCACAGGAAGACGCTCTGCTTCGAAACCCCCAACCCTCTCCCCATCCCCGTCTCCATGGAAACTGCCAACCCTGCAATTTTAATTGTAGAAAAAGGAGAAGAAATGAAAAAAGAAAAACCCGGCCTTCCTCGGAGAACGTGGAGGAGCCGAAGGTCATGTGCGTGAATACGAGTTCTTAAAATACAAAAGCTATTCACTTGTTTCCCGCTCTCCTGCGGCGGCCTGCTGTTTACATCTCCAAGCGGAGAATCCCGGGGAGCCTTCGCCTCGCTGCTCGTACGTGATGAACGCCGCCACTGGCTGAGGCTCAAGGTTAAGCAGGACAGAGGAGTGCTGCGGAGAGTTGCCGCGCGCGTGGCGACGTGGGAAGGATGAAACGCGCGCGTGGGCGGCGGGGATCCAAGGCCTGCTCCGTGCTTCAAGGCCTCAGTCTATCCCAAGCCGCTGACGGAGAAGGGGCAGTCTGATTCACTTTATTAGGGACAATAGCCGCACTTAGCTCGGGTCTTTACGTTAATTCCGCGGGGGCTGAGAGTCAGGGAAACACCGGGAACCAGGAGACCAAGCAGAGGCCCACGTCAGGAACCCCCCACCAGGCAAGCACAGAGACAAAGCGAAGTATACGAAGTGCAATGGAAAAGCAGAGGGTGCGATGCGCCCTAGTGCTTTGTGTATGGCTGACCCTTGCCTCTCCTCTCATCACTGGAATCCCTCAGTCCATACCGCACCTGTGCCCTCATCCCAGGTCTGTGGCTGACCCTCACTTCTCCACCAAAGAGCACAGAGAGAGAACAGTGTCAGTCGGAAGGACACACGTGTATTCTTTTGTCACTGGATGCCCTAATCCAACTCATAACAGACCCTTCACCCCCTTTTACACCACTACTACTGTGCTTGTTGTTACCTTGTATATGACCAAGAAAGCATTATATACAACTGAACGACCATATTAAACAAGCATTGGCATAGCCAATAGGTCTCGCCTTTGGGGCCTTATAAGTATTTAGTTATGCAGCACAATATCCTTCGTGCAACAACATCAACTGTTGCATGGCTAAACACTTATAAGGTCCCAAAGGCGAGACCTATTGGCTATGCCAATGCTTGTTGATAAGGTGTTTAGTCAGGTATTCAGGATCACTGGGGCCTGCCTCTGACACCTGCCTGGTTACCGCTGGGCTTGACTGAGTGCCTATCAAGGTAATAATGAGGGCTTCATAAAAGGGAAGCAAGGTCTCATAAGGGGGCCGGTCCAAGCTGTGAAACGTCTGTGAGGACATTAGTCTTGGTTGCAACCAAAGGCAGCTGCAAGTCTGTGACCTCAGCTATGCACTGTGTCACTAATGCAACTGGTGCACTCTCCTCCGTTAGTGACCCAACTGGTGAATCTGACCCTGTATCGGGTATCAAGCCCACTTGCCTCTTGTAAGTCCATGTAAAAATTTTCCTTGTCCTAAGGAGGGGGAGATCGCTATCCCCTTCCCCTCCACCACCAGGTTCAGAGTTAGAGCTGATGAGACAATGAAGCCTCTGTTGGTGCATCCGGCATGGTAGAGGCCTTGGTACAGAGTTAGGCTGTATAAGGACAAGTTACAATTTAATAATTTTGTAGCATGAGGTCGGACCAAAGCCGGTTTGGCATCAGACATCAAAATCAGCACCAGATAGATCCTCTATCGCTGCCAGTGGTGTCATTAAAACAGAGTTCCCGATACTACAGATCTTTAGAATATACGGGGGAATACTCAGGATACCAAATTAACTGGCATAAATCATTGCTCTTCCCCCTGGCAGGGGGCACCCCAGAGCTAACATGCAGATGTATGGTCCCGATAGAGACGGAAGGGTTCAAGTATCTAGGAATATATGTAACAAGAAGCAGGCAGGAATTTTAACGCCGTAATCTCGGCACAAAATTAGGTAGATTAAAAGTGGATGTTAAACATTGGCTGACCCTGCCCCACCCTCTGATGGGGCGTGCAGTGTTGTTTAAAATGATGACTCTCCCTCGGCTGTTATACACTCTACAGAATACACCTTACGAGGTGCCCCAGCTGTACTTCCAAAGAGTGGAAGCTGAATTGCGTACGTTGTTGTGGGGTGGGGGGGCACTCCGGATAGCGCTTCGTAAATTGCAAAGAGGGGTCTATGATGTGGGACTGGCAATACCGGATGTCCGTAGCTACTACTGGGCAGCCCAACTAGTGATGGTGAATGGATGGATGTTTGTAGAACGATCAGGACCGGCCTATAGAGTGGACAGATTTGCCATGGGTAAGGGAGGTCCCATGTCATTGCTCTACGCTACACGTTGGGCGAGCAATACACCGCACCACATGCGGACAGTTGTGTTAGTCTGGCGGGCAGCAACGACATTTCAAGGGTGGGAGAATAAGCTGACTGGGAGGACCCCACTCTGGGTGGGTGCTGGGTTGAAATCGGTGAACAAATTGAAGGGCTTTGCAAAATGGGAGCTTCTGGGCATCGTAACGCTTGGGGATGTATGGAGGGGCACAGCATATATCTCATTCGCTACCTTGCAGACTGAGTATGAAATGAATAAAGGGGGGTGGTTAAGATACCTTCAGTTAGGACATGCCATATGTGCCCCCCACATCAAGGAAAGGGAAGCGCTGGCAGAGACTGCGCCCTTAGAAGATAGAATACTGACCAAGCCACTGCCTGAAAAGGCCATCTCCCTGATATATAAAAAAATAACTAATAATGCTCCCGAGACGCTGACTTCGCTGAGGGCTGCCTGGGAAGGGGAGATGGGTCAGTTTGAAGACGAAGAGTGAACAGAAGCGTTACAAGGCCCCAGGGAGGTGGCGATTAGGGCGAGATTTAGGTTAATATAGTTAAAGGTCCTGCACCAAGTGTACTACCCCAGAACAGCGCTATACCGTACGAAGAGATGTGAAGATGCAAAATGTCAGAGGGGGTGTGAAATGAAGGGTACCTTCTACCACCTCATCTGGGACTGCCCAAAATTGCAAGTATTCTGGAAGAAAGTAGGGGAGGTCCTAACAGCGGTTACAGGAATAGAGGTACAATTATCGCCGAAATGGGTTCTACTTATGATAGCCGGAGAGGAAGACTGGCCTAGATACACGAGACAATGGGTGACACTAGCATTACGGGTAGCTAAGCGGAACATAGCGAGGAAATGGAGAGCGGTAGACCTGCCAACAATCAAAGAATGGAAAACTGACCTAGACTGGTGTAGACAGGCAGAACAGACAATATATGAAAGCAGGGGGTGTCTGCAAAAGTGTGAAAAGATATGGAGTGCCTGGCAGACCTACAGAGGCCTGTAAGCGGGTTGGGAGAGAGACAGTGTAGGCAGAGACTGTGTTGCCAATGCAAAATTATCTGTGTCCATGTAATTGTAATGGGATATACTGTGATGTGATGGAACTATCTCCTGATGATTATATTAATTGAGTTGTTGTTAATAAAAATAATTTTTTTAAAAGTTCCATCAGATCCTCACTACTGCCTTACAGCTCCAAGTATAAATGGGCTATCTGATTGATGTAGTACCTCCACAGTATCAGACAAATGCCCCCATGTCTCCTGTGAGTAGTCGAGAGCTTTTTGTTGTTTTTATTCAAGTGATTGTTTTTTTGATTGGCTTTTTCTCCCTTTTATTGTCATGAGGAAGATAGCATATGCTTTCGTGCTGAAACGTATTGATGACACTTCACAAAATCAGCGTCACTTGTTCTCCCGCCCCCACTACAAGAAGAAAAGAAGCAACAAAAGAAGCATCTAAACTACTGTACCTCACAGACAACTAACATGATCCTGCTTAGAGACTTCCCTTAGACAAACCTGACAAACTGTGGGTTTAGTCTGTGTTCTTTGAACATTAGAGAAAGCTCTCTATGAACAACTGGTGCGTATAAGCATCATGCCCATTATAAATTGAACCACTGCTCTCTGTCACACAAATGCAGATCAACATTCTCACTGTGGATCATGAATAGACATTGATTGATTATTGTAAATATTTTGAATATCCAAAATTTTGTAACTACTAAAGTATGTGTGTAAATGTTGTCTTTAATTCCCCACAGTGAGGACTGATTGTGATTGCAGTATGATGTACTGTTCATTTGTTTTTAAGAAATTATTCTGATATATTTGCCTCCTTTTGTGAAAATGTATATTTGAGTCGAGTAATTAAAACAAATGAAGAATAGTAAGTGAATGCTGCTATCTCACAGAGGCATAAACGTGAGTATTTGTTTTAGTTTTTGTTTAAAACACTTGAAGGTTTTTAGATTACGGTCCTGATTTACAAATAGCCCAGTTGCAAATAGTGATGCAATTTGTGCGTCGTCTCTTTGCATGCATCCTTTGTAGTAATTGGTCACAATATCTCTAGTCGCAGAGTGACCTGTCTAATGTAAATTATTTAGGCAGGTTGCGATCTGTGACCTCCTGTGATTGGCTATAAACACAAAGATGGCGATGTACAAAGAGAAGGCCACCATCCCTGTGTTTGCATTTCTTTTTAACGCCAGCCTGTTTTCATTAAATAAACCAGTACTCATTTTTTTAAAAAAGGGTTTCCTGTTTAGGTTAACCTCAGGGCAGAGCGACCAGTGGTCCCTTTGTCCATTGCCTGATCTCCTTATCCCCTCGTTTAGGGAAAGTGGTTTAACAGGGAAAGCTTACCCTTTACAGATCTGTTGCTACCCTCTTTGAAACCCATACTGCAGTTACAAATACTATGATTTTATGGATTGCAGGGTTTACATTTGAAAATGTCTTTGTACATCTGTCCCTAGACCTCAAAGAGAAGGTTTACGGTCTGGTTCCTTTTCTCAAAGTTAATGTAAAATAATGTTACCATCCACCCACTCAGGTGCGGACCTTTTTAGATTCCTTCTTAGATCTTCTCCTTTCTTTGTCCCTATCCCACACCAACTTCATAGCGCTTGGGGACTCTTACTATACGGGCAGAATCACTCTGTAGTTAACTGGATTCTAAATGTATTAATGGGATGGCTTCCTTAGAGCTCGGTCACTGTTCTGGGGTATGTGCATGCAAAAGACCATCTGGCACATGCATCAAACATGCCATTTGCGATTCCTTATTAGCAAAAAATAAGGATTCGCTAATAAGGACTCGCAAAAGCCTATGCATGTAGGAATCGCTGAGAAAATAGCGATTCCTACAAATTCCTTAATTGCGACTCGCAAATTGCGAGTCGCAAATAAGGAATGGCTCCCCATTCATTCCTATGGGCCTACAGGCCCATAGGAATGAATGGGAGATTGCATGCACAATTTGCGAGTACCAATAGGTACTCGCAAATTGCGCATGCAATTTCAAGGGTGCAAGGGTGTCAAAATGACACCCTGTTGCACCCTGAAAAAGTGATGTGCACCCTTGTTGCGCACACACATGCCCCAAGGGCATGTGTGTGCGCAACATGAAACTTTGAAAAATGCACTAAAGTGCATTTTTCACAGTTTTTGCAAATTACCATGAAGTTCATCTTCATGGTAATTTGCGCCCTAATAGCGAAATCGCTATTCTAAAGTGGTTCTTGCATTGCATTTAAGGAATCGCAAATTGCGATTCCTTAAATGTAATCACAATTTGAGAACTCGCAATTAATTGCGAATTCTCAAATTGCGAGTGCCTTGAACCTTGATGCATCGCAAATGCCATTTTTGCGGGCGCAAACGGCCGATTTTTGCGAATCGCACCGTTTGCGCTCACAAAAATGGTTGATGCATGTGCCTGCATATGCTGAATCTGATTTTTGGTCCAATTGAGACAGTCTCCTATATTGGATTTCACTGCTGAGGATTATAAACGTTATGGTCACTCTGTTGATATAGGCTAAGATGTAGTGTCGCCTTTAAAAAAGGCTAGTACAAAAAGTGGCAGGCCTTCGGACCCATGGTATACTTCCTTATTAAAAGAGGTCAATTGTGGCCGTAAGAAATTGGAAAGAGTCTGGCGTTTGTACCATTCCCCTTCCACCAAATTGGAGCTTAAAAAGGCCATGAAGCACTATAAATGAATGCAAGTCACAGATAAAGCGAATACTACGCAAAAAGATCTTATCAGTCGAAAACCCCTCAGAAATGTTTAAATAGTCTGAGCCTTGTTTGTCCCAAAGCGTGCATTATCTGCTGCTCAGCAATCACAGGGACTAGCAGGCAAGCTTTCACCGTTACATGAGGAAACATTCTCATTTGTAAATCGCAGGGATCTCCCACACATAATAAGCACTGGCGGCTGCTTGTTTTTAAAAGTGATTGGGTGGCCAGGCAGATATTATCTACCCACTTTCAGGCACTCCAGAAATTACCTTTAGCACAACCCCAAAGCTCTCAATCATGTTCTGTTATAAACAGTGTTTATAACCGGCCATGATTTAGAGCTCTGGCGTTGAAGATGAAGGCAGTGCGAGTTTTTCACATTGCCTGGCAGTGTGTACAAATAAATTAAGCAATATAAAAATGTTTAAAAACATACTTAGCTACTCCGGTCCCATAATCCATGGCGAAAAGGCAGCAAGGAGTCTTAGAGGCAACTCCCCTAACCAATCCAGTCGCTGCTCTCATGCTATTAACCAGCATGAGAGAAGCACCAGGATTGGTTGGAGCAGGCTGGCTCAGCACTCCTACAAGCACTGGAGGCCTGTGCCTGCACTCTACCCAGCTGTCTAAGACAGCTTGGTTTGGAAAAGTTTAAAGTATGCATGTCAGGCTGGCCGTCGCAAGACAGCCGGCCAAAGTGACATGCACACTTTAACCTTTAAGTGTGCACCACTCCTCCTCCCCTGCTGTCAGTCAGCAGTAACACTTGGCTCGAGCTGGCCGGCTGGACTGAAAAATAAAAGGGTAATAAAAGAATTGTATTACCATTATATTTGTCATGTTTGCTGCGCTGGCAGCAGGGTGGGCGACGATCCTCCACCCTAATGGAGGAACCGCAGCTGAGAATATGCTGTGGTATACAAATGTCTTAGCTAATCAAACCCTCGGGTTCTCAATGTGTCCTAATGTGGGCTGTCCAACTTCAGTCTAATGGATACTGCTGAAGTCCCACCCATATGTGGGGTCGGGGGGTGATGCAGTGACTAGAGCGGTGTCATTATTCCTTCAATTAGATCACAGAGATCCATTCTGTTTGGAACAATTCATCAGGATTGACTTTGGAGCTGATTCCACCTAATATGTGAAAAGCAGCTACTTCCAAACTTTACTTGATGTCTACAATAGCTCTATTGATAATATTCTGGTTCCTCCACATTGGAAAAAGGCACTGATAGTTTCTTTATTAAAGAAACTTTATGCAGATAAAACTTTCCTTTCCAACATTAGGCCAATATTTTGGCTGCGCTTTGCAGTTAAAATCCTGGAGAAGAATGTGAATAGGTCAAGCTCCAGCTTCCTGGAATGAAATTAGACTCCAGACCCTGCACAATTTGGGTTCCATTTAGGACACAGTACAGATAAAGGTTTGCTGTCAGTTCTAGATGATCTGTGCTCATCAGCGGATGAGGCTAGTACAGTGGTCTTTGTGCTACTGGATTTGTCTGCCTCGTTGACACATCGCACACTTCTGTCCAGCCTGTCTGAGGCCGGTATCGGTTGGTCTTAGGCTGTGTACCTTCCACCTTTTATGCCAGAATTTAAAACCCTGCAACAGGGAGTCCCACAAGGGTCTGCGCCAAGTCCCACTTTGTTCAACATGCACATCTGTACTTTAGCAAAGGTACTTGGATCTCTTGCGCTTAGCTGCATGAATTATGTAGATGATACTCAATTAATTATTACTATGGACCAATCTGGGTCTTCAGCCATTGAAACCTTCCATCTATGTATTTCGGCAGCTTCCATCCTGTTTGTGATGCTTTAAAGTTAATATCTGACTAGACCGAGGTGCTTTGCAATCACCACAATCAACCAATGGTGGTGAAGAGAATTGCTTTAGGATCCATCTGCAAGGGTCACAGGTAATGGGGTCGGGTCAGCCATGTCCGACCCCAAACTGCACCTGTGCACAGGCATAGTACAATATAGGGTCGGGAACCTCAAGTCCCCATCTTGGGATGTTAGCGTGTCCCATTTTATTCAGGCCGTTTGTCTGCCATGATTAGTTCAGTTAGTAGTGACTGGAATGTATATAAAAAGTGCCTGGTTGGACATACAGGAATATTACTGAAAAGGTAGAGAAATTTAAGCATGATGTTCATCTTTAATAAGGCGATCTCCTAATCATAGTGGAAATCTATCCCACTAATCTACATGTTCAGTTCGGCGAATAAGGGATTTACCATAGTTCTATTTCATTACCACTTCAATTGCTGAGTGGACATATATGCCCAGTTGTTTCACTGAATCCGTGGTCCAATTAAGCAGGTATTCTTGGTGGCCTGATTTCTGTTAAGGGAACACAGTGGTTTGCTCCAGTTAATGTTCATCCCAGATATAGTACCAAATTGTGTAATTGCTCTTTTAATAGGTTCAATTCTAGGTCAAGGACGATGAGGGCAATATCGTCTGCGTACAACGATATGACAATGCAACGCACCCAGAAGCTGAGACCTCCTTGTGCACGGTGTTGACAGAGCATGCAGGCAATGGGTTCCATAGCAACTGCGAAAAGTGGTGGGGTCAAAGGGCACCCTTGACTTGTTCCCCGTTGAATGTTTTGGTGGGAATGGCATGTAATTAACAAGCAGAACTACCATGAAGTAGATATATAGTAGTCCAGTAGTTCCCAACCTGTCAACTGAGGAAACTGATTGAGTAACAACTGGAAGCGGGTACCCACTAGCAATTTGTATGATTTACATTTCAAACATTTAAACAATAATTCACAGAAAATACACAAACAAGTACACACTAAACAAATACTCGAATTACTAAAGATTGAATAATATTATATTGAAAAAATATGCAAAAATGTCAACATTTTAATGGGAAGGTTGGTGCTGCATGTCAGCGACTAACTTTTCATTGTTTAGTTTTATTTCACAATGCGAAGCTCCTGCCAGAGCTGGACTGGGAACCCAAAGCAGCCCTGGTGAATTTTGTCAGACCAGCCCCCATACGGTGCATAGCGACTGCAGCGAGCAAACCTGACCCTACAAAGGGGGGCTTTGAGGCATTCTCCCCCCAAGATAAATTGGGAAGAAATGGTGCATTCTACAACACATTTGTCATTATATACTCAATTGTATTAGCTGTTAAAGCATAGTAAATGATGACCTTACTGTGCACGAGGATACAACAATCTTTGTTGGGGCTCTTCAATGATTCCTTCACTATCACCCTCCAACAGTGCCTCTCATCTCTCCATAGCCCCTCTGTCACATGTACTTCATTTGTTTTATAGCACCTCTCACACCAGAGTAGGGTGTCAGAGCACATTACATCACACACATAAAGAGACAATAAATCATATGTGTGTAAATCAGTGTACAGAAAATGTTACATAAGGCAAAGGGGGACTACAAGGTGTAGTATTCACGTCATCATATTGGTAGGCATTTTTAATGAGTGCATGGTCTGGAGAAGCACAAACGCAGGATTCAGAACATAACACAGTGGTTAGCGTTGACCTTTATAATAAGAATTTATTTCTACCCAAATAAACCTTTCTTAGCAGCATCAGGATAATAAAAGACTGGGAAAAAACATAACTTTCTAACTTGTACCATGCAGTTTGCATGCAGCTCTCTGATGGCAGTTCATGGCTTACTGTGCTAGATTACGATTGTAACTTATGATGGGCACAGTAACAAAAGAATCTCTGTGACAAAAGCAATAACCCACTGAGCTATGCACATAAAAAACTGTTCTTTGATATGCATGGTACACGTTCTTTGCAGCAGGCATATTAACCATTTGTGTTACCTTAGATGAGTCAAAACTGCCACTAGACAAAACTCCCATCTCTCTCCAGCAGGAACATTGATCAGAGTTATCTTGACACTTTTACACTTTTATTGTTGCCCGAAATCTGCTGGATAGACAAGAAACTTTCCAGTGCTTTTAACACTGCTGCACAAATGAAATAACAAATATGACAACACTCATGTATTTCTATCGAGAGGCTCCAGCTGGAGAAGTGCCTTCCTGCTGGTCCAGGCCTTAAGCTGCCCGAACACTGTTCAGCCTCAAACAACAAGAGTCACAGCGCTTCTGCTTTCTGGCGACGCATGGCCAGAAGTGCAGCGGGAATAGTGGCATCAAAATGCTCTGGACCAAAACACACACTCACTTACACACAAGGGGACACCAGCACTGCTGTGTGAGTGTAACCCAGAGCCGTATAATAAAATAAGGCTCCTCGGGTGGCGTGGCCAAGCACCTAAAATGGTGGACATGTTCTGAAAACACTCCGCTCCTTATCCCCCGGTTATCCTGACAATCTGAAGGTAGAGCAACTGAAAACTTACCCTGTTGCCCAGGAGTGAGTGGGGGACCCCGCGCTGATCCGAGTGAGGGGTCTCTCGCTGCTGGAGACGCTGTGGTGACGGAGCCCTGACTGGTGGCCTGCGGCGCGCGAGGTGAGCGCGAAGGCCCGAGCGGCGAGGCCCCCTGGGTGGAAGAAAGTGGGCATGACACTGGTGGAGACGTGACGGCCCGGCTGCAGCGGTGCTGCTGTCTTGGTCGCCGTGCCCGCAGGAGAGAGACGGGTGCGGCAGTATACACAGAACCGTCCGTGGCCCTCGCAGGACTGAAGAGAGGAACTTCGCCCGCCTGTAGAGCCATGGGGTGGGGTGAGATCCCTCGAGGCTGTCGGTCGGGATGTCGCTCGGCGGATCCGGTGGACCCTGAGGAGCTTTGTGAATCCTTGCCTCGGGGGGCGCCTGTCGGACAGTCTGTGTCACCCAGCTGGGGGCCGCCTGAGCACCCGGCAGGATTTGAGGCAAGCCGGAGCTGACTGGGTGCCCCGCGGTGCCGGCGGAGGGGATCGGAGCTGCCCTGGTGCCTAGCTCAGGACTGCGGCCGGTCTGGTGAGTGGAGTTGGAGCGGGGCCTCGCCCCTTCCCTCTCCTGCAACGTGACTTGGTGCTGCGGGGCGCTGCTGGGCCCAGTGACGAGGCCGTTGCGCCCGCGTCAGCCGGACGGAGTACCCGCGACTGGCTGCTTTCCATGAGCGGTCAGGCCAGGTCACATTTGGCCCATTTCAGTAGTGGGGGACCCCACGCAGGGCCAGAGGGATGCTCCCCCTTCCTCCCCTGCTGCCGCAGAGTTTCGGGGGCAGCGGGGCTGTAAACAGGTGAGATGCAACTGGGTCGGGTGCCAGGTGAAGCCCCCTAGGACTGCTGACTGCCATCTGAAGAGGCCTTGACCACGCCGGAGTCGACAGGAGACTCCCTCCTGAATCGGGGGCCGCCATCTTGTGAAGCTCCCACCATTTGCGGCAGAGACAATACAGGTGAGCCTGCGGCAGTGCTGCTGAGCTGGGGAAGGGACAGGGGGTCCGGGGGTCGGCCGGGCCTAGTCCCCCCCCGGTGTAAAAGGGCATGGTGGTGGGCGAAAGCCTGGGGACGCAGTGAGGGGAACAGTGCGGAGGCCAGTTCGGGCCTATGCTACCCCTGGCCTTGTGTGACCACATGGGGTTCCTTGCCTGTGGCGGGGGCGATTAGCTGAGAAGGGGGGTCCAGGGGCCGATCGGGCCTAGTCTCTCCTCGCACGATCCTTCCTTCACCGGTCTAATGGGACTGCGGCAGTGTTAGAAATTGAACGGGGTGGACCCTGCTCCAGTGTGCTTCCTGAACAGTCACGTCTCTTTCCTCATCTGGCTAGCCTCTGTGGTGGTGCACTACCCTGAAGAGTTGACAGAGCAGTGGACACGCTGCGGAGTCCACGGCTGGAAGTCACTCACATTCCGCCCCATATGCCGAGCGCTCAGCAGATAGTCATGGGCCGCCTTCGTTCCAATGGCCTCCAAGATGCCTCGCCCCGGGGCCTGACCAAAGGGGCTCCCAAAGCTTCTGGAGCGTCCGTCGGGGCAAGCCAGTCGGACTTCGCAACCAAGTTGGACTCCGTGCTGGCGGCGGTGCAGAGGATAGGCACCACCATGGAACAGATGCACACCTCCCTGGGTGGCAGGATGGACACTGTCACCTCCGACTTCACACTTCTATGGGCAGATCAACACAAACTGTCTGACAAAGTCAGTGATACTGAGGCAACGCTGGCGGAACTTCAGCCCAGATCCCGTAACTTCGCGGCCACTCTGCAGGACCTGATTGATCGGGTGTGCACCCTGGAGGAAAAGGTGGATAATGCTGAAGGGAGGTCGCGCCGCAATAACGTGAGGGTGATTGGCCTACTGGAGGGTCAAGATCCAGAGGGCTACACAGAATCCTGGATGAGAGAGTTGCTCCCCCCGGGATCGCTCTCACCTCAGTTCGTGGTGGAGCGGGCCCATAGAGTTCCGGCCCGTAAACCCCCTCCGGGGGCTCGCCCCCATCCCTTCCTATTTCGCTTAATTAACTTTAGAGACAGGGATGTCATTTTACGGGAAATAGGCAAGCACTCCGGCCCCAAGGTGCAAAATGTTACTGTCTCCTTCTTCCCGGACTACACTGCACAAGTACAAAAAAGGCAAGCCACCTTCGGCGCAGTCAAGAAACAACTTTGAGAGTTGGAACTCCGATATTCTCTACTTTTTACCGCCCGCCTCCGAGTTATCCGAGAAGGCAACACTCGATATTTTGATTCTCCTGCAGATGCATGGGACTGGCTTAAAGAAAACTGGCTGACAACGGCTCCTAGACCCGCTGAAGACCCCCAGCTGTACAAGAGACCCCGTCGCGGTTGCAGCAGGAATAAAGTTAGAGACGGATGGCTACAAGTCACAGCACCAGATCCAGAGCAGATCAGATCGGAGCGTCAAGAAGCTCTGCAGGTCGCGGCGGCCCTTCTACCAGCCAGATCACTTTCGCCAACGAGTTCCGCCGGGTCTCCATCGGGGTCCAGGGGAGGTGCTGATTCCACTCCAGAATGGTCAAAGGATACTGGCTCGCCTCGACTCCCGGATGTTACCCCCCAGATGGAAGACAAAATTATATGAGAACTTGTTGCTCCTCACCCCCGGACACCTCAACTTTACAAGAAACAGAAACTAGGGGCGCTTGCTCGCACACATGTCCCCACTGTTCCAAGCTGTAATTCTGGGTCTTTTCATATTCTCTCACATATCCAGTACTCTACCTCCTTCTACAGAGGGGCAAGTAAGGGGGATAGAACATGCAAGTAATCTTTCTCTTTCCTTTCCTTCTTTAAACTGGTGTTTCCCCCGAAGTCAAACAACGACGTTGAACTAGTTGCCATAAAAAAAGGCGTAAAAGTTTGGGTCGACCTCCCTGTTGGGGGTCCGCTCTCATAATGTTTCAGTATTCTTGGATGCAAAAATTTTATTTTTCCCCTAGAAGAGTCGCCCTGCCTCGAGACCTGCTGCCGTCACGCATACCCTTCCCGAGGGTGTTCACTCCAAGAAGGGAAACCGACAGTTTTACATCATCTCCATGACTAACCTAAACATAATTACATGGAATGTTAAAGGCATTCATACACCTGCCTGGCGGTATGCCATATATGCTTACCTACAGCGTAGGGTGGTTAGCATCGCTCTCTTACAAGAGACACACCTAACGCAGCCAGAGGCTGTTTGACTGCGCCGTCGCTGGCGGGGTCAGATCTATAGCACCAACTACTCAGCCATGGCCAGAGGGATACTTATCTGGGTAAAGGCCGGGCTCCCATGGGGGGAGGAGGAGGTGGTGGTGGTGGTGGATCCCGCAGGACGATATGTGTTCCTTAAGGGTAGGTTAAATGGCCAACCTATTTTGTTGGGTTCCATCTACGCCCCTAACACTGACCAGGGAGCATTCCTAGATGGAGGGAGGTTCCGTGGTTGCTGGGAGGGGATTTTAACTCTGTGCTGGACGTTTCTCTCGATTGTTCCTTTCCTCCTTTGAATAGAACCACAGCCTCTTCAACCGCCCAGTCCCTATGTACTTGGATGGGACATTGGTCATTGACAGATGTCTGACGCGAACGCCACCCTCACGCTAGGGTGTATTCCTTTTTCTCGCCTGTTCACAAGCTGCACGTCCGGCTGGACCGCATTCTGGTCTCGGCGGCCCTAGCCCCCCTAATTCAGTCCACAGAATATTTGGGTCGGACGCACTCCGATCACAATCCACAAATAATGCACTTGGAGTGGGAGGCCGAGGCGCCCCCGGTTCCAGCTTGGCGTCTACAGACGGCAGCGCTGGAGGTTCCGGAGCTCTCTGGAGTCTGCAGTGATTGGATACTTTGATCTCAATGCAGACTCTGTGGACTCGGTATTGACGGAATGGGAGGCATTTAAAGTGGTGACAAGGGGGAATTGCCTTGCGCACACATGGAGTAGCTGTAAAGAACTTGACGCATCCTTAGCCGCCATTGAGCGTCAATTACTCCGGTTGGAAGCGCAGGCTATCGATCGGCCTGATAGGCAAAAGCAACTTGATGACGCCCATGCTGAGCGGGAAGCACTATTAGAAAAACTACGATGTCACAATTTCATGGCGCATTCAGATCGGTCTCACGCTACAGCGGATAGGCGGGCAAGCTGCTGGCTTACCTAACCAGAAAAGAACACCCCCAACGCCCCATACAGCTCCTAGTGGACGAACTGGGCCGTAGGAATTGTACACAGAGAGACATTCATGCAGCAATGACCGCGCACTTCACCGGGTTATATTCGGCTCAGCTGACTGGGAATAGCCCTCACATTGAGTCATTCCTCTCCACTGTGGAACTGCCTACACTGACGCTTGACCACTTCCTCACTCTGGCACCACCCCCTGACAGTAGACGAAATTCGGGAAGCACTGCAGTCCCTGGCATCTGGAAAGACGCCGGGGCCCTACGGGCTTCCCACTGAATTTTTTAAAACATACGCAGAGACTCTGGTGCCTCGTCTGCACTCCTTGTACGCCTCGGCAATTAATGACCAGGCTTTACCACCCTCGATGTGCGCGGCTAACGTGGCTTCCCTTTTGAAGCCGAGTAAAGATCCAACATCTCCCGGATCATATAGACTGATAGCGATACTAAACGTCGACTATAAAAGTTTGGCCAAAGTTTTAGCTAATCGCCTGGTGCCCCTTGTTCCCGCCTTGGTCCACCCTGATCAGAACGGGTTTGTCCCTCAACGAAACACGGCTCTAAACATCCGCCGGTACTTTCGGGTAGCCGAGTACCCCCCCCTCAAATGGCCTCGATTGGGTTGCCTGGTGTAGGGTATTTAGTTTCCTAAAAAATAAGAGTGTAAGCAATATATTTGCAAACTAGTACAACACTCTTTAAGGCAAATATTTGGCCACTGTTATTTGCCCCACCGCAGACAGCGGGAGCGTGGATCGTAAGGCCACTTGTGATCTTAGGGATATTGTGGTTCTGTTAATGTTGCCTTCTACCATGCCCACTTCATTATGATATATATTTATACCCAAATATTCAAAGGTGCAGGGTTCCCAAAGTAGGTGACCTGTCACTGCAGTTGTGACTGTCTCAAGAGAAACACTCATGACTTGTTGTAGTTGACCATCAGTCCCGCTAATACCCCAAATTCCTGCATCGTATTAGCTCTTGGTGTCAGATTCATCACCACATCTCTTGCATTCAACATCATGTCGTCTGCATATACGGACACAATGTGAGTTGTATCCCCTAGTGAAATCCACGAGGCTGGGCCAAGCAGTCTCATTTTGTACCCCAGGGGCTTCATTGCCAGTGTAAACATTTAGTGGGATAGTGGACACCTGTGCCTCGTCCTAAAATAAATACCTTATGTTGTTCACAATATATAAGTCAATAGTATCCCATTATCATTCATTTTCATGCTAACCAGATTTGACCTACGGCTTGTCCGCATAACCAACCTAGGCCTTCTGTATTGAGCATAAGCTTTCTCACTAGCAAAGCATCAATTATGCAGTCATAAAATGACAGAAACACACAGATTTAAACTTAGGAAAACAAAATACAACTCCTCCAAAGAGGTCCTAACAAGGATTCGTACAGTGCAAATATTTTGCACTCAGGGTTTTTAGGAGGAGGTAACAACACCAAGACTCTTGTCTACTACAGTAATCTGTGTGAGTCCACCTAACAAAATACCCATTTATTGGCCTTATCACAGTAGAACAATCTACTCTCAAAGGCCTATTGGCTTCAATATTTGTATATAAGTCTAACTGCCTTTGTTGTAACTTTTCATAATAAATTCATTAATTTATGGATCTGACATACGTTTTAACAACAAACTGTTCAGGCCTATAGTCTTTGTCATTGTCTTATCACCATAAGAAAACTCTGAATGGAGTACTAGTTTTCCCGAAAGGCAACCATGAGGCAGCCAATAGATTACACACATGCACAGAGTTACTGTTGACTAAATAGTGCCCTACGCCTCTGAAGAGTGCCGGACAAGGATATTCAGAGTGAAAGCATCTGATGCTTACTGCTGTAATCTGTGAGACTCAATGCAACAAAATACCAGTCCACAGGCATCTGCACAGAGTAATAATAATCCTTTCATAAACGTGTGTTGCATTTGACACATGCGTTTCATAATAATTGTGTCTGGCTTAGTACAAAAAGGGATTCAAATCACAAAAAGTATTATACTTACCATGTGTGGTAAAGCCATGCATGATTAAGTTTGCATTGAAAAGGCATGCATGGTAAAGGCTACGTTGAAAAGGCATGCATGGTAATGCGTTGTTTTAATGTCATACAATCTTACTGGGGTAGTCACTGGTGATTGCATTTCAACTGTCGTGTAGTCCCTACAAATCTATATAGGATCTGCGCATTTAGACAACATAAACTGTGGGGCTGGTGTCCAGACTGATTCCAGACACACCCACCGGATATGTTGGCCTGTATACCAGCTGGCTCACAGTACCACTATGAACTCCTCTTACCAAGGAGCGAATAGTTTCTGGCAACTATCGACCATGACAACCCTGTCCCCTCAGGGATCGTGGAAACAGTACAGTACTTTTCGCTCAGTCACTCGTGCTCACTTTGTCTCTGAGAGATACACAGAATAAACGATGGGGGACGTTTTCAATAAGTATTTATTGAACCAGCAACTTTGTAGCGTAAAATACGTGTGCTGCAACAACCATAGGACAGAAACAGATGTGTACTGGTATAATCACCAATAAAGTAAATAGAAGGTAGAATTCTACCATAATGCTAAAACAAAGGTTATATGCTGGCATATAAATACATGACAGTAGTAATGTGTACTCCTACAATGCTTACCCTAACTAGATGTACCTAAATGTACCTAGCATGTAAGTAGGTGTATAGTCAAGAATCCGCTTAGGATAGAGCCAACTCCATTACCTGATGTGGGAGAACGAAGGACCCCGTCTTGGTCTCGAGATAGACACCCTGCAAGGGATGTCAGACCACTGCGTGCTGGAGTGTCTACGTGCAGGAACCTCAGTGTCTCGTGTCAGCATGGAAGTCTTTTTCCTCTGCCTCCCCAGCAAAGATATGGGGCTTATATACCCAAAAGGTACCTTCAGGGGTACTACCTTGTTGTGTCATGTCGGCCAAAGATGACGATGGTGATGAACCTTATACACAGTTATTATGCAAAAGATGGTAATCCTGCTGTGAATCTGAGAATCTTCATGTATAATAAATTAGGCCAGTTTTTGGGGAAAACCACACAACATTTATGCAGCACCTAATCTAGGTAAAAGGTCAGCACCAAACCCGGTAAGTAGTACAATGGCAGGGTAAATGTAGGTGAAAGGTTAGGAGACTATCCAGGCCTATATTGGGGTACATTGCGAATCATAACACAACCTTATCGAATATTTGAGGATGTACACCTTCACTGCATTGTAATAAGCCTGATTCACTATAACTGGTTGAATCACTTCCCAAATGTCAAAAGACATCACAGATAGTTGTTCCAATAGATTTTCCTGGAAAATTATTTCAGAGCACTTCATGCACCTGAAAGCGGATCTCACTTTAGGAGTTTGAAATTAGTGAAAAGGCAAAGTACAATTCTCACTTAACCTGGTCAACAGGTCTCCTCCAAAGTAGAATGCCACTGTTTCACTCCATGCACTAACCCACTTGATATTCAGTCGGGTAGGCTCCATTTTCATTCATGTTGGCATTCATGCCGCTATATTTCTTTACTAGGAAACCCTAACAATTGAACAACCAAGTAAAAGATGGATGTAGAGGATATTCACCCAAACAGATTCAAAAACAAAGAACTAAAGAAGGAAGGAATAAATCCAAAAATAGTGTTAAAGCTACTGAGCAAGCCAGATCCAATGGTTTTAAACATGTGAAATATGTCTGTTGGGTTTGAAACATTAACTATTGTGCTTAATAATACAGCAAAATGAGTCAACAATTGAGTTTGAGTCTGCAGGCGTTGCTGAATTTTGTATGCAGATTGGACAAACGTTTCTGCTACAGAAGTTAAAGGCACCTTTGTTGTGTCAGATTTGCAACAAGACTGTTTAATTTATCAAACCTCGTATCTAATATATATACTTTGGCCAGAGAACACTTTCAAACAGTTTTCTCTGGAGGAGGATAACATGTAATAAGAGAACATCTTACTGTCTTTTGAATATTTAAATTGTATATGAAATCCGGGGTCAACCCATAGCCAGATTCATTTGTTTTATTTAAATATGAACCATTTCCTAGAAGTGTACGGATATAGAATGAATGCAACAGGTGCTGCAAGGAGTTTACAAGCAAGGTAGGGGTATCAAAGGGTTACATGTGCTGGGCAAAGTGATAGAGTCACAAAGGAGCTATGTCCCTGTGGGTTAGTGCATGCTGATATGCTAATGAAAGCGAGATTGTATTTCTTCTAGCAGCTGAACTCAAAATGGAACATCCAGGTGTGTTCAAGAAAAGCATTGTGTGTTTTTTCCCATCCCAATTCAAAGATGTGTTTTTGACAATCATAAAAGTGAAAAGCAGTGATTGGCCAGATTACTCCATGATGGCGCCACATAATATAGCGTGCTCTCTATAGGTTCTATTGATAGCAGTTGCATGAAGCCTTCTTTTTAGAGATCATTATTTGCTTTGAGGTTAAATTATAAGAGACGAACACGGCTGATTGTTTATGAGTTTCCATGGCACTTCATTCTTTTTAAAAAATTGGTAAAGCCCAGTTTAATTATGTTAATGCTCACATTGAGCCTGCCCTTTTCGCAGGAATTCAAGACTTCTTTTAAAAGATTGAAGGCAGAAGAAATAATGGCTGAGATGATATGTATATGTTTGGAAAGTGCTTACAAGTCATTATGCTTTGCGTTGTTTGTCAGTTACTCTAATTCTTTCCGGAGCTTCTTTTTCAGAGTGTGCATGCTCTTCTTTTATAGCCATATTTATTTGAGTATGTATAGACATCTTTTATTTTTTTACGGGATGCACCCCAGAAGAAAAGCACTTAAATCGATATCTTCAGTAAGCTTTAACAGGTGTTTTTTTACAGCACTCAAACAAGAATGGGACAGCTACTTCTGGAATAGCTTTCCCGCACTGTACATCGTTGTAGTCATGGAAGAAATATGTTATTCTTATGATCTGGTCTGTTTGCCAATGGACCAGCATCTTTTGATATTATTCACTCAATAAGACTTGTTTGCAGCAAAGTGGCTGGGGGTAATGCTGCTATATTGCCTTGGCATGAATTGAGAGTGTAGCTTAGGCCTATCTGCAGGAGCCAATTGATGCACAGAAAATCTAACGAGCCTTTAACAGCCTATCAAGGAACAAAGCCTCTGGCTAGGCCAGTCTCACTGTAGAAATTGATAAGGCATTTAAGACAATTCTTGTGTTGGGGCTAGCTGACCTCTATCAAGAATCAATAGAAACAGTAGTGCTACTACTCCCCACTGCTAGAGAGCCCATGATCACCGTTATTCTGAATCCTGGCAAAGATGCCCAGGAATTCCCATCCTGCAGACCGCTCTCTTTATTGAATCTTGATAATAAAATTCTAGCTTGGAACATTGCAAACTGCATCAACGCGCTGGTGAGGGGCTTAGTGTTGCCAATGGGCATAGGTCCATGCCATTTCCAATGTATAGAGGTACACGAGGGGGATGCCCCCTCTGACCTCTTCTTTTTGGCCTGGTCATGAAGTATTTAGCTACATGGCTGCAGAAGAGCCATCAACATAGGGGTTTTGCCTTCCCAAATAGATTTTTATTATCACTTTATGCTAATGACATTATGTTCTTTGTCCAAAAAATGGAGTTCAACCATAGGGCGATCATTAACAAAAAACCAAGGTATAGGTCACTTATAGGTATAGATATTAACTGGACAAAATCTGAAATATTCCCCTTCACGGACTCCTCCCTTAGGCCACAGGCCAACCACCCAATGCACTGGTACAAGAGTTTGGTTAGATACTTGGAGTAATTATAAGTAAAGAGAAACATCTGGTGCCCAGGACAAATATGGCCCGAAAATAGAAAACTTTAGTGAGCAGGTTGAACGGTGGATAACACTGTCACTATCAACTCAACTCGCACAATCTTTATTTCAGCCGAAGACCATAAAAGAACAAGTTTAAAATACATAAAGGATAAAAGGATCTTAGATAAAAGAACAAAATCAAGCCAAGAGCAAATATACATATCAAGATATGTACCTTAAGGTACATTATATAAAAAACAGGCTTCAGGTAAGCACCATTCTGTGTCTTAACCTCCGAGTGCACATTTAGGGGCAGATATACAAGGAACTGACGCATCTGCATAGATGCGTCAGTTTCCTTGCGCCAGTGCCAAATGTCCTTGCGCCACCATGGATGCGTTGTATTTACAATACAGTGCTCCATGGTGCAAGGATTAACAGATGCGTCAGAGATACTGACGCATCCGTTGGCACAAAAATGACGCATCGCTGGAGTTGCTCATGAAAGTGACGCAACTCCAGCGATGTGCCACAACAGGTAGGTGAGTCCCATACAAAAAGCCCTGCGTCATTCCTTACGCCTGGTCTGAGCAGGCGTAGGGATTTTGACGCAGTGAAGGCGTAGAGTGACTCAGTGAAATGTTGTAAATTTCACTGCATCAGTTCTACATGGCTTTTTGCGTGGGAACGCCTAGCATGCATACATTATACCTGGCGCAGGTATAATGTGATGCAGGGCTTTACAGCGTGACGCATCTCCCTGGATGCGTGACGTTGTAAATTAGCCGCATTGTTTGCGCCACCGTTGCGGCAAAAAAAGTGACGCAATGGCGGCGCAAGGGGCTAGTAAATCTGCCCCTAAATATCTTGAGATAGCGAAAACAATACACTGTCTAGTATCACTTCTAAGTATTCTGAATGCAATCTTATATTCTCTCGCCCCCAGGCTGCGACTGAGTGAGAGTATCCACTTCCTCCTGTAGCCATGATAGACTGGGCAAAATAAGATAAGATGTTCAGCCGTTTCTGCCTCTCCAGGACAAAATGGACAGGTTTTAACAGGAGCAGGGTTTCCACTTTTCCATCTGGCAGTAAAAGAATGTGTTGGTAGCGTCCCTAGGTGAAATTTAATAAACAAAATCCTAGCCTGGGGGGCTCAATCTCATCCAAACATGGCTCAAAATGA
Organism: Calotriton arnoldi; assembly: GCA_963921515.1. NCBI lineage: Eukaryota > Metazoa > Chordata > Amphibia > Caudata > Salamandridae > Calotriton > Calotriton arnoldi. Next base: position 73,050 of record CAWUFW010002725.1, read on the forward strand.
TACTCTATTTTAAACTCAAAAAGAAGGCATTGAGGGAGCCTTCCTTGATGAAGCTTAGAGTGTGCAAATCAGCATGCTGCCAAAAGGCATTTTTCAGGACCTGCTTCGAGATTGATGCAACTTCATGTTGTTGTGGACCAAAGATTACCCAGCCCAATCTTTCTCAGGCGATCCCCGACTGCATTAAGCCAGGGGATCTTACTAGCCCCCGGGATTCCCATAACCTCCTCTAGGGCCTTTCAGATAATGGAGAGTTCTGGGACTCTCCATATTCTCTGCCAGTACAATAGGGGTTTCGAGGCTACCATATCATTAATGCGCCTTAGCCCATAGTCTAGCCACACTGGGTGTAGTGAAAGGCTTGCTAGGAGATTATTTAGGCTTCTCATAAGCCGACTTTCTACTTACAGAAAAGAACCAACATCTGCTGTACCTCATAATTCAGCTCCATATAAGGAGGCCCCCATTGCCTGGCACCTATATATTTTGAGGGCTGGAGTAATTTGGTGATATGTGGATGCACGAAAAGCCCTCAAAAACCCCCACAGTATTTTTCAAGTTTAATCTTGCACTTTTGGATGTACCAATCAAATCGATCGGAGAGAGTCACCCCCAGGTAGTCAATCATTCAATAGAAAGCTTTATTCGATTCTTACAATAAAAATCATAAACACTCTAACCTGTTCCAAGCATTCGCCATTAATAGCAGGAGTTCGACGGGATGGGTTAAGCACCATGGAGCAGATTTACAAGCCCCTTGCGCCACTTTTGCGTCACTTTTCCCATGTTAAAAGTGACGCAAAAGTGGCGCAAGGGGCTTGTAAATCTGACCCCATATATTTGGTTTTGCCCAAATGAATCTCCAGTCGACACTGTTTGTAAAAAACTCCGAAATGGTGCAGAAGTTTTTGGGCACCCATCAGTGTTCTGAAGATCAAAAGGGTATTGTCCACAAACAGGAGAGCTGGTACTTTATGGCCCGCCAAAACTGGAACATCACCCTCACAACTTTCTAGATGAGATACTAAACCATTGGAAGAGGGCTGGGGCCAGCACACACCCCTGCATCTCTCCCCAGTTTACATGGATGGGGTCCATTAGCTCACCCTGGGGGCCACACCTAACCTGCACATAAATATTCGTATGCAGCCCAATGATAATATTGAAAAGATAGGCAGGGACACCCAACTCTGCCAAAACCCTCCTTAAGGATTCTCTAGGTACTAAATCAAATGCTGATCGGAGGTCAACACAAATTACGTAAAGACGACCTCCCTTCAGCAAAACATACTTCCAATATAGCAATTAGAGGCAAAGGACCTGATCTATTGTACTATGCCTTCTCTAATTCCTGCTTGGAATGGAGACACAACATCTGCATCTAACCATCCATTCAGTCAGCCTGTCCAGAATAATACGTCTGAACAGTTTTTGGGATCTACCAGTAAGACTGATCTACAGCCTTTTTTAAAAATAGGGATTTTCTCTGAAGTTGAAGGCAGGGGACAAATAAGAAATAATAATAAACAAATAAGGTGTAAAACAAACAAAATAGCGGCACCAAATATCCTTAAAAATCTGAAAAGTTTCAGCGCTCCGTCCATCATCTCCTTCTGTTTGCTTTGTTCGCCCTAAGTTGGCAGGGTATGCCCAGACGTGGGTCCCTTGCTCACTTTGCCACTGGATTCAAGCTAGCCTGGCTGATCAGGGGTGTTGTCAGGGTCTGTCCGGGACTATGTGGGGAACACAGTCAGGGACTTGGGCAAGGACTGGGAACAGGGTAGAAAACAAAGACAGAGAGGAGTACAGCGCTGCCCAGGAGCACACAGGAAGTCAGAGGAGAAAAGAGATCCAAAAGGGGAAGCCTGTAGAGGTGAACAAGAAGGGTCTGTCAGGGTCTGTCCGGGACTATGTGGGGAACACAGTCAGGGACTTGGGCAAGGACTGGGAACAGGGTAGAAAACAAAGACAGAGAGGAGTACAGCGCTGCCCAGGAGCACACAGGAAGTCAGAGGAGAAAAGAGATCCAAAAGGGGAAGCCTGTAGAGGTGAACAAGAAGGGTGAGACTCGGAAAGGAAGGGCACTCATGAGGCGGCTCAGCATTCAGAATCACTTAAACCCAGGACGGATGTGCAATACACTTAAACATGAAACAACGTTAACAATAAAGGGGATGTGGGGTAAAGCACTCAGGAGCTCCACACGGTAAGACTGAAGCTCAGTAAGTTCATCACCCACAATTGCTGTTACAGATACTGACTGGAAATACCAACATATAGGATATGTATACAAAGGCAGGGTCTGTGGAGCTTATACCTATGGTGATGTTATAACAGTAACTCAAAGACAATACTCACAGTGAACAAGAAACACCACCTAGGTAGTCAGCCGTGCCCACGGATCCTGGCGATCAAACAGGAACACGCAAGGCAGTAACAGCAAAGGGTAAAACTAAACACAAGCACAATAGACAAGGAGCTAGCAAGGAGGAGTGCTTAACAGGAAAGGAAGGAAATCACAGGGCACACTTGGCAGAAAGCAGGTAACAAGCATACAAGGTAACAGAAGCGAGACAGCAGAATAGAAAGATAGCAAACTAGACTTGGAACCAAGGAAATGAGATGAAAGGCAGGGACTGGAAAAGGCTATACAGAAAGGGAGGCTACAAGGGTATACTAGAATAGTACAGGGTCAGTAAACAAGAAAACAAAGTAGCATAGGATGCAGTGCTGGGGCAAGAATTGAGCAAAGGCTCAGGAGTCAAAGTAACACTACAGGTCAGGAACAAGGAAATGTTAAGGCTCAGGAATCAAGGAAGCACTGCAAGCAGTGCTGGTTCAGGAAAGCAGGAAATAGCAAAAGCTCAGGAACAAGGACTGGTCTCACCGGATAACAGCTTACAATGACCAACACTGGGCTGAAGGGAGCTGGGGCTTAAAAGAGCTCACTGTAATCATATGCAGCAGGTGTGAGCAGGCTAGCAGCAGCCAGCCACAGGTGAGCTGAATTCCTCCACCCATCCTTGGCCTGCAGGGGTGGAGACTAAGCAGTGAGCCGGGAATCCTGGGTAATGGAGTTTTCAGGCATGAGTAGGCTGGCTTCACAAAACCCGGCATGGAGTGGGAATGGATGTCCGTTCCCAATAAGTGTCCAAATGGCTGGAAGTCAGGATTTGCATGCAGGGGAGGGTCTGGAAGTTTATTAGAGGACTGGAAAGTCCCCCAGTTCAGCCCCCTGGTGGTGGACACGGGAATGCAGGGAGCAAGTCGTGACAGGTGTTACCCCGAAACCGGTCCCAGAATGCTTGTGTCCGGTCCAGGGAAGACATGGCTTGGCAGTTCGGGCTGGGCTGTTCCCATGAGGAACAGGGTCAAGACTGATTTGCATATGGCTGGGTCTGAACTGAGGTGGCGAAGTGAGCTAAAGAATGATGATGGATTCAACCCAGATCTGTGACTGGGGGTGAGTGTCTGAAAAGTTCCAGCGCTCCGTCCATCATCTCCTTGTGTTTGCTTTATTCACCCGAAGATAATAAATTACCAACTGCTACACCATAATCCCTGGATAGCCGTCTTTCAGCAAGCTCAGTCTCCTTCAAGACAACACCTACTGCTCAGACTAGGAATGAGTCCAAAGTTGTACCACTTAACTTGGGAGTAGGAAGGAGGAGCTTATCCCCTGCTGCTTTCCGTTTAACCATAATTGTAAGAGGCCCTCAAAGAGATAACAAAATAAACTATTGTGGCCAGACTCAAAATAATTCAATTCATCCCACATTTGCAGACTCTTGAAATTGTAACATTGGCTAATTAAAACCTATCATCGCCCCCTCAAAGGTCCCCAAAGTCACGAACTGCCACTGGGAGTTACAGTAAGAAGATAAAAAGTCCAGACTCACTGGGGCCAATAGTGGCTTGAGTTTTGGAGCTGAGGACAGCAGGGATCCGCAGTTTGAGAGGATAGAAACATGCACATAAGATGGTGCCCAGAGGCCTTCTGAAGCAAGCCAAAGGGGGTTACCCCGCCCCATCTCTTCCTGGCACTAACAGGTGCAGGATGGGCACTCGGCTTTGGCCCGGGCTTTGCCACGCCGCTGCCCACGCTCACATCCTGTGCTGTGGGAGCTCAATGTGCCTTAATGCAGTTAATCAGTCTCAGGTGCTGGAGAACAGGGTATCGTGGGGCTGCAGTCTGTACCCAGTGGCAGCAGGTAAAAACTGCGGTGGCTCCCCCCAACAAAATACAAACAGGCAATGTCCCTCAGCAGGTCAGTGCAGGACAAACACTCTCCAGTCCTCCAGAGTGTAAACCGTCAGTATTCTAACTATTCTTCATGCAGGATTCAAACAGGTACAGCCCTCTCACTGTCACTATCAATGGCTGGCAGAGTTGTTTTGATTAAAATGTTAGTACTGCCCAGATTTGTGTCCCTGTTCAACAGCATTGCATTCCTCTTGGTAAATCCATTTTGTTAAGCTAAGGTCTCTGTTGTCCAAGTTGGTATTGGGAGAAGGAAGCCCTGTATTGAACTGGGGATTGCTCACAATGCCATATGATAAAGGGGGGCTTGTGGTCTGTAAATTGGAGAGATAATATCATGCAGCACAGTCCCACTATGTGTGGTTGAATCCAGTTACTGTGCACCCCATACTCCGACAAAAAATAACCAGGTAGATGTGGCAGACAAACAGAGCTACCTAAACCATCACAGCCTATATAAATTGTTCACTGAACTAACTGGTTGTGTGGTCCATTATAGGGCGGCCGGAGTGTTGCAAGTATACTGCCTGACCAACCCGCTCCTTAACAACAATACCCTTCCTTAAACACAGGATAAGGGTGTTAAATCTAGACTAGAGAAGGCTGGCCTGGTGAGACTGGGCCAGCTGTACATAAACAATAAATGTATAACACTACAACAATTTAAAGGAACCAGGGCGATGAATGCCATAGAAATGTTTGATTATCTGCAACTGTGGCATGTGGTGTCAGCTAGGTGGCCCTCTTTCCCGGACAAACCTATAGACTTTTTCCCACTAACTCAAATGATTATGAATCCTGGAAGTAGAGGTTGGATTACTTAACTGTATGGTTTATAAAACAAATACTGTGCTAAGGCTATTAACAAGGCCCTTGAAACATGGGGATTGGATTTGGAGAGGATATTAAACCTGAAGTGTGGAAATAATGCTGAGCTCAAACTAAATCAGTGAACTACAGCCATAAAATGCTTCATTTTAAATTTCTAACTAGATTATACTGCTCCCCCAGTTTCTTCCTCCGAATAGACCTAAGTAGGTCTTCTTAGTGTGAGTGCTGTATGGGCGACACAGTTGGATTCTTTCATTTGCATGGGAACGTCCCCTGGTTGGCTCATACTTGGTGAAGGTATCATAGACTACTGTGAACATAGTTAGACTCAGCTCCTTTGATAATGCTTTTGGAATATGCTAAACTCTTCCCTAAATCAATTGATTGCAGGGTTGATTCTGCTGGATAAGCACAGACTGCTTTGATTTTGGATGATAGGGCCGACCCCCAAAGTAGAGGATTGATTACCAGTGAAGAGACACTGGTAGATTACGCGTCGATGCAGGTCTCACAGTCATGACGAAGGGATATCTGAGGTTGCTCACACACTACTCAACCCCCCAGTCTGAAGAAATGTTGATACTTAGGGGCCTATAACGTGTCTGGTGGTCCGAGGCCCGCCAGACTCGTGGTGTCGCGGCGGTGGCGGTCTTACGACTGCCCCATTACGACCCTAGTAGTCGTGCCGCCCTGAGACCTCCGAATCTGCCAGGGAACTGCCATTCCCTGGCCATGCGGCAGCGGTCCAGAGACACCTATATGCTTAAGCGGACCACTGCGGTCCCATCAAGCATATTACAACTTTCATCACCACCACTGTTTTCATGGAGGTCTTTCTTACATGAAAACAGTGGTGGTGAGGAAAGAAATGGGGCCCTGCAGCTCCCCCTTGTGCCTCACGCCTTGTGGATGTACACAGGGAGGCACAACATGTGCCCTCCTGTGTGCATGCACAGAAGTTCCAGCACGGCATGGACTTTTTAATCTATGCTGTGCTGGAACATCCTTTGATGTTCCCATTGTGGTGCCTATTTTATAGGCACCACCATGGGAACGCCAAAGGAAAAGCCCGCCAAAAAGTCATAAAAGGGCAGGCGGTCTCCACACGCGTTTGGCGGTGCGGCGGCATGGAAGTTCCACCGCCACACCTTCAAACTCATAATAGGGCCCTTACAGAGTGATACACAGTTTTCAAGTTTTCCAATCATTAATGTGTGACATTTCTATAGTTTCAGTGCAGCAATAAATGACATACAACTGTCAAATATATGACACTTCGAGTGACACTTTCCCACAAGTAAATCAAAGCAATGGACAGTATTTAAATGCCTCTCTGTGAGTTTTCAGTCACGGTATCCAGACATATCACACAGCCTTGAACATTTGCCTAAAACAAGCCAGACCTATTGGTGCCGCCAATGCTTATTAGCAGAATAATATCAATAAATAACAATTTTGCTAACAATGAGAATTTTAATGCTTCAATTCTGAATGTATTGGACTCTGAATGTAATAATTCTAGGGCTTTAGAAGGGGTAGAGGTATCTGAAGTATCACAAACATGCCAGTTCTCCCCTTCACACCATTGTCCTCTATAGTTTGTCACTCTAGTAGCCAATTATTTGGCTGCAGGCTGTGGTGTACCTTACTGTGCTGATTGTAGGCAGCCTGAGCCTTGTGCTTGCCAGTGAAGAAGCCTGCTCTTGGACGTAATTTCTGGTCTAGCCACTGTGCGATGTCACAAAACTGCTCCATCGTAAGGCCATCTCGCTGTCGTGTAGTTCCTATTAATTCGTAGAATCTGTGCATTTGTTAGACAACATAAAATAAGGGCTTGGCGCCTAGATTGATTCCGGACAAACAGGCAGGACATGTTGGCCTGTAGGTCAGCTAGCTCACAGTGCCACCATAAGCCCCCCTAACCTTACCAGGGAGCGAACGGCTTCTAGCAACCACTGAACATGACAACCCTGACCCCTCAGGGATCGTGAAAACAGTGCAGAACCTTTTGCTCAGTCACTCGTGCTCACTTATTCTCAGAGAAGTATACAGAGAATACACAGTGGGACATTTTCAATATATTTATTGAACCAATGTTACTCTTGTTTCAAATTCTGTTTATTGGTTTTTATGATTGAACATAGATGCATCACATAAGCAACAATTGTCAACAAAGGCCAAGAGTTACAGATATCACATGTGAGTTAGAGCTTGGTCAGAAGTTCTGTGGCAAGAAAATATTATGATAATGTAGTTTGCGTTTTGTTGCATTTAGCGGTTTACAGGTTATTAACATTACACCCTCTAGGGTGAGGAACTTATAAAGGAAACTTAATATACTTAACAGAAAAAACTCAACAAAACTTTGATGTCATGGTGCAAAGAATAATAGGATGGAGATGAGGGTTGGGCGCCTAGTCCCTGATAGGGCAGCCTCCAAGCTACCTACATTCAGCTATAGTTCTGTAGCCTTATATATGGAACAGGTTAAGGGCCCTTAGCCTTGGGGTGCATGCCGTCAGCGGGAGACCTTCCGATAGGTAGCTTACCAGCGGGGTCCAAATATATTCGAAACCTATCCTAGTGTCATCCATTATGTCTGCCATGCGCTTGAGCGCTAGCGCCCTCCATAACCTCGCATGCCATTGAGTCAGCGATGGTGCCTCTTGTTTTTTCCATGCTGCAGCGACTGCCATTTTAGCCGCCCCTAAGCATAGCCACATAACAGAACGATCACTCTGCTGTCTGGCGTTTCAGAGTCGGTCTCTTGCCCCCAGCAAGGTGGGTTCCAGTGTTTGAGGAATTGGGTAGCCTAGTATTAGCTTGATTTGAGATAGGATCTCTTTCCAGAAGGGCTGAATGGAGGAGCAGTCCCACCAGATATGCCGGAAGTCGCCCAATAGACCGCATCCTCACCAACATCTATCCGTTGTGTTGGGGAAGATCTTGTGTAGTTTCTGGGGGTATAAATACCAGTCATACATAACTTTGTAATGCGCCTCCCTTAAGTACATTGAGCGGTTGAATTTCGTTATGTCTTTAGAAAGGCGCTCCCATTGTTTGTCCACTAGCGGAGTTCCTACCAGTGCATCCCAGAAGCTTTTATATGGTGGGATAGACCGGGGGCTTAGGGTTTGTATGAGAGCATGCAGAAAGGAAGTGCATCCCTTGGAGGTAGATCCCGATTGGGCAAACTTCTCTATCGGGAGCAAGTCTGCCGCATCAGAGGCTGCATCACCCAGTGTTTAATCTGCAAGTAGTGGAACTTCTCTTTAGTGGTCAATGTGAATTGTTTTATGCAGTCTTGGAAGGTGAGGAGCTACCCTTTATGAAATAGGTGGGAGATCATATGACAGCCTCCCTCCCGCCAAGCCTCGAAGGGTCCATCGTGAAGCACAGGGGGGAATGCAGCATTAAAATGTATGGGTGTGTATGGGGATGGGAAGGTGGTCAACTGCAGCTTCCTAGTGAGAGTGTCCCAAACCCGCAGTGTAGTGGACGTGGGTGTGCTGATGTATGCATTGGGCGGTCTGTCATGTTTGGGCTTCCATAAAAGATCCCATATGGTGCGTCCGGTGTTCTGCCTGTCCATATGGAGCCAATGTTTTTCAGAGGCGAGCAGCGACCATTCTGTGATTACTCGTAGCTGGGCCGCCTTATAATATCCCTGAAAGTCCGGCAAGGCCAGCCCCCCCTCCCTGCGAGGCCGCGTGCGCAAGCGATAGGGCAAGCGGGTCCTCTTACCCTGCTAGATAAACTTAGTGATCATTTGTCGCAGCTCTCTGAAGAGACCTTGTTCTAATGGTATGGGTAGTCCCTGGAAGAGGTAAAGCAGGCGAGGGAGCACGTTCATCTTAATGGCATTTATCCTGCCCAGCCAGGAGATATTTGCAGCGCTCCATCTGCCCAAATCACTCTTTAATTGACGCATAAGTGGAGGGAAGTTGGCCCTGTAGAGTTCTGAAATGCGGGGGGTGAGCTTAACTCCCAGATAGGTAATCTCTTTAGTTGTGCATGAAAATGGTGAAGTTCTCTCCATCTGCCGCCACTCCCCCGAAGACAGGGTCAGATTAAGTAAGAAGGACTTGGACAGGTTAATTTTAAATCCTGCCACCCATTCAAACAGGGCAAGTTCCCCCTGGATAGCCGGGAGGGTGGTTGCTGGCTCTGTGATCCGGAGAAGCACGTCATCTGCAAAAAGCGATATTTTATGCTTGTCAGAGCCAAATCTTACCCCTTTTATGTCCGGATTGTTCCTAATTTTATGCGCTAAGGGTTCTATGCTTAAAGCAAAAAGGAGGGGGATAGCGGGCATCCCTGCCTCGTCCCCCGAGCCAAGTTAAAAAAGGGGGAAGCAACGCCGTTGACAAGGACCCGGGATCTCGGGGAGTGATAATTGGCACGTATCATCCCTATGAAAGCCTCGTTGAATCCAAAGCGTCGAAGCACTCGGAACAAGAAGGTCCACTCGAAGCGGTCAAATGCCTTCTCCGCATCGACTGAGAGAAGAGCCGGCGGGATGTCCTTCCACCTAGCCTTCTCTATTATGTGGACGATGCGTCTCAGGTTATCATGGGTCTGTCGCCCTTTGATGAAGCCTGATAGATCCGGGTCGATAAGGCCTGGGAGTACTGTTTCGAGACGGATAGCTAAAATTTTTGCATAGATTTTGGTGTCAAGATTCAGAAGTGCGATCGGGCGGTACGAGGAACAGGCTGTGGGATCCTTTCCTGGTTTGGGAATTACTGCTACAATCGCCTCTCCCATAGAGGGGGTGACCTGTTGTGTAGAAGCGATGACATTAAATAAGGGGTTAAAAAAGGGGCAAGTTCCGTTGCAAAGGTACGATAAAAATGTGCCGTGAACCCATCTGGCCCCGGTGCTTTCTGTAATTTAAGTGCATCAATAGCTTTTGCACCTCCTCAGGGGTAATGGGTTGGGCCAAGTCCTCATTAACGGACCCCGGGACCTGGGGGAGCTCTAAAGAGTCCAGGTAACTCGTTTGCTCCTACGCCTGTGGATGTTCCGAGGTGTAGAGATTACGGTAGAAGTCTTTGAAGGCATGCGCTTTCCCCTCCTCCTATTGGTGCGGGACGCCCGTGTCATCTATAATAAGTTTTACGTATTCCCTTTCTTGTTTGGCCCGTAATTGTCGTGCAAGCAGGGACCCGACTTTGTTTCCTCCCTCATAGCCCCTGGTCTGTAAGCGTAAAAAAGTTTTTTCTGCCCTGTTAGTGTAAATGGCCTGCAGTTTCCCTTTAAGGGCAGTAACTGTCCTCAGCGCCGGGGCTGATGGGCTAGTCTTGTGTGTTAATTCTGCAGACTGCAATTCCTTTTCTAACATGAGACGTTCCTCTTGTTGCTGAGTTTTCAGGGTAGTAGCCAATTCGATGCATTTACCCCGGACTACCGCTTTGAAAGCGTCCCAAGTAGTGGCATGTGAGGTAAGCTCGGGGTCATTCTGCTCAAAAAAGTCTTTTATAGTTTGCTTAATTTCGTCGCGCAGCAGTCGATCTCTACATAAAAAGTTGGGGCAGTACCAGCGCGCATGCTTTGGGCGTGGGTTCGGCCAGGTGAGAGTCATCTCAAGAGGGGCATGGTCGGACAGACAGATCGGATGCAAGTGTGTTTGCAGTATCATGGGAAGCAGGGATTGGCTTACGAATATGTAGTCAATGCGGGAGTATGTTCTATGGGAGTGGGAGAAGAAGGAGTAGTCGCGGACATTGGGATTGTTGTCCCTCCATACGTCTGCCAGACCCAGGAGTTGGAGCTGCGCTCTGAGTGCCTTGCCGAAGGTCCCCCCTGCCGCCCTATATGGGTTGGTCGTGTCCAGCCCCTGATCCCATATGAGGTTAAAATCTCCTAAGATAAGAATGTCCCCCATTGCAAATTTCTCCAAGGTCATAAGAAAGGAGAGTATAAAATCCTGTTGTCCCATGTTGGGTGCATAAATGACTGCAAAAGTACATAGCCGACCCCTCAATTCCCCTTTGACCATAATGTACCTCCCTGCTTTGTCAGCTTTGGTGTCCTGCACCTGAAATGGAACCCCCGAATGAAAAAGCAGAGCCACCCTGTTCTGTTTGGACGTGGGAGATGATCTGAAAATGTGGGGGTATGCCTTATGCTTCAGACGGTGTTACTCGGTTTTTTTGAGATGTGTCTCTTGAAGGGCCGCCACTTGGACATTATGGTCAAGCAAATATTTCCAGAGGCGTTGACGTTTGTTAGGGGAATTGAGACCCCGGACGTTCCATGTTATAGCCCTGACTGCCATATATTTTTGGTTGTACCTCTGCCCTCACCCACAGGCCTTCTGCACTGACCATGTCCTCGTGTTTCCCCCCCTTCCCTCCCTCCAACAGAAAATGTTAAAAAGCACCAAGCCATCGAACTAACTTAACAAAACCGAAATAACAATAATATCGAGTGTAGAGGATCCCCAACATAGAGGGAAGCCTCTGTAGTAAAACACACTCGGGGAACGTAACCATTTCCGTTCCCCCAGCCCCTGCAACTTCAACACTTGAAGCATATGCATAAGAAGGTTATATAGCCCACTGTGACTGTCACATTTCTGAGCACCCCGGGTGTAGCTACATATATCTATCAGTTCCGGCCTCTCCATAAGTGTCCAGGCGTATGTGGGTCGACCGTTATATCCACCCACCCAATGTGCTCTCCTTACTACAAAAACTGGAGGGCAGCAACACACTTTATGCAGCTCCCTCTTCACCCATCCGCTTGGTTCTCAGAACGTAAGTACCTGCCTAGGGGCCACATGAAAAAATAAGCAGGCCAAAGAACCCCCAAAGTTTCGTAGAATGCAAGTCCTCCACTCCATCCAACTCTCCATGATGGTGAGTGATTGTCTCTGTGTTGTGGGGGGGTTAGAATCGCTTGCAGTCCAAGTTCTGGCCGGGTCTGAGATCCTCCAGATATGGGATTCCCCAAGTCAGGATAGCAACAGGTTCTCTGATCTCGCAACCAGGGGAGTCATGTTCCACAGGGAGCGATAACATAGACACTGCGGGACAAACATTGCGTAGGCTTTAGCCCGAGGTTTTCTTGCCCCCTTTCCCAACTGATCGCCACGCGTCACCTCCGTGTCTTCCAAGCCGTCGCTCCCCCTCGCTGTCCATCAAAGATGTTGCACCATCAGATGAGGAGATCTCTATTCCCAGCATGTCTGCCGCTTCCTTCAATTCCGGACAGTGGAGGTGTTTGTTGTCCCATTGGAAAGCAATTCCAAAGGGATACATCCATCGGTATCTGATCCTCCTCTCACTTAGACAATTCGGTGATCGGGCGGAATTGTTGGCGTCTCAAGAGTGTGGCCTGGGCCACATCCTGGTAGAGTGTGCACGTGGAGTTCTGGAAGGAAATCCTGTCAGTGTTCCTCGCTTTTTGTAGAACCAGTTCTTTAATCTTGAATGAGCTAAACTTAGCCAGGACATCACGAGGTTTCCGGTTCTCCACAGGGAGTCGCGGCCCCACTCTGTGGACTCTCTCTAGCCGGACTTCAGGGCAGTCCTCCCCCAAGACTGAGGAGAAAAGGCCCACCATGAATGCATCCAGATCCGGTCCCTCGCATTCTTCCTCCAGTCCTCGTACTCGAATATTGTCCCGTCGTGAGCGATTTTCTAAGTCTTCTCATTTAAGCGTGGTGGCGTGCAGTTGGCCACGTAGGTCTGCTGATCCTTCTTCCAGGGGTGTAAGGCGGTCGGCCAGCTCTATATATTTCACTTCCAGGTCTAGTGCGCGTGTGCCCACCGAGTTCACATCTTCCTATAAGGTCACGATCTTCTCCCTCATTTCTGTACGGAATGATTCAAAGGAGGCATCCAGGTCAGCTTTAATGTCTGCACGGAGCTCTTTTTTGAACTCCCGCAGGGAAGCCTGAGGATCCTCTCTGGTTAGCGCCATTGCCCCTGCCGGTGGTGACGCCTCTTCTCCGGCCGCTCCTGCGCCCGCAGTGGAGAAGTAGTTTGAGACCTTGCTGTTGGGGCCTTTTTGGGTGGCATAAGGGGATCCGCTCCCTGGTCAGCTCCTGGCCACCCCTCCTGTTGCTTAGAACCAGTACGGATTTCCTAGGATACTCGGGTGGCACTTTCTCTTGCAGGAGGCACCTCCGTCGTTGGCTGTGGTGGCTACAATGGCTTCTTGGCGGTCTCTTCTGGTGTCCTCGTGATGGGCGCTGCGCCTGTGTGACCTACAGGTTATCACCTCTGCTCGATGTGCGAGATCCCCGCTGGGGTTAGCGAGATGTTTGGAAGTCCCGCTATTGCATTAGAGCTTGCTGAGTCTATGCTTTATTTTGTTCCTTTCACGGCAGCCATCTTAGGGTCAGGCATCAGGCTGCTCAATGTGACTTTCTTGGTCCCCTCCAGGCCCGCACTGAATTATTGGCTCCACGGTTTACTTGAGCGCTGCAGTGCCTGCTTGCCTCCCCCCCCATCAGTGCGATCCTCAAGGGAGCTAAAATCAATGGCTCAGGGGCCCTGCCCTGATCAGGGCGCCTTGCGGTGGCTCCTCAAATCGCACCGGTTCTCTAGTTATGTCTCAGAGACCGCCTGGGGGCCCCATTCGCAGCGCTCACCTTGCGATCTTCCAGGTACTCGCATGCTCCGTAGCAGGTTTCAGGATCCCCCTGTGAAGGCAGGCTGATTACCGGGGTCTCTGTCTCAGGCGAATTCACCTCGACCTCGCCTCTCCACAGCGTGGTGGGGGGCCACATCAGGTCACTGGCAGGCTCACAGGTGCACTGGAGGGCTCGTCCCCTTTCAGGCCTTTCCGCAAGACCGCTCTTCGCCTCCGAGGAGGCGCGCCGCCATTTTAGCTAGTCCTGGCTTCGTTCGACCTCGCGTTGACAACTCGCTACTCCTGCAGAGCTCCGTCGACTCGCCAAGCAGGTAAGGTGAAGTTTGTATTTTCCCCCCCCCCCAAGGGGCCAGGGCTGGAGTCCCCGCTGTCTCCTCCACCGCAACGCCTCGCAGGGGCTCCAACCGCATTGGCATGTTGCACTCCTGAAGGGGAGAGCCGCCATTTCGCAGGGTACGGCTTGGGTGGCCGCGGTCACTCACAGCTGCAGCAAAGCCCTCCGAGGACTTTTCCTATCATGATTCCGCCACGCCTCTGATCTCTTGCTCCTGATCACTCTCTGGGGCGGTTGATGATCGTTCCGATACGCCTCAAAGCATGGGAAACACGGGGCTCAGGACGGAGCCGGTCGGATTCACGTCCGATCGGCCATGTTGGCTGGCCACGCCCCCCCAGTGTTACTCTTGTATAGAATATTTGTGCTGCAATGATTAATAGACAGAAGCAGATAAAAGTGATTACAAGCACCAAAAGCGTAAATAGTAGATATAGTTCTACCATGGTGCTAAAACAGTGTATATATGCAGGCATATAAAACAAGGTAGTAATCGAGCATGCTCCTACTATGCATACCCTACTATAAGTGTACCTAGAGTGTGTGTAGGTGTGGAGCCAAGAATCCCCCCAAGGGACGATCCAACCCCATTACCTGATGAGAGAGAATAAAGGACCCAGTTTTGGTCACGAACTAGACACCCATCACGGAGATGTTAGACCGCTGCGTGGTGAATTCTCAGTATGCAAGGACCTCTGGTGTCAGCTGAAGTGCCTCCTCTGCTAATCTATTGAGATGCTCATCTTTTATAATAGAAAGCAGTCTTGCAATGTGCATATAGATTCATGATGTTATGGATATGTGGCTAGCCCTGTTGCCCCGTGGATGAAGATAGAGACAACATTTGTACATAGTGCGACAAGAGACCTTGTACATGATGTTCAGGGCATTGTGATAATGTTGTGCATAGCTAAATGTGTAAACAAGTTCAGTTTCAGAGAAACTAATCCAACATTGTCGCACACGCAATATGTGCAAAAGGTCACAGCTAAAATGTCATTGTGATAAATAGGATAATGTAAAAAATGAGCTGCTTCGCTACATGGGCCTAGCCCGGGAACATAACACCCACTCCTCATACTAAGGGTCAATATATAAAAAGCTATCTAGAACCATTCTAAAAGCCAGAATAAAAATGACATTAAAAGTTCTAAAACCAGTCTAAAATCCTCTAAATTAAGCTTCCCTTTAAAATATTCATTTAAAAAAACCTTAAACGTCACTATACCATTTGAAATCCTAAGCACTCAGAAAGCCATGGTGCCTAGAAAAATAGTACAGGAATTTATGTGACCCGCTGTAGTAAAAGAGCCACTCTTGTGGTTTTGGCACCCTATGATGACCTTCAACTACCACCATTTTAACTGACTTTAGCGTGTTATTTTATCCTAGCCTTAATGTAGGATGGTCCTGCATATGCCTGCTCCTCTTCTGTCTTGTAATGTTGTTGTCTTTTAGTGAGAGCTGTCACGGAGTAGAACAGTACATTTATATTATAAGTGCTTACTATTGGCTTTGACATGGCCTCATGTCATCTGGTTTTTTGACTTTAACTATTGGCTTTGACATGGCCTCATGTCATCTGGTTTTCTGACTTTGACTATTGGCTTTGACATGGCCTCATGTCATCTTGCTTTCTGACTTTGCCTTACTTCTGCGTGCACAGCGATTCATATTCAAGGTCTTTCTGCTCCTCACTTGTTTTTCGCACACTCACTGACCAGAGTGAACTGGATATTATCTGTAGAATGTGCAACTCTGCCTCGAAGTCAAAATACGGGAGCTTGGCCAGTCCCCGTCTTGGCCTTGACGTAGACTGGTACAGCCGGCTGGGTTCTTTCCAATGAGAAGGGGGCGGGGTTTTCTAGAAGCTTCGTCCTACGTTTAGTAATGATATTTAAGCTGGGAGCCGACGGGGGCCAGGTGGGAAGTTCACCACAGAATAGACGTATTGCTGTGGAGATGACGGAACTTGAGTCCTGATTGAAACTCCTTCCTAGGCTGTTGACGGACTTCCTACAGCTTGAGCTGGCAAGGATGATGCAAATTCAATCGGTGAGGTGTTCCTAATCACTCTTTCTCTTGTATATATTTTCTACTCTTTGCTACCTGTAAATACTGCATTTTATTTCAATTGTTCATTTAATCATTCATTTAACATTTGGGAGTCTGCATTTACTGATATATTTGGCCTACCGTTCTTAAACATTGCATTAAAAAACTTGTGTGTGTTATTTTTAAATGCACCAGAATTTGTTTTTCTTGCCTTGCCTTGCCTAAAGGGAGTGCTGTGTCCTTTCCTCGTCTTTAGGAAGTGCTGTTCAAAGTGTATTTTTAAAGGTGCAGTAGTAAATTTGCCTCCCAGAGTGGGAGTGCAGGGGTTGGGTGTGGCTTATTGGTGAGAAGTCACATTCATTACACCCGCTTAAAGCATCCTCACAGTCGGAACCGCTAAGAAAAACTCCTGTGTCCTCATTCGTACATCTAAACCTGAACGGTAATTTCCAGCACTCATGTACATAACCTTCTCCAAGCGCTTCGTACCTGCCTACCTGGTGATATTGGAGACAGTATTGGAACTGTAAAGTCGTGACCGGTAGGTTAATGTAACTACGGATTATCCGGTTGGTGTATGGTGTCTCAGCCGCGGTAAAAGGTAATTGGTCTAATTTCTCAATGTGCAGCATGGTATATTGTGCATCTCTTCGTGCCATTACAATCTGTCTTTCAGTTAGATCGTATGACGAAAACAGACTTGTGCTGTTGATGTAACAGCACGTGGCCAGAACGCAGTGTTTGCAACATCCAGCAAATAATAACACAATGGACCGCAGTTGTGATTGTCCATGTTGCAAGATAGATATATCTCGTTCTATTTTGTCAATTGCAGAAGTCACAATGTTGCCCAGTGAATACATTCTGGATGTTAATGTGGCCATACCATTGTCAACCACAGCCAAAGCCTTTTCTAAATTAACCCTATCAATCTTGCGCAGTCTCTCGGCAGCCTCCTGTTGAGAAACTTTCCACAGCTCATTGTATATTGCATACAAGAAGCGCTTTTGACGTGGCTTCTGGGGACCCAATAAAAAGAACCTGAGATCCATGTCATCAGAAAGAAGGGACAAGTGTTGCTTCACCTGAGAGAGTGTTGAGGTTTTTAGCCAATCAAGGCACAACTTCCCAACACTATATGATGTCACCACCCCGAGTGTTCTGGCTGTACATATCTCTGATCAGGCCTATTTACCCTAAATCCTTCAGTGTTACCCATGAATTTGCACTGGCACCCATTTGTGTCCAGATGCCAAACCAACCATCCCTTCCAATTGGGGTCTGATGAATTGTAAGAACCATTTCGTATCATGGTGTCTAGTGTATCCTCGCTGTATTTTGCTAGTTGTTGCCAACCCTCAAAGCATGTAAAGGAGGGAATCCTAGGTGTGTTCAAATCCTTCATCTTGGCTATTCCAAGACAGGAAGTCTGTTGCACTGTTTTATTCAGAGAAATTATCTGATGTGGTATGAGGCATGCTGTGAACAAAGCCTCATTTACCTGAACCTGACAATCTTTCGTCCCCCAGACAGATTTTGTGTCAATGGTGTCCTTCCAAAAGTCGAAACCCTGTATGTACTGTTGGGAAATAAAAGAAGCAGAGTATATCAGCTTGGTGTTTGTCAGCATATTTTTCTTTGCAGGTGTAGATGCAAGCCTATAATAGTAAAAGGCTGGGTCTGAAGTTTCAAAACCAGAAAATAAGTAAACTTCTGTGCAAATGTTTTTGAACTACCTTTGAGTGTAATTGTAAACAGCATGCAAAATACTAGCTTTGTGTAGAAAATGGTGTCCATAATGTTGGTAACAGAACATATCACCGAAATTAGATGTAGCATCATACAGTTCATCATTAGAAAATGCAACTGATTGCTCTAGATCAAGCAAATTGTACACAGTTTCAATGTCTTCATCATCAGAAAAATTGATTTCATTTAATTGATACAATTTAAGGATATTTTAAACAGATATGAAATTTGTAAAAGTTCAGTAGGACCATACACATCATACGATGATACCCTGCCCCAAACAATTCCTACTGGAACTGCTGTAATGTTCACCAGGGACAGGTCCCTTAATTCACGTTGTGAAGATGCATGTGGTTTCAGAACCAAGTTCACAAGTTGTACTGTAGAGCGTTCTGGGAGATAGTGTCCATTCAGAAGTAGGAAAAAGACAGTCACCAAACCAATGCAGAGGACCAGGAAAAGTAACCCCATTGTAATCCAGAGATGTAACCAGGGAGGGATGAAGTAAGTCTTTTTCAGCCAAAGGTAGAAAACATACAGGCGTAGTTTGAAATGGAGAGGCCGTGGTGGCAGCTCAGGTTCACTGGAATCCGATGAGAAGTCGTCATAATGCACGAAGTAGCCAGACGCCGTCCGGTCTATTTTTGGCAGCTCAGCAGGTTTTGTAGAACTGGGAGATGACTCAATCTGTGGTATATTTACATAGACGTCGTTGATGTTCCAAATAGAAATTAATTATTTGTGTACTTGTTGGTTGTACAGTAATAGGTGTTTCAACATGCAAAAGTTGAACTTCATTGTCGTTTATGGCTTTACTTTGGAGAGTGGAATCATCTGTAGTTATTAAAGCTTCCATCTGAACTTCCTAAATGGTAGCGAAAGGAGTGCGGTGGCTACTCAGGAGCTGACATGGGGCCTACTGTTGAGAATCGGCCACATACTGTGGTTTGATCAAACCTTTTGTCCCGGCGACCGGCAAGGGGCGGAAGAAGTACAGTTCTGGTACCTTCAACAGCCAGGACAGATTTTTTTTTGTCCACTATTTTCTCTCCGACCATGTCCCCTATCTTCGGGACCCAGGCAGGTCTTTCCGGCACAACCTTCACTTCCACAGTGACGGTGCGTTTTACTTGGACGTTGCTTTGTAAAGGCCGGAATTCATTGAGTTCCTGTAAAACAGCCAAACGTTCATTGATGTCAAATGGTGTTTCAGCCACCACTGTTTTGCAGCCACCACTGTTTTGATACTATCGAGGTCTGGTACCCACTTTCTCACACCAAACAGGAGTGCATAAGGAGCATGTTAAATGCCCTCTGGACCCCATATAGGTGATTGACTCAACTGCCACTCAAGCCTAATACTCTAGCTGTTAGGGACTGCTTTAAATCACGGTTTTTCCTCTCAGTGACCGAATTACCCTCAGGATAATAATAATAGTTTCATTTATAGAGTGCAACAGCTACCTCATACATAGGTGTCCTGGCACTGAGCGGATGAAAACAGGGAGGCTAGCCTTGGCTAAAGAGCCAGGTCTTCAGGATCTTCCTGAACTTGTTTTCTAATTCAACCAAGCACATGTGAGAGGGTAAGGAGTTCCACACCCTGGGGGTCCTCACTGTGAAGGACCTGCCTCCCATTCGGGACTTAGCATAGCGAGCGAGGTACACAAAGCAGGTTCTGGGAGTTGGATCTCAGAGTGCGTTTATGTTGATATGGACAAAGCCTATGTCTGAGATATCTAGGTCCTTTATCATGCAGGGCAAGAAAGGCCTGGGTCAGGGACTTGAACTCTATCCTTTTCGCTACCGGGAGCCAATGGAATTACCGGTTATGAGGGGAGATATGATGACAGAACGGGACCCGTCGGATTAATCTCGCTGCCGCATTTTGTACCATCTGGAGTCTGTTGATCAAATAAGACGGTAGCCCTAGGTACAGACTGTTTGCATAGTCTAGCTGAGAGGTCACAGTAGCATGGACTATGATCCTGCATCTTTTCTCTGGTAATAAGTGCAGGAATTTCCTTAGGCTTCTTAGCTTCCCAAAGCAGGATGAGGAAATGTGTCAAACTTCGGTCGCAAAAGATAGATCTGAATCTCATTTGATGCCCAGATTCCTCGCTGTATTTGATGGAGACGGTTGTGAGCCCAATTCTACTGGCCACCATAACCCTGCGGATGGAGGGGAGGCCTCACCGAAGAACAGTACCTCCGTCTGGTCTGCATTTAGTTTTAGGCTGTTGTTATTCATCCAGCACACGATATCCTTCAGACACCCCTTAAATCTGGCAAATGAGTCCACAGAGTGGTCTTTGAATGAAAACACCAGCTGAGTGTCATCTGCATAGGAGACTGCCTACAGTTCCCTGGTAGGAATGAGAGTGAAAAGTGGCACCAAGTAGGTGTTAAAAAGCAGAGGGCTTAGGGCAGAGCCTTGAGGTACGCCGCAACACAGTGGCTTCGGTTCGGATTGATGCGGTTGGACAGAGACTCATTGAGAGCGGTCTGTGACATAGGACTGGAGCCAGGAGAGAACTGCCCCCGCAAACCCAGCTGTTTGAATCTGTCCAGTAAAGTTGGGTGTGCGACCACGTCGAACGCGGCCGACAAATCTAGAAGGACCAGCATCGCTGATGCTCCTGCATCTACAGTCATTCTCACAGATTCCGCCACCTCCATCAATGCAGTGTCAGTACTGTGTGTCGTGCATCAATGAAAATGGTGGGTTGGCGTGCCAGTTTTTCCAACATTCTTGCAGGTGCTGGCAATAATGAAATTGGGTGGTAATTACCAAGCTCCAAAGGATCAGCATTTGGTTTTTTCAAGAGGGGTAGTAAGAATGCATTTTTCCAAATATCTGGAAAAGTGCCAGAAGATAGCGAAGTGTTCCAAATGTGGTTTAGTACTGGGTTGATCAAGTGAGCCAGAGACCTAAAAAGCTTGGGTGAGCAAGGGCTCAAGGAGGAACCAGACTTGCATCTTAGGATTTCGGTGAGTGATTCCTGCAATGTTATATGATGAAACTCCGAGAAGGTGTGAATCCACTGACGCCTCTCCAACTGTGAATGAGGCATAGACTTTCTGAATTTTCTCCTCAAAGAAGTTGGATAAGTTTGAGCACAAGGAAGGAGAGGGCAGAATCTTTCCCTCAATTGCAGATGGACTGGTAAAGGATCTGACAATCCTGAAATTTTCCTTTCCAGAGTTCTCCGCACTCTCGATACGCTTAACAAAGTATTCCCTTCTGGACACCACCATCAATTTGCGGAGCTTCTTCAAAGATTCCTTATAGGCTTCCTTGGCAGCTGGGCTATAGTCTTTCCTCCACTGCCGCTCAAGTCTTTTACATCTACTCTTTCCTGCTCTCAGGTCTTCTGAGAACCCGGGGGCAGAAGGAGACTCTCTCGGGGACCTATCAGATCTTAGTGGTGCCGCTGTATCAAGGGCGGAGGAGATCCATAAGTTGAACATGACAGCGTCATCATTGGGATTGCTAGTCAACAGTGGTCCCCTATCTAGAAGTACTGGGCCCAAGCTGTCTGCATAGCCTTTTTTCAGTTTCTTCTTAGCACCGTGCGTATGCCCCCGCTCAGCTGTGCTTTCCCCAGAGTGAAAGAAAGGGGGACCAAGAAGTGGTCCGTCCAGACCATACATCAAGGGGCCTCAAGTTTTATGGTTGGGATGTTGGAGAAAATTAGGTCCTGAGTATGACCTGCTCTATGCGTAGGCATATTTACGTGTTGTGTGAGGTTGGCTCCATTGAGAGACATTACTAGCTGACAGGCCTGGGGGCAATTGGGGAAGTCTACATGGAGATTGAAATCTCCTACAGCCGTAAAATTGGCGTATTGCAGTGACTTCTGTGCAATAAGATTACATAGTTCAGGGGTAAGGTTGTTTGAGCAATCCGGCGGTCTATAAATCAGTAGCCCCGCAAAGGAGAGCGATGGAGAGATCTTTATACAGAAGTTTAAGCCCTCCATATTGCCCAGGTTGTTCAACTGCGTTGTGGAAATCTCCCAAGTTTCCTTCAAAATAATAGCCACCCCACCCCCTCTTCTATTACCGCACCTATTGGCGCAGATTCTTGAAAGCCAGGGGGATAGCAAGGGTCAAGGCCGGCAAAGAATCCTCCTTTAACCATGTTTCAGTTAGGAACATCATATCCCAGGTGTTATCCATCAGAGAAAGCCAAATATCATCAGCATGTTTGGGGAGCGTTCTACAATTAATCAAGCAGGCTCTTACCCCACCATCCGGTACCCTCTGAGCTCCAGGGATCCTTCCCCTTCCCCCGGTCGCCCTGCCTGGTGCCCCCAAAGTGAAGTTGCATTCCTTACAATGGTAAGGGGGGCGAGAATTATCCAGGTTCGCACATTGGATTCCTGAGCACCGGTTTCTCCTCAAGGCCAGGAGGGTATCTTGTGACCAGGTGATGCATTTGCCTCTGCCATCTTGAGCAGCGTGGCTGGTGCTGGCCGCAATCCGGACGTGGACGGGCCAGCCTTTGGCGCACCTTTGTAGTGCCAGCGGCGCACCCACTGCACGCATCTGCAAAAGCTGGACTGCTCACCTTCCAAGATGGCACCTGAAAATGTCCCAGCCGCGCGGAGTAAAGATGGCGCTCCGCTCGGTGTAATAGTGTGCAAATGTGCAATTACCAGCAATAGCAGCAAAGTTAAAACTTTAAAATAGTTAAGACAGTATTGGAACAGATTCAGCTTCCCCGCTTACAGCGGAGAGTCAGCTCACCCTGCAACACGCAGCAGTGAGCCTCCCTGTAAACTCAGTTCCCGGAAGCTAGAGGCCAGATCACGCAAATTTAGCCAACTGTAAGTCTGATCACAGTCTGCAGCCGCTGCACGTCCGCGTAGCGGAGTGCATTAAATAGGCACCCTGGAGCAGTGCGCAAAAGCTGGACTGCTCACCTTCCAAGATGGCGCCTGAAAATGTCCCAGCCGAGTGGAGTAAAGATGGTGCTCCGCTCTGTGTAATAGTGTGCAAATGCGCAATTACCAGCAATAGCAGCAAAGTTAAAAGAACAATAGCAGCAAAGTTAAAACTTTTAAATAGTTAAGACGGTATGGGGAGGAGTATTGCAAGGCCACACCCAAACTTCCCATGGCTTCTTTGTAAGCCCGAGAGCTAAACACCGGCCCCTGGTCGGAATGTAGTGTGCCAATTGCGTATGTCCCGATAAAGACTTGCTAGTCCTTTATAACAGTTCAGCCAAGTGATGTGCCCAAACCCACAGGAATCTGGCGCATGAATCGACTCCCACCAAGATATACTTGTAAGCCCCATCTGATTGTAAGGGGCCGCAGTGATCCAAATAGACACAAGCCAAGGGCTTGTCTGAAATTAATAAAGGTGTGTGTGCTGGACGTGCTACGGTCGAGCCTTTTATCTGTTGGCAGATGTCGCATTTAAGGACAAAGTCCTTAATCTGTTTTGATAGACCTGGCCACCAATAGCGGTGCTTCAGTAGTGAAACTGTAGCAGTAATCCAAGCATGAGCGGAACCCAGACCCTTATGCACAACTAGTATCTTAATAGTAACTATATCTTCTAAAGAACTTTATCGCATACTCAACTCACGAATCCCAAGGCCTGCCATAATGAGGTAACTCCTTCACAAGAACTCTGCGATAAGTTAGCTAATCATTTTATCCAGAAAATTGAGAATATATACGACAGAATCACCAAAGATAGGGACCCTCCAAATGACATCTCTTCCCTCAATCCAGCATACTCTCCTACTACACATTCTTTGGATTGCTTCCCCTCACTCTCAATAGATACTGTGGAGTCTCTAATGAAAACAGTCAAATCAGGCTCCCCTCAGGATATTTTACTTGGTAAAGTATCCTCCCAACTCCATAAACGGTTGGCACCCGCTATTTGCTCAATTCTCAATTCTTCCCTGAGCAAGGGCCGTCTTCCATCCGAATGGAAGGCTGCCCAGGTAATTCACATCCGGAAGAAACCTAATCCCCCTCAGGATGACCTGTCCAACTACCGCCCTATCACCCTGTTACCTTATTTGTGCAAACTTCTGGAAAAACATATCAACAAGCATCTTTCAGAGTACATTGAAGTAACAGGATGTCTCGACCCCTCTCAGTCCGGGTTCCGACCCAGGTTTAGTATGGCGTCAGCACTGATTGCAGTCACAGACAACCTTAGGCACTCCCTGGACAATGGACAAGCAGCATTATTAGTGCTGCTGGATCTGTCAGTGGCATTTGACATGATATCCCACTCCATCCTACTAAATAGACTAAGAAACCGAACCGAAGACCCTGCAATGCATCCTCCTCAACGTCCGATCCCTCCACAAACACGCCACCGAAATCTGGGACCTCCTCGACAGCACCACTCCGGATGTAGCGTTCTTCACCGAAACCTGGACCAACACCACCTCGGGACCGAACATCGCCATCGCCATCCCCCAAGGATACAAGATCCCCAGGAAGGACCGACCCACCCGCCCGGGAGGAGGAATCGCCATCGTCCACAAATCCAGCCTCCGCCTGAGCACACTCCCCGACAAGCCCACAGAACTGATGGAACACCTTCACTTCAAGATACTGGCCAGCCCCACCGCCACCCTCCGAGGAACCCTCATCTACCGCCCCCCTGGACCCCGCGGACCCTTCGCCAACTCCATCACGGACATTATCTCTATGCAGGCCATCGCATCCACCAACTACACCCTGCTGGGAGATCTCAACTTCCACTTCGACAACCAACTGGACCCCAACACCACATCCCTCCTGGACAACCTCCACAACATTGGACTCCGCCAGATCGTGACCGAGCCCATGCACTCAGCAGGACACACCCTCGACCCCCTCTTCACTACCGGAAACTCCATCACCTTCAGCCACACCACCGAACTCCCATGGACCGACCATCGTTACGTCCACTTCACCTTCAGAACACCCACCATCCACAGACACCAGCACCTGCTCCCACGAAGTAACTGGACCAAAATCACCGCCGACCAGCTCACCTCCTCACTCAACAACTCCACCCCAACCATTGCGGAAAACGATGACCCCAACACCACAGCCCGAACCCTGCATAGATGGACCTCGGACAGCACCAACACCATAGCCCCCCTCAAGAAAAACAACAATACCCACACCAAGAAAGCCAGATGGTTTACCACCGAACTTCGAGAGTCCAGACGCACTTGCCACTGCCTCAAAAAGGTCTGGAGGAACACCAAATCCACAGAAGCCCACAACAACTTCAGAGCCGCCACCAACGCCCACCATCAACTCATCAGAGAAACGAGGAAAAAAGCGATTGAAGACAGAATCTCCACCCACGCGCACAACCGCAAGGAACTCTTCAGCATCATTAAGGAGTTCACCCAACCCACCAGCGAGTCTACCAACATCTCTCCCTCACAAGACCTCTGCGACAAACTCAGCACCTTTTTCCACAACAAAATCAAGAGCATCTACGACAACTTCGACGAAGACAACCAACACACTGAACCCTCACCAACCACCCCCAACACCCGAAAACCAGCGATTGACAACTGGACAGCCCTCACCACCGAAGACACACTGAAGACAATGAAGTCAATCCACTCAGGGGCCCCTACGGACCCCTGCCCCCACCACATCTTCAACAGAGCCGCCGATACCATTGCACCCATACTCCGCCACACCATTAACCGCTCCCTGGCGACCGCCTCGTTCCCTGACGACTGGAAACACGCTGAGGCCAACCCCCTCCTAAAGAAACCCTCAGCGGACCCCACCGACCTCAAAAACTACAGACCCATCTCCCTGCTCCCGTTACCAGCGAAAGTCATCGAGAAATGCAAAAACAACAGTTGATGGACAGAATGCAGAACAATGTCATACATTCACCCCAGTACAGAGATCTGGGACTAAATCCAAGTCCTCCCTGGACTGGAAACAAGCATCCTAGGACCGGTTTCGGGGTTTCACCCCTCTTCAGCCAGGATAGCTTGATTCCAGTGGCATGGAGAGCACGGGACCCACGTCTGGGCATACCCGTCCCACTCGGGGTGACAAATGCAAAAACAACAGTTGATGGACAGAATGCAGAACAATGTCATACATTCACCCCAGTACAGAGATCTGGGCCTAAAACCATCGTTTTTTTGCTCACCATGCCATTCCAGTTTGAACCCAGCCATATGCAAATCAGTCTTGACCCTGTGCCTCATGGGAACAGTCCAGCCCGAACTGCCAAGCCAGGTCCTCCCTGGACTGGAAACAAGCATCCTAGGACCGGTTTCGGGGTTTCCGTCCATCATTTGTTTGCTGTTACACTTTTCGCCCTAAGTGGGATGGGTATGCCCAGACGTGGGTCCCTTGCTCACTGTGCCACTGGATTCAAGCTAGCCTGGCTGAAGAAGGGTGACATACCCTGAAACTGGTCCCAGGATGCTTGTTTCCGGTCCAGGGAGGACCTGGCCTGGCGGTTCGGTCTGGACTGTTCCCATGGGGCACAGGGTCAAGACTGATTTGCATATGGCTGGGTCCAAACTGGGGTGGCGCAGTGGGCAAAAGAACAATGGATTTAACCCAGATCTTTTGACTGGGGGTGAGTGTTTGATTAGCTCAAACGCTCCGTCCTTCATCCCCTTTGGTATTGCTTTGTTCGCCCTAAGTTGGCAGGGTATGCCCAGACGTGGGTCCCTTGCTCACTTTGCCACTGGATTCAAGCTAGCCTGGCTGATGACGGCTGAATAGCCAGAAACCGGTCCCAGGATGCTTGTTTCCGGTCCAGGGAAGACATGGCTTGGCAGTTCGGGCTGGACTGTTCCCATGAGGCACAGGGTCAGACTGATTTGGGGGTGATTCGGGCGCTTTACAGGACTATAAATAAATAAATAATGTGCGATCCATGTTTGGTATTACTCTATCCCCCACTCCTG
Source organism: Calotriton arnoldi (assembly GCA_963921515.1). Taxonomy (NCBI): domain Eukaryota; kingdom Metazoa; phylum Chordata; class Amphibia; order Caudata; family Salamandridae; genus Calotriton; species Calotriton arnoldi. Next base: position 99,810 of record CAWUFW010002725.1, read on the forward strand.
AAATCTGAGCATACAGAATGTTTTGTGCATCTAACTTGTAGGAGTACTTGAGTGCAAAGCCTTTTGGCAGGGCTGATCCATTGTGCGTCGCATTGACAGCCACCATAGTTGTTCCGTCTATCCTCGTACTTGAATGAGTTATTGCGGCAACGGCAGCAGTACAAACTGTTGCCTTGGCGGCTTTATCAGCCAGTGAATTCCCTTTAACGTGAACGCCAACACATTGATGACTCAATGTATGGATAACATGAGCCTGTGGCAAGCCTTCTTTCAGCTTTGCCATCTGTTCCCAATGCAGCTTGTTAATGTTAATGTTAATGTTAATTAAGCTTATAAAGCGCACAGCTGCCCCAGCAAGGGGCGTCCCGGCGCTAATGCAGAGTCAGAGAGGGCAAGAGATAGGCTGTGGGAAACAGGTGAGTTTTAATGGCCTTCCGGAAAGATAGCAGGCAGTCTATACGGCGAGTCTGCACAGGAAGGGAATTCCACAACTTAGCAGCCAGACAACGGAAGGACCTGCCCCCTGCCCTGATACGTTTCACTCGTGGGACAGTGGCCAAGAATTGCTCAGCGGAACGTAGCTGGCGAGCAGGGACATAGGGGACCAACAAATTGGATAAAATCTCCGGGGAAGAGAACTTGAGAATTTTGAAGGTCAGACATAATGTTTTGAATTCGATCCTCTTGGAAATGGGGAGCCAGTGGAGGCGGCGTAGAGCGCCTGACGTAGAACATATTCTGGGGAGTCTGAGCAAAACTCGAGCGGCTGCGTTCTGGACTCGTTGAAGACGGTTTACTTCGGCCTTGTTGGCACCTAACAATAGAACGTTGGCATAATCAAGTTTTGATAGAATAGTCGCCTGAACTATCAATTGACGTGTGGCTGGGTCGCAAAACCCCAAAATAGGCCTCAGCCCCCGTAGGAGACCGAAACAGGTGCCGGCGATCTTCTTTGTGTGATCCTGGAATCCAAGAGTGAAGTCGAGCCAGATCCCTAGATTCTTAACCACCAGCTTAGGCGTTGGGGCGCAGCCCAAGGATGCCGGCCACCACTGTGTACTCCAGAGCCCCTTATCATTCCCCACCAACAGCACCTCAGATTTGTTGGCGTTGAGCTGAAGGCAGTTTGTGGTCATCCAGCGTGCAACCGCCTCTATACCGTTCCGGAACTATGTAGCGTCCCGAGACTGGTCATCGGAGAGGGCTACCACCAGCTGAGTATCATCAGCATAGGAGACCATGGTCAGGCCATGGTCCCGCGCCACTCCTGCCAAGGGTTGGACATAGAGATTAAACAGAGTGGGGCTCAACGCCGAGCCCTGGGGGACCCCCTGTTTGATGGAGTGGGCATGAGAGAGAAAGGGGGGGCCGAGACCTGAAAAGATCTGTCGGACAGAAAAGACCGAAACCATTCCAGTGCCAAGCCGACTACCCCTGCTTCCTCTAAACGGTGCAGGAGGATCTGATGGGAGACCATGTCAAACGCGGCACTGAGATCAAGCAGTATCAGAGCCGCCGTTTGACCCTCGACAAGAATGGTCCGCAGGTGTTCACTCACTGCTAATAATGCTGTCTCGGTACTATGACCGGAGCGGAAACCATTCTGGGAGCGGTCTAAGATACCGCTGTTGTTCAAGAAGTCCGAAAGAACTTTATTAGTGTGAGCCTCCGCGATTTTAGCAACCCAAGGCAAAAGAGAAATGGGTCGGAAATTCTCCGGCTTGGTGGGATCCAATGAGGGTTTTTTCAGCAGGGGGATCACCCTAGCCTGCTTCCATGCCGAGGGGACCATTGCCGTAATGAAAGAAGAGTTAATCGACTGACATAAGGGCATGAGAAGTATAGGTAGACAATCTCTAAATTGGGCAGGCCTCATAGGGTCCAAAGGGGAACCAGATTTGACCTTAGTGCTTAGTGTAAGAAGCTCATCCTGAGATATAGGGGGAATTGCTGCAAGGGTAGCAGTCGGCCAAGATGCTAATGGGGCCACAGGGTCCGGGAGGCACGTGGGGAAAGATTTATAGATGGCTTCTACCTTCTGGACAAAGAAGGTGGCCAGAGCCTCACATTGCTGCCCAGACACAATTGTCAGGGTAGGAGGGTCCTTCCTGCTCTTAAAATCTTTGAGAATTTTAAAAATGCTCTTCGCAGGGTTTTTGCTGGACTTAATCTCGTTGGTAAGATAGGCCGCTCGTGCCAGGTGTATAGCCTTATGATATCGTTTGATAGCATCCTGGTACATCTTTTTATCTGCAGGGTCGTAATCCTTTCTCCAAGCCCGTTCTAGATGTTTACAAGTGGTACGCAAGGCAGCCAAAGAGTCATTGTTCCAAGGATTAGAGCTAGAACAACGCCCTTTGGACCATTTAGCAGGAATAAGAGTGTCTAATGCCCGTAGTATCCAATCACAAAGAGCTTTATACGATTGCTCTGGATCAGTGTCTGGGATAGGAGGGCAGGACGCCAAGTAGGCAAGAAGGTCATCTAATTTAAGTTTGTGCCAGCAGTGTATTAAGGTGGCTTTGAGGTCAGCTCTGGTCACTCCCTCGGACGAGGGAAGGGAAATAGAAATAAGGTGGTGGTCAGACCAACACACTGGACTAGGGGTATTGACCATAAGAGAAGAGATATTAGAGAAGACAGGGTCAAGTAAATGCCCAGCAGTGTGAGTAGGTCCCACCACCAGCTGTCTTAATTGACAGGCGGAAAAGTCTGCAAGTAAGCTGCTAATTTCTGGATCGGAGGGACGATCAAAATGAATATTTAGATCGCCAATGAGGGTGAAGTTCGCGGCTCTCAGTGCCAAGGAGTTCACCACCTCAATAATGGCTGATCTAAATTCTGAGATAGGTCCAGGGGGGCGGTAGACTAATAGGCCGGTAATAGAAGAGTGGGCACTAAAAGAAATGACAAAGCGGGCGCATTCGCACCCTGCTACGTCTTCCTTGACAAAGGTGCTTTACCATGCAACCTTTAGAATCTTTAAATCCATTCTGGCCCCAATAGTGAAGGCATTCATTATAGGACTGAACACAGTAAAAACGAATCACACACGATAAGTGTGGGGAATTCACGATCCGTATTTTGTAGTGCCAGTATCAGGGCTTTTAGTTCTGCCAGCTGCGCTGTACAATCCCCCAGGGATTGTGTGTGCGTCTTTCCAGGACTGAACTTTCCGTCATGCATCCGCCCTTTAATGATTGTGCATGCCGCAGAGTATTGCTGTTTCATTCCTATGGCAGGCTGAGCAAATCCATCGGTATAAATTATGCATTCATATCAATCTAGAGGCATTATTTCATCCAGCAGAGGCTATTCTTGTTCGTATTGCTAAAATGCCTGTGTTTATAATGTAGAGTCAAATCTGTAATTTACATCTGTTGCAGTGAGAGAGTTAGCCCATTGTATACATCATGGATGTAATGCTTTGGCATTCGAAATGCTCGCCCTTGTAACGGCCTCTAAGGTTGGTACGGGGGATACGACAATTATGAGCTTCCCCTGTGCTAGTGCTCTCTCTCACTACAGCAGTCTGTACCACTGTGAGTATTTTCTCAGTGGGTGCAAAACGCATTTCAGCGTTTGTGTACAAATGAGATTTGTATGGAATGGGTACCGTATTGCATCATTGAAAGTGATATAGGTGTACCCGGTTGGTCCAGCGACTACACGGATCACCAGATTAGTTGTGTTTACACACGTGTGTAAATGTTTAGAAGCATCATGTCAGCTTGTACGGAACGTAAAATATTTGTATGTTCCTGTGTCCAGAGATGGACTGAAAAATCAGGTCTAATTAAGTCTTAGATGCTTTTACCCTTTCTTTTTTTTTTATAAAATATTTTATTGTGTGAGAAAACAGAACAAAAAACAGTACAGTCATCTTCAATCTCTCTCCCTCACATTTTTTAAATATCGCCCCGTGCTCAAACCCCCCTCCCTACCCCAATCCAAACGCATTTTCAGGTGGGTTCTACTTGTTACATTTTTACATTTTGTAGGTCTAATATACTTCCCTTGTCATATACCACGTCATATACACATGAGTTTATGGAGGGCCGTTGAATATGATGTGATAAAGCAAAGATGCTAGAATCAGCATCTTTGCTTTATCACATCATAGTCAACGGCTCTCCATAAAGTGCATATACATATGATGTTGTCGGCTTCCCCATCAGTCTAATAAAGTGCCAAAGAAGATTTTTAAAGTGCAGACATGGCCTATCTAGGCCAGCCAGAAAGTGCAAGTGTGTACCCTATCAACTATGTTAGCAGCCCAATAATTAAAGTGCATCATATCAAATAGGTGTATACACAGAACCTCTTAACAGCATTTACCTGTCTTAACGCATGTTTCTAATTTTCTACTTGAGCAGCCTTCTAAAATCTGAAGTAAAATACATTTCCCATATCCACTATCATTTTTTAACAAGACACCTCACTTTTTTTTCCACTAATACAATTAGCTTGGAGAGCTTTTTACCCCAGCACCTTCCAGATATCAGCTTGGCATTCAGATATTACAGAAAATCTTCACCACCTGAGTAGTACATACAAAGCCTATGTCCAACATACCATAAAGTGCATGTGCATACATTGTAAAATAATACTAGCAGCCTGCTTCATTAAAGTGCGAAATTTTCAAAAATAGTACATACCTGAAGTCTCTAAAAGCATTTAACTTATCTTGCCCGTATTTCTGATCTCAAGTTCGCCCAATATTCTGGAGTATAACATAACATAAAGTGCATGTGCATACATTATAAACAATATTAGCAGCCTGGTTATTAATGTGATACCAAAGGGGATGATGGACGGAGCGTTAGAGCAAATCAAACACTCACCCCCAGTCAACCGATCTGGGTTTAATCCATCATCATTCTTTAGCTCACTCCACCACCCCAGTTCAGACATGGCCATATGCAAATCAGTCTGACCCTGTGCCTCATGGGAACAGTCCAGCCCGAACTGCCAAGCCATGTCTTCCCTGGACCGGAAACAAGCATCCTGGGACCGGTTTCGGGTTCAAAACCCTCATCAGCCAGGCTATCTTGAATCCAGTGGCAAAGTGAGCAAGGGACCCACGTCTGGACATACCCTGCCAACTTAGGGCGAACAAAGCGATACCAAAGGGGATGATGGACGGAGCGTTAGAGCAAATCAAACACTCACCCCCAGTCAACCGATCTGGGTTTAATCCATCATCATTCTTTAGCTCACTCCACCACCCCAGTTCAGACATGGCCATATGCAAATCAGTCTGACCCTGTGCCTCATGGGAACAGTCCAGCCCGAACTGCCAAGCCATGTCTTCCCTGGACCGGAAACAAGCATCCTGGGACCGGTTTCGGGTTCAAAACCCTCATCAGCCAGGCTATCTTGAATCCAGTGGCAAAGTGAGCAAGGGACCCACGTCTGGGCATACCCTGCCAACTTAGGGCGAACAAAGCGATACCAAAGGGGATGATGGACGGAGCGTTAGAGCAAATCAAACACTCACTCCCAGTCAACCGATCTGGGTTTAATCCATCATCATTCTTTAGCTCACTCCACCACTCCAGTTCAGACATGGCCATATGCAAATCAGTCTGACCCTGTGCCTCATGGGAACAGTCCAGCCCGAACTGCCAAGCCATGTCTTCCCTGGACCGGAAACAAGCATCCTGGGACCGGTTTCGGGTTCAAAACCCTCATCAGCCAGGCTATCTTGAATCCAGTGGCAAAGTGAGCAAGGGACCCACGTCTGGGCATACCCTGGCAACTTAGGGCGAACAAAGCGATACCAAAGGGGATGATGGACGGAGCGTTAGAGCAAATCAAACACTCACCCCCAGTCAACCGATCTGGGTTTAATCCATCATCATTCTTTAGCTCACTCCACCACCCCAGTTCAGACATGGCCATATGCAAATCAGTCTGACCCTGTGCCTCATGGGAACAGTCCAGCCCGAACTGCCAAGCCATGTCTTCCCTGGACCGGAAACAAGCATCCTGGGACCGGTTTCGGGTTCAAAACCCTCATCAGCCAGGCTATCTTGAATCCAGTGGCAAAGTGAGCAAGGGACCCACGTCTGGGCATACCCTGCCAACTTAGGGCGAACAAAGCGATACCAAAGGGGATGATGGACGGAGCGTTAGAGCAAATCAAACACTCACCCCCAGTCAACCGATCTGGGTTTAATCCATCATCATTCTTTAGCTCACTCCACCACCCCAGTTCAGACATGGCCATATGCAAATCAGTCTGACCCTGTGCCTCATGGGAACAGTCCAGCCCGAACTGCCAAGCCATGTCTTCCCTGGACCGGAAACAAGCATCCTGGGACCTGATGGACGGAATGCAGAACAAATCAAAGCATTCACCCCCAGTCAAGAGATCTGGGTTAAATCCATCATTCTTTTGCTCCCCATGCCACCCCAGTTTAGACCTGGCCATATGCAAATCAGTCTTGACCCTGTGCCTCATGGGAACAGTCCAGCCCGAACTGCCAAGCCAGGTCCTCCCTGGACCGGAAACAAGCTCCGTCCATCATCCCCTTTTGTTGATACCACATGTAGATGTTGAAGAGGGTGGGGATCAGGGATGAACCCTATGGGACTCCGCAGGTGATTTTCGTGGGGTCGGAGAGGAAGGGTGGGAGTCTGATCCTTTGGCTTCTTCTGGTGAGGAATGATCGGATCCAGTCCAGGGCTGTTCCTTGTATGCCTGCGTCGTGTAGTCTGGCGACCAGTGTGCGGTGGGAGACGGTGTCGAAGGCCGCTGATAGGTCGAGTAGGATGAGGGCTGCAGAGTGGCCTTGGTCCAGGAGGGTACGGATGTTGTCTGTGGCGGCGAGTAGGGCGGTCTCTGTGCTGTGGTTGCTTCGGAATCCGGATTGGGACGGGTCGAAGACGGCGTTCTCTTCAATGAATCGTGCCAGTTTCCTGTTGATTGTTTTCTCTGCAACTTTGGCTGCGAAGGGGAGGAGCGAGATGGGCCGATAGTTCTTGAGGACGGTGGGGTCAGCTGTGGGCTTCTTGAGCAGAGGTCTGACTTCTGCGCGCTTCCAGTCATCTGGGAAGGTGCCTGTTTTGAAGGTGGTGTTGATGGTTCATTGTAGTTCGGGTGCGAAGGCGGCCGCGGCTCTGTGGTAGATGTTAGGGGGGCAGGGGTCGGTGGGGGCCCCCGAGCAGATGCTTTTCATGGTCGAGGCGGTGTCTTTGGCCGTGATCGGTGTCCAGTTGGAGATGGTGGGCTGGCTGGCGTTTCTGGGGGCAGGGGGCCGTCTGTGGCGCCTGGTGGATGGTCGATGAAGTTGTCGTAGAGGTTTTTGATCTTCAGGTGGAAATAGGTTCCAAGCTTGTCGCAGAGGTCTTGGGATGGGGTGATGTCTGTGGCTTCGCTGCGTGGGTTGGTGAATTCTTGAATGACACTGAAAAGTTCCTTGGAGTTGGTGGAGTTGGCCAGGATTTTGTTGTGGATGAAGTTCCTCTCGGTGGCTCTGATCTGGTTGTGGTAGTCCGACAATGCGTCCTTGTAGGTGGTGTGGTTTTCGGTTGTCTTGGTGTTTCTCCAGTTCTTCTCCAGGCATCTGCAGGTGCGTCTGGCTTCTTGGAGAGCGGTGGTGAACCAGGTGGCTTTCCTAGGGCGTTGTCTGTCGGGGTTGCGCAACGGGGCGAGCTCGTCTGCGCAGTCGGAGAGGTGTGGAGTACTCTGGCTGCGTCGTTTGCGTCGGGTGCCCAGGTGTGGTTGTCTCGGGTGAGGGTGGAGTTAAGTTGCTCATCGGTAACCTTGCTCCAGTTCCTTCGTGGGGGGCGTAGGGCTGGTTTGGGTGCCTTGGGTTTGTTGATAGCGAAGTGTACGCAGTGGTGGTTGGTCCATGGTGGGTGCATTGTGTGGCTGAATTGGACGCTGTTTCCTGCCGCGAAGATGGGGTCAAGGGTGTGTCCTACTCTGTGGGTCAGTGTGTTGACGAGTTGTTTAAGTCCGATGCTGGCGAGGTTGTCACGAAGGATAGTGGAGTTGTGGTCGCTGGGGTTGTCGAGGTGGAAGTTCAGGTCTCCAATGAGTATGTAGTTTATTGAGGCGATGGCATGGGGTGCGATGAAGTCGGTGATGGTGGGTGGCGAAGGGTGTTCGGGGGCCGGGGGGTCTGTAGACGAGGGTTCCTCAGAGTGTGGCTTTGGGGGTGGTCCGGATCTGGAAGTGCAGGTGTTTGGTGGAGGGGAAGGTTTCGCTGGAGGTGGTGAGGCGGAGGGTGCTCTTGTGGGTGATGGCGAGGCCCGCTCCTGGGTGGTTGGGGTGGTCTTTCCTCTGGATCTTGTATCCGTCTGGGATGGGGTGCTGATGTCGGGGGCGGAGGATGCGTTGGTCCAGGTCTCTGTGAAGAAGGCGATGTCGGGCGAGAGAGAGTCGAGTAGGTTCCAGATTTCCATGGCGTGTTTGTGTACGGAGCATACGTTGAGGAGGATGCATTTTAGGGTGTCGCCGGTGCTGGCATCGGCTGTGTTGGAGGCCGGGGTGGCGGTGAGTGTCTGGTGGCAGTGGAGGCAGTGGAGGCAGGAGAACTGGCCATGGGTCGTGTTCGGCGAGGCCTGTTGGCATTCTCTAAGTCTTCCAGGGTTGAGTGCGAGGAGGGTGGTGGTGTCATAGTGATGGGTAGTGGGAGGTCCAGGGTTCCTGGCGCTGGCCGCAGTCGAGTCGCAGACGGGGTTGCCTTTGGCGAGCCTTCTGTGCGCCGGCGGCAAGCCCGCTGTGCGCGTCCGCTGCGCGACCGCACAGGGGCCGCCATTAAGTAGGGGAGCTGGGAGGGAGGAGAGGCTGGGAGGCGGGAGCGGGGGAATTCCGGGGGGGAATTCCAGGGGGAGGGACCGCAGGGGCAGCAGCGGCGAAAGGCAAAAGGAACAGGCAGGCACGAGAAAATAAAAACAGTGGTGGAATTAGAGCAAGACACAGATGGGCACAATAACAGTGGCACAACAGGGAAAAATTAAGAAACAAAACGGCTGAGAAAGGTTACGGTGGTTGCAGGCAGTCTGGTCCCAGTTGGAGCGGGTAGCAGACGCAGGAGCGGGCAGCAGCCTCGAACCTCCCAAGGAGGAGGTCGGGTCTGGAGGCAAGAGATGGCACAGCAAAGCTGCGGGGAGAGAGTGGACCTAGACCGAGGGAAGCTACACCATCCCAGTGTAGCTTCCCATATCCCAAACCCACTCCAAGCCTCTCCGGTCTGCCTCCCACCCCTCCCCTTTGCCCCGCCGTTCCCCCACTCCCCCCTCTACCCACCCCCTCAAATACCTAGGCAATCAGGCATAGCCTGAGTGATGTGCGTCTAATAAACTGCCCCACCGTCCCCCCGTAATATCACAAAACCATGTCATTAGCGATAAGTCAGCATTACTTTTCAGACTCGCCTCAGAGAATATTACCCCTCATATCTTCGAGGTCCCCCCTCCTTTTTCCAGCTTTACTATTTCATTCAAAAAGCCCTGCGCTAAAATCTCAGAAACAAATATACGAGAAGTTCCTTTATATTTAATTTTCAGTCTGGCCGAATTTTGTAAGAAGAACTCTGCCCCTGCTTTTTTAAATGGTGTTATTAACTGTCTTAACCTCCAACGCCGTTCGACAGTTGCGTGGGCAAAGTCCGGCTTGACAAAGAAAGAGACCCCATCATGCGTTTTTAGAGAGTTAAGTCGGGCTTGGTCATAGACAAGCTGTCACAGCAGGAAATTTCCCAAAAATACCAAACATGCTCTTGGACGTTCTTGAGGTTGTTTCTTTATCATTAGGGGTACCCAGTGTGCGCGTTGTATCTCGCAGTCCCAATCCAGCTTCACTTGCTCAGGGAAGTTGACAATGTATAATGTCAGATTGCTGTCTTCCGTCCCCTCCGGTACCCCCAAGAAGCGCAGGTTGTTTCTCCGCTGCCTATTTTCCTGTTCTTCAAGCTTGAGCATGACATCCGACAGAGCACCCCCCTGCCCGGTGTTCTGCTCCTTCAGTGTCTCAATTTCTACCTCGAGAGTCTCCATCCGCGTCTCAACCGGCGTCAATCTTTCCACGATGTCCCCACATTTTTTATTTATCTTTCGAATCCCGGCTTGTACTTTTTTATTTGCCACTCTAGCTCTGCGCCCATTTGCCCTCACTTCTTCTTGCATTTGCTGAATGGATCGGAATATCATGGCTAACGACGGTTCTTTCTCTTGAGAATCCATCTCTACCGCTTCACTTGGCCCGTCTGTCTGCTGTACAGGTCGCGTATCCGAATAATCCCACTTCAGCTGCTTGCCCATATGCCATTTCTTATTATCTTTCTTTTTACATCCCCCAATGCTCTTCTTCCTCTGGGTTGCTTGCAACTGGTCTCCGGAGGAGGAACTATCCGACTCCAAGAACCCCTCACTGCTGGTAGAGGTGTCTTCCTTCCCTGAGGGGTCTGACTCATCGGTTAAGAAGAATAGGCGATCCCTCTATTCCATCTGGCGATAATTCCCATCTGCGCTGTCGTACCACATTTAGGAGGACATCTCTTGCCAGCCTTTCATGTAATTCATCTGGATTTTCCTTACTTTGAGTCAATGTTTCATCCCTCGGGGTTAGCTCCTTGGCCCCCACGGCATCCAGCAGTTTTTGGTCCCCTATTTCTCCTTCCTTTTCCCCATCCTCTAGCCTTTCTGAGCAGAGGGGCGACATTTCTGGAAGGGTACCATTTTTTGTAGGGACATCCCCGAGTTCTTTGACCCCTGCCCCCCCCCCACAGTACAAACTTTCATCTGGCCCAGGTGGGGTGGCTACTTGAGTAAGTGCTTGGTTCTTACTTGTGGTCTCTGCAGCCAATAGATTAGTGAACATAGCTGTGAGCGTGGACTGTGCTGGATCCTCCTCCTGCTGCTTTCCCGGTTTCCCTGCTGGTTTCCTAATACCGGGCTCTCTCCTTCCTCTGCCAGTGCCAACGCATTGCTTTGTCTTTACGGAGCTCCCATTAGCTCCGCTCAAATTGGCAGTCACCGAGGGTGCGGGACCGCATCTTGTGGAGGCCGCAACTCGAGCCTTCATCGTTTTGCCGCCCCTCGCCCCCATAAACTTTCCGTGTGCCCATCGTCAGAGAGAGCCTTTCGCTATCCCACAGCAGGAGCACGACGCCGTGAGCCTCCAAACAATTAGCAGCAGCAACAGCAGAGCGTCCAACACCCAGCTCGCCCGGTCCGTCCTCTGAGTCAGCAGTCCAGCTAATCGCCGGACGTAGCATCGATCCATTCGGGGGAGACGGCAGGCTTACTGCAGTCAACTACATGCCATCTTGCCTCCGAAAGCTTTTACCCTTTCTGCGTAATCCAAAATGTAAGTTCTGCTAAAATTTAAAAATCCTAAAATGGATTGTAAATTTTTCAGAGTTTTTGGAGGTAGGAGCAATGCGCATTTTTCAAAAAAATGTGTTGCCAGGCTCTTGTCTTCACTTGTTAACTCATATCCCAGGAACAGGACATTGAGGTGGGCAATTTTTGATTTTTTGAAATTTAAATTTGTAGCCCAGGTGAGCAAATCCAAGAATTATGTTGTTCACTCTAGCCAAGTGTTCCATTAATTCATTGTCCGTCAGATAAATATCATCTACAAAGGACAATGCCTCTTCATCAAAATTTTGAAGTAACTCTGTTACTTTGGCTGAAAACAGCCCGGAGCTATTCTTATACCCCTAAGGTAAAAGACAAAATTGCTGCTGAGACCCTAATGCTGAAAATGTGGTCAAATATCTTTTTCCATTTGCTATATTCTGGCAGAAAAATCCATTTGAGATATAGGGCCCGATTCTGATGCGGGTTGGAAAAGCTTCCCGACCGAGGGCCTGATTCTGATGCGGTTAGGAAGGCCTCCTAACGGCATTTGCTCCTTCCAAATCGGATCGGGAACGTGTCTTCCCGACCGAGGGCCCAATTCTGATGCGGTTAGGAACAAATGTTCCCATTGAAGTCAATGGGAGTTCAACCAAATCGTATCTGGAAGCATCAGGATGCATCCTACTCCGCCGGTCGGACTTTCTCGATCCGAGTGGGTCGGACACCATTTCCAAACCGATTCGGTCGGGAAGCTTTTCCAACCCGCATCAGAATCGGCCCCTTAGTGTTGTTTTGTATTTTTTCCACACAATGTTCTTCATTAGTGCGGCACTATGTGCAGATTGCACTGAAAATGTGCGTATGGAAGCGTTTAAATGTATGTAGTCTAAGACTAGACGGTATGAATTATTGGGTTTCATTACGGGAAACAAGGGATTATTTGTGGACGAGGTTCAATTCTCTATTACACCCTCGTACTCAAGTTGATCTAAGATCTCACTGACTTGTTTCTTTGCTTCATGTTTTATAGGGTACTGTCTCTGTGGTTGAGGAATCGATTTAAAGGGATTTCGTGATGAGGTGATTCATCGTCCCACCCAACATGATTGCCATAGAGTGCTGGAGCTAGCGCTAACGACCACTCCTGCGCGTATGAATTTTGAACTGATTCTAGTACGAGGTCTGAAAAAGTAGGAACAACTATATCCTCCTCCTTTGGGCACTCCATTACGAACTCAGTTGGTCAATTTTTCTTAGCCAAAAGAATGTCGTAACCATATGTCAGGTTCGCCCAAAAGAGGCCCTTCACTTGCCTGGGTATGTCCCCCTCCATTTGGAGAGTTATTTCGTATAAAAAGATGTGGGACACTTACCCTTGTATCAGCTGTTTCCACCGTGATATGCTCACTCAGTGCTACTGCGGCCAGATAATCCATCAGGTTCGGGCGAGCTATCGTGACTTCTAAGGCGCTGTCCAGCATCGTCACTGTCCATTCCCCGTTCAGAAGCAGAGTCCTCAGTAGCCAGGCATTCCTAATTTTGATCCCAACTACCTTCTTCTTTTTAAATTGAGGTTTAGGTGTCTTTTGTTTGTCTTCCTTTTTGATGATGTAGTCTAAAGTGCGATGTCTCCCTTTTCGACTTGACTCACTCTTCAGATCTGAGAACAAGTATCGGAAGATTCCTGAAAGGAATGAGAGGAACAAGTATCAGTTTCCTGATACCTGTCAGGCTTTCTAATATTATCACAGGTTCTCAGATTGTGTCTTTTCTCTGTGTGTTCCTGTTGAGGAGACCCAACCCGTGACTGTGTTTTGTTTTGTTTCTTTTTTGTTTGTTATCCCATTTCTTCTTAGAAGAATCAGGCGCTTGCTTAGAGTTATCCTTTTCAGAATTACTCTTAACTATTGGTTTCCCATGTGTGGCTCCCAGTTTATCTCAACCCAGTGAAGCATATGTTTCCTCAATACTCTTGGGCAATTCTCGCTCCTGCTGTGCAGGAGTGAATTCCCTCAGGCGTTGGCGTATAGTCACTGCTGCTGCTTCCCCTTTTATGTTAATTAACATAATCGCAGATACCTGGGCAAAATTGCCTATCAATTTCATCCCCAGGTCCAGGGCAGGTTCTGCCCTGTACTCATTCTGTATTTGTTTCTGTACATCAGGTGAAACTGCTATTGAAGGTGTACCATGTGTTCTGGTATAAACTGCAGTGAAGATTGTACCCCAAGTGGCACAATCTTCTATCAGGGGAGCCATCCCCATTGGCGAGCAAATTGTTAATATTCTGTGTTTTTCCTGTTGGCCTGTATGAGGAAAAACCGCTTCAAGTTGAGCTGTTTTCTGCGCTATCCAGAACGGAATTTGCTCCCGACTGGTGGGAATCTTTCCCATAACAGCGTTCAGCGTTTGTGGGCTGATACCAGTGGTTGCCAATTGAGGTTTGCAGCCTGAGCAGCCCTCGCAGGTTGAACGGTTAGTGTTCGCATTATGAACTATGTAAGATTTCTGTACATTTTTACTAAATCTATATAAAGTGTACGGATTCCAGCTGCTGTTAAAGTAGCAATGTCTGGATGTGGTGTATAAGAAGGTAAGACCCGCCAGGTCGATCCTTCTTTACCAAGCAGACCGAGTCTCACGTTTTCTGTGGTATGGGGTAGGGTGCCTTTAAACCAATTAATATGCTCTTGGTATGTTAATGGGACTTCTATGCCCACTTATGGAAAGTATTCTTCAGGTGGTTCATCTTTCATGTAGGTGTAAAACAACTGTGTGCGTGCATCTGCAGGTGGGAATTTAACCCAAGGATAGAATACCTCCATTCTGAATGCTTCCTGTTCCTCAACCACGAAGGTAACATCTCCACCAGTTGCCGGGAGTCCATGTTGCAATAATTTCATTGTGACTGCCTGTCTGCAATTTTCTGTAATGTTCAGTCAGAGCATCTTCCTGCTCCTCAATGTCTGCACCTTGTTCGGTCATTGTTAAAGAAAAGGTGTTTTTAAATTAATTTTACTGATATGGTATGCACAATGTGGGAGATTTTGATCCTACAAGCTTGAATAACCTACAGCTAATACATAGGGTATACCTACTCAGCTGAGGTGGATTTTCCTCCCCTCCATGGACATCTCCTGATTGGAGGTGAGTAGGGGTCTCTGAGAAAGTATGGCTGAACTACTCAGATTGACCGTTAAATAAGAACTCAACCAACGGGGGTGGTATGTCGTGTAGTTCTTACTAATCCATAGGATCTGCGTGCTTGTTGCACAACATAAACTAAGGGCTTGGTGCCTAGACTGATTCCGTACTCCCGAAGGATATGTTGGCCTGTAGACCAGCTAGCTCACAGTGCCACTATAAGCCCCCCTAACCCTACCAGGGAGTGAATGGCTTCTGGCAACCACTGAACATGACAACCCAGACCCCTCAGGGATTGTGGAAACAGTACAGAAACTTTCACTCAGTCACTTGGGCTAACTTATTCTCAGAGAAGTATACAGAGATTACACAGTGGGACGTTTTCAATATATTTATTAAACCAACGTTATTCTTGTATAGAATATGTGTGCTGCATTGTTTAATTGAAAGAAGCAGATAAAAGTGATTACAAGCACCAAAACTGTAAATAGTTGATATAGTTCTACCATGGTGCTAAAACAGTGTATATATGCAGGCATATAAAACAAGGCAGTAATCGAGTGTACTCCTACTATGCATACCCTATTCTAAGTGTACCTAGAGTGTGTGTAGATGTGGAGCCAAGAATCCCTCCAAGGGACGATCCAACCCCATTACCTGATGGGAGAGAATAAAGGACCCAGTCTTGGTCATGAACTGGACACCCCTCATGAGATGTCAGACCGCTGTGTGTTGAATTCTCAGCATGCAAGGACATCTGATGTCAGCTGGAGTGCCTCGTCTGCTAATCTATTGGGATGCTCATCTTTTATAATAGAAAGCAGCCTTACAATGTGCATATAGATTAGTGATGTTATAGATATGTAGATAGCCATGTCGCCCAGTGGATGAAGATAGAGACAACATTTGTACATAGTGCGAGAAGAGACCTTGTACATGCTGTTCAGGGCGCTGTGATAATGTTGTTCGCAGTTAGATGTGTAAACAAGTTTAGTTTCAGAGAATCTAATCCTACATTGTCACGCACGCAAAATGTGCAGAAGGTCACAGCTAAAATGTTATTGTGAAAAATAGGGCAATGTAAGAAATTAGCTGCTTCGCTACATGGGACTGGCCCGGGAACATAACATCTCCCTGGCTGTTAGCTGGTGGTGGTATTGTTGCACTAATAGGCAAGCAGGCATTCTTTGCTCTATATGTCTCTCTCAGACTCAGGTCCATCGACAGAGCAAAGGGTGGCTGGTCCGTCATTGTCGCTGTGGCCACACACACTGTGCCCCCGGGCTGGCACCCCCCAACCACACATGAACAGACCACAGGTGAGTTGTTGTTGACTAATTTCACTAGTAGTCATTCATTAAAGTTGGGCAAGTCAACAAATTAAGAGGGTGAGCCAAGCCAAGGGTTGGCTCAGACTCTGTGAGCATGTGCCTTGAAAATATTTAGCATGTAAATCATGCAACACATATCATATGATATGGTGTCTTTAAAATCCAAAAAAGTGTATTTCTTTAACACGCAGAAGGCTTTCAACCTAGTATGTCAGATTATATCTTTGCATTGAGAAGTATATATTAAAAAGTAAGAGTTTTTAAACATGAACTGACAAACATTCCTGCCCCCGCTCTGATGGCAATGCCATTATTGAACTAGGTGGAAAGTCAGTTGTCATGTGTACCCAATACATGATCAAGATTCTTAATATAGATTGAGTTACATTCTAGTCTTTTTCATCAAACACAAGTACAGCTTTTGTATTGCGCGCATCTGAGGGTCACGTATTTGAAGGTGCTCTCATATATGATAATGAACGAAAAGGAGGCTCAGTGAAATAAAGTATTTGTCTAGGATCACACAATTTGGTGAAGCAGGGAAGCCGCACTGGTCACGGATTTTGCAGTTTCACACTGTGCAATTCTGCCACAAGATGAGTATCAAATGTTAATGCTTTGTCATCAGAGGTTAATACTTTGTCCTTAATTCTTTTAGGATGAGATGAGAGTGTGGGTGACAGGAAGAATGTCCATTTTATTATTGTCATTTTTACATAGCTCAGCACAAGGGCAGACGAGTGCTTCATAACAGACACAGATTATGTTACACATTTGTTTTACGGCCCAAGGAGGTTTGAAAGGGATTCACAGGTATAGCTACTTATTTAATTCAGCACCACGTGGTCTGCCTGGAGAGACTGAGGCAGAAAGGGCATCATCGGAAGTTGAAGCCAGGCCCTTTGCCTCGATAGAACTATATAAAAAACTAAAACAACAGCAGAAAACTCATGACTCTTCCCTGCCCGGCTCACAGTGTTAATAATAACCCATGTCACTTGTCTCCCACAAGCTATGGCAGAACCTCAGGCACTGCCAACAAACCAATGTGGCTGCTTTTGTTAGTTGTATCTGCAACAAAGTCCAAGAGCGACCCTTGACCTTGCCAGGTAGGTCGCTCCCCCACCACACAGCTCCGCCTGTGTTGGCCGCCCGCTGCTGCTGCTGGTAAGATCGCCGTTCCGCTTGTGGCCTCGGTGCCCGCATTTCTTGCTTGTCTCCCCTTTTCCTTCTGTACCCCTCGCTGCCCCATTTGCATTGTGCCCGTATTTGTGTCTGCTTTTCTCTCCCCATTTTTCCTTCTGTACCCCTCGCTGCCCCATTTGCATTGTGCCCGTATTTGTGTCTGCTTTTCTCTCCCCATTTTCCCTTCTGTGCCCCTCGCTGCCCCATTTGCATTGTGCCCGTATTTGTGTCTGCTTTTCTCTCCCCATTTTCCCTTCTGTGCCCCTCGCTGCCCCATTTGCATTGTGCCCGTATTTGTGTCTGCTTTTCTCTCCCCATTTTCCCTTCTGTACCCCTCGCTGCCCCATCTGCATTGTGCCCGTATTTGTGTCTGCTTTTCTCTCCCCATTTTCCCTTCTGTGCCCCTCGCTGCCCCATTTGCATTGCGCCCGTATTTGTGTCTGCTTTTCTCTCCCCATTTTCCCTTCTGTGCCCCTCGCTGCCCCATTTGCATTGCGCCCGTATTTGTGTCTGCTTTTCTCTCCCCATTTTCCCTTCTGTGCCCCTCGCTGCCCCATTTGCATTGTGCCCGTATTTGTGTCTGCTTTTCTCTCCCCATTTTCCCTTCTGTGCCCCTCGCTGCCCCATTTGCATTGTGCCCGTATTTGTGTCTGCTTTTCTCTCCCCATTTTCCCTTCTGTGCCCCTCGCTGCCCCATTTGCATTGTGCCCGTATTTGTGTCCGTTTTCTCTCCCCTTTTTCCTTTTGTGCCCCCGCTGCCTCTCGCCATTCCCGCCGCTGCGTCCCTGCGGCCCCGCCCCCTGTCTGCCCATTCGCTGACCCTGCCTCCCGCCTCCCAGCTGCTCCTCCCTCCCACCTCCCCATAAATGGCGGCCGCTGCGCGGTGAGGAGAGCGACCCTTGACCTTGCCAGGTGGGTCGCTCCCCACCACACAGCTCCGCCTGTGTTGGCCGCCCGCTGCTGCTGCTGGTAAGATCGCCGTTCCGCTTGTGGCCTCGGTGCCCGCATTTCTTGCTTGTCTCCCCTTTTCCTTCTGTACCCCTCGCTGCCCCATTTGCATTGTGCCCGTATTTGTGTCTGCTTTTCTCTCCCCATTTTTCCTTCTGTACCCCTCGCTGCCCCATTTGCATTGTGCCCGTATTTGTGTCTGCTTTTCTCTCCCCATTTTCCCTTCTGTGCCCCTCGCTGCCCCATTTGCATTGTGCCCGTATTTGTGTCTGCTTTTCTCTCCCCATTTTCCCTTCTGTGCCCCTCGCTGCCCCATTTGCATTGTGCCCGTATTTGTGTCTGCTTTTCTCTCCCCATTTTCCCTTCTGTACCCCTCGCTGCCCCATTTGCATTGTGCCCGTATTTGTGTCTGCTTTTCTCTCCCCATTTTCCCTTCTGTGCCCCTCGCTGCCCCATTTGCATTGCGCCCGTATTTGTGTCTGCTTTTCTCTCCCCATTTTCCCTTCTGTGCCCCTCGCTGCCCCATTTGCATTGTGCCCGTATTTGTGTCTGCTTTTCTCTCCCCATTTTCCCGTTTGTGCCCCTCGCTGCCCCATTTGCATTGTGCCCGTATTTGTGTCTGCTTTTCTCTCCCCATTTTCCCTTCTGTGCCCCTCGCTGCCCCATTTGCATTGTGCCCGTATTTGTGTCTGCTTTTCTCTCCCCATTTTCCCTTCTGTGCCCCTCGCTGCCCCATTTGCATTGTGCCCGTATTTGTGTCTGCTTTTCTCTCCCCATTTTCCCTTCTGTGCCCCTTGCTGCCCCATTTGCATTGTGCCCGTATTTGTGTCCGTTTTCTCTCTCCTTTTTCCTTTTGTGCCCCCGCTGCCTCTCGCCATTCCCGCCGCTGCGTCCCTGCGGCCCCGCCCCCTGTCTGCCCATTCGCTGACCCTGCCTCCCGCCTCCCAGCTGCTCCTCCCTCCCACCTCCCCATAAATGGCGGCCGCTGCGCGGTGAGGAGAGCGACCCTTGACCTTGCCAGGTGGGTCGCTCCCCCACCACACAGCTCCGCCTGTGTTGGCCGCCCGCTGCTGCTGCTGGTAAGATCGCCGTTCCGCTTGTGGCCTCGGTGCCCGCATTTCTTGCTTGTCTCCCCTTTTCCTTCTGTACCCCTCGCTGCCCCATTTGCATTGTGCCCGTATTTGTGTCTGCTTTTCTCTCCCCATTTTTCCTTCTGTACCCCTCGCTGCCCCATTTGCATTGTGCCCGTATTTGTGTCTGCTTTTCTCTCCCCATTTTCCCTTCTGTGCCCCTCGCTGCCCCATTTGCATTGTGCCCGTATTTGTGTCTGCTTTTCTCTCCCCATTTTCCCTTCTGTGCCCTCGCTGCCCCATTTGCATTGTGCCCGTATTTGTGTCTGCTTTTCTCTCCCCATTTTCCCTTCTGTACCCCTCGCTGCCCCATTTGCATTGTGCCCGTATTTGTGACTGCTTTTCTCTCTCCTTTTTTCCTTTTGTGCCCCCGCTGCCTCTCGCCATTCCCGCCGCTGCGTCCCCTGCGGCCCCGCCCCCCTGTCTGCCCATTCGCTGACCCTGCCTCCCGCCTCCCAGCTGCTCCTCCCTCCCACCTCCCCATAAATGGCGGCCGCTGCGCGGTGAGGAGAGCGACCCTTGACCTTGCCAGGTGGGTCGCTCCCCCACCACACAGCTCCGCCTGTGTTGGCCGCCCGCTGCTGCTGCTGGTAAGATCGCCGTTCCGCTTGTGGCCTCGGTGCCCGCATTTCTTGCTTGTCTCCCCTTTTCCTTCTGTACCCCTCGCTGCCCCATTTGCATTGTGCCCGTATTTGTGTCTGCTTTTCTCTCCCCATTTTTCCTTCTGTACCCCTCGCTGCCCCATTTGCATTGTGCCCGTATTTGTGTCTGCTTTTCTCTCCCCATTTTCCCTTCTGTGCCCCTCGCTGCCCCATTTGCATTGTGCCCGTATTTGTGTCTGCTTTTCTCTCCCCATTTTCCCTTCTGTGCCCCTCGCTGCCCCATTTGCATTGTGCCCGTATTTGTGTCTGCTTTTCTCTCCCCATTTTCCCTTCTGTACCCCTCGCTGCCCCATTTGCATTGTGCCCGTATTTGTGTCTGCTTTTCTCTCCCCATTTTCCCTTCTGTACCCCTCGCTGCCCCATTTGCATTGTGCCCGTATTTGTGTCTGCTTTTCTCTCCCCATTTTCCCTTCTGTGCCCCTCGCTGCCCCATTTGCATTGTGCCCGTATTTGTGTCTGCTTTTCTCTCCCCATTTTCCCTTCTGTGCCCCTCGCTGCCCCATTTGCATTGTGCCCGTATTTGTGTCAGTTTTCTCTCCCCTTTTTTCCTTTTGTGCCCCCGCTGCCTCTTGCCATTCCCGCCGCTGCGTCCCCTGCGGCCCCGCCCCCCTGTCTGCCCATTCGCTGACCCTGCCTCCCGCCTCCCAGCTGCTCCTCCCTCCCACCTCCCCATAAATGGCGGCCGCTGCGCGGCCACGCAGCGGACGTGCGCAGCGGGCGCGCCGCTGGCGCGCCTAAGGCAAGCCCGTCTGCGCCCGTCCGTGCCTGGACCGCGCCCAGCGCCAAACCCCCTGGCCCCCGCAGCAGCCAACCCACCCACCGGACTTACGACACCGCCACCCTCAACGCACTCAACACCGGCCGTATCCCCGGCTGCCACCGTGCCACCCCAGGTCGCACCCACGGACCCTTCGGCTGCCAATCCTGCAAGTTCTCCTGCCTCCGGACCTGCACCGCACCCGCCAAGCCGAGCACCAGCAGCAACCACCTGAAGTGCATCCTGCTCAACACCCGCTCCGTCCACAGACACGCCGTGGAACTTTGGAACCTGCTCGACTCCACATCACCAGACGTCGCTTTCCTCACGGAAACATGGATGAACGCCTCCTCAGCGCCCGACATCGCCATCGCCATCCCGGACGGATACAAGATCACCCGAAGGGACCGCGCCAACCAGACCGGAGGAGGCATCGCCATCGTCCACAAGAACACCATTCGCATCACGACCAACTCCGACGACACCTTCACAGCCGGCGAACACCTGCACTTCCAGATACACACCGACCCCAAGACCACCCTCAGAGGCACCCTCATCTACAGACCCCCAGGACCACGCACACAATTCAGCGAAGACATCGCCGACCTCATCAGCCCGCACGCCCTCCCCTCGGCTGACTACATCCTCCTTGGGGACCTCAACTTCCACCTAGAGAACAACAACGATCGCAACACCACCACCCTCGCCAACCTCGGACTCAAGCAACTGGTGACCACCCCCACACACCACGCCGGCCACACGCTTGACCCCGTCTTCTCCTCCAGCAAGGACATCTCCTTCAGCCACACCACCGGACTCCACTGGACAGACCACAGCTGCGTCCACTTCAGCTTCAGCAGGATCACCACGCTCCACCACCCGCAACAGTTTCCGCGCAGAAGCTGGAACAAGATCACCACCGACCAACTCACCACATCCCTGAGCCAGAACCCTCCCGCCAGCTCAACGAACCCCAACCAAGCCGCCAGCAACCTCACAAGATGGATCACCAACTGCGCAGACGACCTCGCCCCATTGAAGACCCCCAGTCAGACCCGGCAACAAGAAAGCATCCTGGTTCACCGACGAACTCAAGAAATCCAAGAAGAACTGCCGGGCCCTCGAGAAAGCATGGCGCAGAGACCCGACTGCAGACAACATGACCACCCTCAAGAACGCCACCCGAAAACACCACCAGCTGATCCACACCACCAAGAAAACCGCATTCAAGGAACGACTGGACAACAATGCCCACAACAGCAAGGAACTCTTCATCATCGTCAAAGAACTCTCGAACCCCAGCGCCGGAAACAACGACATCACTCCCTCGCAAGACCTCTGCAACTCGCTCGCCTCGTTCTTCCACAGCAAGATCGCAGACATACACAACAGTTTCAGCACACAGCCGACGTACCCTACGACCGTTCCAACGTCCCCCACCTCCACCCTCCGAGCCTGGACCCCGATCAACACCGAAGACACTATCCGCACGATGAACTCCATCCACTCCGGATCACCAACCGACCCCTGCCCTCACCACGTCTTCAACAAGGCCGACGCCGTCATCGCACCCCACCTCCGGGACATCATCAACACCTCCCTCGACACCGCCACCTTCCCAGAGAGCTGGAAGCACGCCGAACTCAGCGCCCTACTGAAGAAACCGTCAGCGGATCCCACCGACCTCAAAAACTACCGCCCCATCTCGCTCCTTCCTTTTCCTGCCAAAGTCATCGAGAAGACCGTCAACAGACAACTGGCCACCTTCCTCGAGACGAATGGATCCTCGACCACTCGCAGTCCGGCTTCCGGGCCAACCACAGCACCGAGACCGCCCTCATCGCAGCCACCGACGACATCCGAGCCCTGCTCGACAACGGGGAAACAGCGGCCCTCATCCTCCTGGACCTCTCCGCAGCGTTCGACACAGTCTGCCACCGCACCCTAGTGCAACGCCTGAACAACGTCGGAATCCAAGAGAAGGCACTGGAGTGGATCATCTCCTTCCTCGCCGGAAGAACCCAGAGAGTCCGCCTCCCCCGTTCAGTTCCGAGGCCACCGAAGTCATCTGCGGCGTACCACAAGGATCATCACTCAGCCCCACCCTCTTCAACGTCTACATGAGCCCCCTCGCAGCCATCGCACGCCAACACAACCTCAACATCATCTCCTACGCCGACGACACCCAGCTGATCCTCTCCCTCACCAACGACCCCACAACCGCCAGAACCAACCTACATGAAGGGATGAAGGACGTAGCCGAGTGGATGAGGAACAGCCGCCTGAAACTGAACTCAGATAAGACGGAAGTCCTCATCCTAGGATCATCACCCTCCGCCTGGGACGACTCCTGGTGGCCCCCTGCCCTGGGCAACGCGCCCAAACCAACGGACCACGCACGCAACCTGGGCTTCATCCTGGACTCCTCCCTCTCAATGACCCGACAAGTCAACGCCGTCTCCTCGTCTTGCTTCAACATCCTACGCATGCTGCGCAAGATCTTCCGGTGGATCCCCACCGAAACCAGGAAGACGGTCACCCAGGCCCTCGTCACCAGCCGACTGGACTACGGCAACTCCCTCTACGCCGGAACCACAGCCAAACTTCAAAAAAGACTCCAACGCATCCAGAACGCCTCAGCTCGACTCATCCTGGACATCCCCCGACACAGCCACATCGCCGGACACCTGAGAGACCTGCACTGGCTCCCCGTCAGCAAGAGAATCACGTTCCGACTCCTCACCCACGCACACAAAGCTCTCCACAACCAAGGCCCCAGATACCTCAACGACCGTCTGACCTTCTACACTCCCACCCGCCAGCTACGATCGACCAACCACGCCCTCGCCGCCGTCCCCCGCATCCGAAGAGCCACAACGGGAGGAAGATCCTTCTCCTACCTGGCTGCCAAGACGTGGAACTCCCTACCCATCCACCTCCGCCTTACCCAAGACCACCTCTCCTTCAGGAAGCAACTCAAGACCTGGCTGTTCGAACAGTAGCGGACCCCCCCCCCAAGCGCCTTGAGACCCTCCGGGTGAGTAGCGCGCTATACAAATGCTTGATTGATTGATTGATTGATTGATTGAGAACGTATCGTTAAAAAAAAGTTTTTGTTCATACAATACTTAAGGCAAATGTATTGTGTATGTAAATGAATTACAGAAAGACATGGCCTATGATATTCCAAAATGATCATGTATTTTTAATCTTATAATCCATTAGTAGCAGCATCAATATAAATTAAAGAATAAGTGCTCAATGTGCAGGGTGAAGACACAGTGCCCGTGAAACTCGTGTGGACATCACAAGGTCACGTATGTGAAATAAAAAAGGAGGCGAAAAGAGATACTAATCCAGTAAATTGCTTGGATAAGGGTATACATCAAGAGTTCCTGTATATTCCGTTGCACAACATATATTAATACGTGTCTTTTTTTAGCCGGGATCTTGTTGATGGCATTTCCACCTTTGTAAATTTATAAGGCCATCATCAAGACAAAGAGAGCACAAAAAAATCAGATTGCTGCCAAGAAGAGACAAAGAAGGAGGAGGGGGTGTAAAAGGAGGGAGGGGGAAGAAATAAATCCAGGGAAATTTATATATGATTTTGGTAACTTAGGTACAGTCCGTATTTCTAGCACCTGTGTGAGTTGCAGAGGGAAGTGTAAGAAAAGATGTAAGAAAAGAATGGTAAAAATAAATAATTTGATCGGTGCTGAAATTGAAACATGAATGTGAAAGGTGCGCAACTAGTGTCATATCAGAGTCAGAAGTGCATAAAAACTGACAAGTTTAGGGAACGCCAGCTCCGGTAAAAAAGGAAAATTTCAAGAAATAAATACTTCGGCAAAAAAGGTACATTGTAAACTTGAGAAAAACCTCACTAGTACTTACACATTAATGGTGGAGGCAGAAAGGCATCTGTAAGTGGAAAAGCACTCAACAGCCGGAGATCTGCATCAACACTGAGAAGGAGTGAGAAGTTTGTAAACGGGTGGACCTGCAGCTTCCTAAACTATAATCCAAATATGACACAAAGGAGGGTTGACACACCTCTCTTAAATCCCGTCATTTTACTAGGTTAGATGTGTGGCCCTTTATATACCTCAAGTGAGTGTGTGATCGACACCCAGGTACATTAGTGCTATCACCAGATTTCTTGGATACATTTGTTGGGTCCTCACCCACAGGTACCACCTGTGTCCTGCTTCATCATCGAACCCACACCCACATCACCTCGTGTGAGTGGGCGGGCTAATCGCATGATCAGATAATTAGGCTTTTGTTGTTTATTTTGCAGGACTAAATAAGGGGAGAGGGGTTCAGATTCCTATTTTAGGTTTTTGAAAAAAGCCAGGCCGGATGCTCATGCATAAAGGTTGAAATAGTTGTGGTGGTGCTGAAACGTATCCTGACTGCGATCCAGGCCTTCGGGTGGGAAATGTAGTCTCGTTCTCCTTCTCGTGTGGTGACTGCTGGGTGGAGGCGTGTCAGTGTCATGTAAAACCGAGGAGGTTGGAGAAGTAGTCCCAGTGGATACTGTTGTATTCAGGTGGGACAGGTGCTTCCCAGTGCTCATTGTCATACCGAGCCATATATGTGTTATAAAAAAATTCCAACATGGATTCTTCATCATTGGGACCCATTGTTATGGGTGTACAATTCTACACAGACTGTGATTCAGCTGCCCAGTGTTGTATTGAAGACGCAAGGCAGAAGTAGGTTGAAATAAGAAGCTTTATTCAAACAGCCCCAACACATGTGAACAGCTCCTCAGCTCTGCGAAAACCTAAGACCATAGCCTAACGGTTACACTAAACAGTAACGACCTTAACGGTAAGTGGAACGTTGGGGAACCAATGGTTAAGCCAGGTTGGCAGCTCGTGCCATAGCGTGAAGGTGGACAACGCTATTCACTGTCGCGTGCCATGTCCATGGCACGCGGCAGTGATACCGTTACAACACATCTTCCCCTCTTAGAACAAAACAGAAATGATGGGTTAGTCACAAATAAAGTCGTCAAATTTTTTGGGTTTGCTGATGGGTCTACCAAATCTCCCTGAGACACCGTGACTGTCAACCCCTACATCTGAGTCTGAGTGTGAATTAATTTCATCACTCCGAACAGGCGGGAGGTGATCAGTAGGTGCCAAGGAAGTGGGAACAGCATCATCATCAGATCCATTGTAATTAGCAAGCAATTCGTCATACATGTTTGATGACCTGTTCGCATTACCTGGTTCATCATAATCCACCCATAAATCATTATTGACATTACTAGCACAAGGCTGAATCATTCTTTTACCGTCATAACTACACTTGGCTAGTCTGTTCATGTGCCACACTTTGCCATCACTAAGTTTGACAGAACATTTAAACACTTTACTTATCCGAATAGGTGATGAGTATCTACTTTCCCCCTTCTTCACTTTCCTTTCAAAGCGAACTTTGACCAGATCACCCACATTGAATGTGTGATCCTTGACACCATAACGATTGTCATACCATTCTTTGTAACATTGTTGTGCCTTTTCAATGTTGTTTCTAACACTTTCAGGTGACCATTCAATCCGTTTTGACGAATCCATCCAACCCAAGTCCTTGCTGATGGGTTTCCTGCTCCTCATAAGAACAAAAGGAGATTGCTTGGTACTGGTATTGGGTGTAATTCTGTAAGCCCAAATGAGCTTAAAGATCTCTTTTTCCCAGTTGAGATTACTGTTTCTGGAAAGTTGTATGTTCCCTTTCAAAACTCTATTGAAGCGTTCCACAAGGCCATTCCCTTCTGGATGATATAATGAAGTTGTGTTGTGAGTTATGCAATTTCTTTTGAGGAAAGATAGGAATGCTTCAGATGAGAATTGAGGTCCATTGTCCGTGAGAATGCACTTGGGTAATCCTTCACACATGAACAATTTGTCCAGAAATGAAATGATACTCGTACTGTCAGCATGGGGAACAATTTTGATTTCCGGCCATTTTGAAAAATGATCCATGACCACTAGAATGTACTTTAGTTCACCATTATGGCCTTCTATGGGTCCTGCAATATCTAACCCTAACCTTTCCCAAGGCATACTGGGGGATGCTAAGGGATGTAGGGGAATTTTGGTTATTTTGAGACTTTTGTCGGAGTCATTGCAATCTTGGCAGTCTCTGACCATGACTTCAATTTGCTTATCAACCCCTGGCCACCAATAACTGTTTTTAATTCTGAGTTTGGTTTTTGATATGCCTAGATGACCAATGTGGCAGAGTTTGAGGATTCTTTTTCTTAGCAAGTTGGGGGGAATGGCTTTTCCCATTCTGAATAGGATGTTGTTCTCATAACTCAATTCATTTCTTAGTTCCCAGAAAAACCTTATCTCTTCTTTGAGAAGTTTCTTGTCAGGCCAACGAGTGTTGATGTACTTGCATACTTGTTGAAGAGTGGTGTCTTTCAACATGTGCTCCTTCCATTCAGTTTTAGTGATACCTACAAAATCCACATCAAACAACCAGGCTACATTTCCAATGTCATCTTGTTCATCTTCAATACTTTCACAAGGTAAGGGTAGTCTACTTAAAAGTCTGCTACCTTGTTTTTGACACCAGGCCAGTATTCAACAGTGTAACAATAATCAAGTAATTTAATTGACATCTTGCTAAGTCTGGGGGAGGCATTTTGTAACCCTGCAGCTGAAAGAATTTTGATGAGGGGTTTGTGATCTGTGCGCAAGATAACATTATAACCCCAGACATACACTCTGAAGTAGTTGAGTCCCCATGAGCAAGCAAGCATTTCGCGTTCAATCACTGAATATTTTTCTTCGGCTGGGGTTAGGGAACGAGACGCAAATGCAACAACCCATTCATTGTTTTCGGGGTCTTTTTGTGATAGGACAGCACCTAGCCCTTTGTTGCTGGCATCAGTGGTTACAACAATTTGAGCCGTGGGATCAAAACCTTTGAGAAAAGGTGCACTACTAATTTCTTTTTTTATGTTGTCAAAAGCAATTTGGCATGAATGGGACCAAGCGAATTTCGTCATATTCTTAAGAAGTTGTCGAATGTGGTAAGTTTTTTCAGAAACATTTTGTATAAATTTCGAATAGTATTCAGTTAACCCCAGAAAAGCTCTCACATCATCTTTGCTGGTCGGGCAGGGTGCTTGGAGAATAGCTTCCACCAGACTTTTTTGGTCGGATACCTTCCTGACTTATACAATGACCCAAATAGTTGACACAGGATTGAGAAAACTTACATTTATCAAGTTCAACAGTTAAACCATTACATTTTAAAATCTCGCATACATGTTTTAAACGTGCGTCATGCTCCGTTTGGTTGCTGCCCATGATCAGGATATCGTCCTGAAAAAACTTAATGCCAGCAGCATCTTCAAAAATGGTTGACATAACTCTTTGAAAGAGTGCTGCGGCCGAAGCCAAACCGAACGGTACCCGAGTGAAGCGATAACAACCAAACGGAGTGATAAAGGTAGTGAATTTCTTGCTATCAACATGTAAAGGTATCTGGTGATAAGCCGATTTTAAATCAATAATCGAAAACAATTTCATGTCTTTAGTTGCGGTGAATATTTCATTAATACGTGGGAGTGGAAATTTGTCAACAATAATGTTCTTGTTAAGGTCTCTTAGATCAATGCAGAGTCTGATCTTGCCATTAGGGCGTTTAACCACAACTATGGGAGAAATCCATTCTGCAGATTCCACTTTCTCAATGACCCCTATGGTGACCAACTTATTAAGTTCAGTTTGTACGTCATCTCTGATGGATAACGGTAGGTGTCTTACTTTATGAATGGATGGTGAAGAGTTGTCTTTTAATTCAATTTTGTGTTCAAAACAATTAAGTAATCCAACTTTTCCAGAGAAAACTTCAGGGTATTGAATGAGTAATTTAACACCAATTTCACTATTGTCACTAATCGACAAAACAGGATCAGCACTGTTGGGATTGAGAATTATTCCCAACTCAGCTTGATCATACCAACCCAGGACAGATGGTCCTTTTTTTGCAACAAATAGTTTGCATATGGCTGTCCTACCTTTGAATTCAAATTCCAGTTCACGAGTGCCAATGAATTCTATGTTTTCTCCCGTGTAACTTTTAGCAATGACATTAGATTTTTCGAGGGAGGGTCCAATTTTGTTTACAAAAACTTCTTCCACGTGTTGTCATTGACAATTGTGAACGGGGATCCAGAGTCGGCAACAACATTCATCGACACCCCACCCATATTTATTTCGCAAATGGGTTTCTTAATTTTCGTGGAACTGATACCTAGGATGTCATATTCAATAGAAAATATGTAATTGATTTCATCAGAGTCATCTTCTTGCGAGTCTTCAGAAGTCACAATATTTTCATCTAGAATATGTTGGACAGGCTTGCTCTGTTTATAAGACTTCCTATTACAACATTTGGAGAAGTGACCAACCAACCCACAATAGGTACATCTCTGGGATCTAGCTGGACACATTTTGAAATCAGCAAGATGGAGGGAGACCCACAACGATAACATTTCCTATTGGACAAATCATTTGCATTTTTAAAGTAAGATTTTTCAGGAGTGCATACATCTTTGGAATTTGCATTAACATTTGTCTTCTTGATGTTACCCTTACTTTTGTATTTGTTAACCTGTGATGAATTAACTAATTTAACTTCTTCAGGTTCCTCAATTATAGCTTTGGCACATCTTCCAGTTAATTCAGCTTTTTTACTAAAGCTACGACTTCTTTAACGGACATTCACCGTTAACCCAAAGTTTGTCCTGAATGTTGGGGTTACTGGCATGCATTATAATTTGATCCCTTACAAATTCTTCTTCTAATTGCCCAAACCTACAAGTTAAGGCTAAGGTATTCAAGGCTGCCACATATTCATCAATACTCTCATTTTTACCTTGCTTTCTTCTGGAAAATTTATAGCGATCTACCGCAACACAGACAATGGGTGAATAATGAGCATCGAGATCCTCCAAAGCGTGCTGAAAAACATCATTACCCTCCCTGACTTTTTCTCTATCCGATTATATGTTTTGAGTCCACCCGGACCAAGACAATATAATAAAACTTTCTTTTTTTTTCTGAGGTGAAATCTTCATCCTCAACTGTTTCAATATAATTGCAAAAGTACTCTTTCCACTCTTTCCATGGCATGGAAGGTTCACCTTTAAGTGGAAGAAATGGTTGTGGCTGTGAAAGATTCAGGGAGCTTAAAGCACACATACTGATAACAGTTGATTGTAGTAGGGTGGAACAATACTGTAAAATTGAAGGCAATGAATCGCAAAATGAATGAAATTGCAAAATATTTTTACAAAGCTGGCGTGGAATAAGCTAGAAACAAGTGTGCTTATCACCAGAAGATGCACGCTATGGATGTCATTGCATGAAGAAAGAGAACATTCAATCAATGCTGCAGTTGCTGATTAGAAATATTCATTTCAAATGGTAAGTGCAGAACTTGGAACAAGTGTGCGTATCACCTGAAGATGCACGCAATAACAAAAACAAGGAATGAAGGCAAGGAAACACTTACATAGTGCTTCCGTCGCATGTGAGAAGTGTTCACTAATAATGAAAGCGGCACGAATGCGCTTGAAGAAAGGTGAAAGGTTTGAGGATTCCAGCGTTCAATGCCCAGCAGTTGTTTGTTTTATTCTTTTAAACAAATTACCCTCAATATGGCCGACCGACGTGGGTTTACGTCGATTTTAAGAGGGAGTGGGGCGCGTTGTTTTGATCCTCAGGAGTGTCACTGATGACGTATACTACGTTGCGTCATCATTCCGCTGTGAGCTTCCACAGGTTCAACATCGCTCCGTGCAAACCATCAAGGAAAACTCTCACCGCATAGAATGAATCGCAGAATGCCGTCCAGAAACAGGAGGGCTCACGGAAGCCAGGATACAGCGGAGAGGTTCTCTTCTGGCCGGATGAAGGAAGACTGGAGTTGCTGTGCTGTGCCACTGCGAAGTTGATTTTCCGAATACCTTGCGACGGTTCCTTGCTGAATGTGAGGGGCTGTTGGTAGTTCGCCACAGCTCGTCGCCACTTGTTGTATTGAAGACGCAAGGCAGAAGTAGGTTGAAATAAGAAGCTTTATTCAAACAGCCCCAACACATGTGAACAGCTCCTCAGCTCTGCGAAAACCTAAGACCATAGTCTAATGGTTACACTAAACAGTAACGACCTTAACGGTAAGTGGAACGTTGGGGAACCAATGGTTAAGCCAGGTTGGCAGCTCGTGCCATAGCGTGAAGGTGGACAACGTTATTCACTGTCGCGTGCCATGTCCATGGCACGCGGCAGTGATACCGTTACAACACCCAGCAACAATCCACATTATCAACTCCTCATTGATTCAGCCGGGCTGGGAGAGAAGCTTTATATCATTGGTGCCAATTTAAAATAAGACTTGGTTATTTTTTGTGACTAAATTTCCATTGTCTTCTTATCTTTGTACGGACCTTAAAATCCCTAAAACAGAAGTGACGTTAAGGTTGCGCCTCTAGCATGCCACGCAGGTCTTTCAGTGCATAGTGGTATGGATCAGCAGCGGGCGGCGGCGGCAGGGGGGTCCTGGAGTAGCCTTTTTCAACAAACTGCTTTTGAAAGATATTGTTCCACTCACAGTGTTGTTCATAGTCTAAACGTTGCTAAGTTTACACATGTTTTGTGTGCAGCTGACTTCACACTCACTTCAGTGCCTGTCAAAGCTATGAGTGGTCACCATCTTTTCAAGTTAAGTAGTATATTAGCGGCGATCTGAATGTGTTTCATTCAGTGCACGTGCAGAGTGTTGGGATATTAGCAATATCAGAGAGTTAAAATAATAACTGTGTCGTAGCAGTCCGGCCTAGAATAAACTGAACCAACGCTGCATCAATGTGTTTAACTCTCCATAAAGACCCAGTGCACTTTTTCAGCACTTTTATTTTGTAGATCCTGGGACCAGCCCATTGTAAGGGGCCTGCATTGTTAAACTGACTATGCAGCACGTTTGCAGTAAATACTTAATTGCTTCGGCCTCTCTGGGCCTTGGGACTGGTGTCAGTCTACCTGAAAAGAACCGGAATTCAGCGCCACTTTGATGGTGCCTTGTTTTCCATCACGAAACTTTCAGTGATTGGCCCACGCAGAAAGTTTTTGTTTTGCAGCTCTGGCTACTGTGCCCGTGTGACACAGTGGATCCTTGCGACCCCTGTGCTCTGTGTGGCACAGGTGGTCATGGTGGAAGGCGGGGGTTTGGGGAGGTTTGCACATGTTGTTTTCTTCAGTAACCCCCAGGCATGGTTTCTCTTCCCTCTAGCCAGCCTCTTCAGGCCACTGGAACTATGGCTTTGACTGCTGGATGCTGTTAATTTAAAAGTCAACAATCTGTAGGCCTCATCTGCCGTCCTGCCTTGTGTGTGGTTTCCCTGTAGTCTGGTCTGATCCAGGCTGCCGAGGGCACACTTTAAAAGAGCTAGTCAGCCTGCCCTCAGCTGTCACATGTCCCCTCACGTACCAGCGCCTACAGTGACTGCACCAGCAGTGCTAGAAAACAGCCTGCAATGTTGCATTTGTGGAAGCACAATTGTCAACAGCAGTACACAGACAGTCTACATCCCGTGGCCCCTCAGCACAGCCTCAGTATCAATATCCTCCCTGCTGGAAGAGTTTATGCCTGCCATGGCAGGCACAGGTAAGTCCGGCAGCAGAGCACTGAACTGAGTACAATGGTGACAATGTCAGAGAGTGGAAGCAGAAAAGACGTGTTTAAAAATACAAAATAATTCTGTCTGTGGTTTTGTTGGTCTTTTACCTACATACAAAATAACGCCCACACTTTACATGAACAATAATTTTAAGTTAGAGAACACAAAAAACGGACAGTGGACCATAAAGCACATGCAGCACCTGTACTGAAAATTCCCCAATTATTTATAAATAGTACACATTATTTTGTGTGCAGATTCACAAATGTGCCCCCTGTCCAGACGCACTTCCCCTCCAGAGGGAAAAAACTCAAAAAACTAGAATGGAACTGCACCACCACTTGAAGTCCTAGACAGGCTTCAATCTGCACTTCATTTGAGGTGCATTAATTTTGATGTATAATCTCCACCAACATGTGTTAGTTCTTAATTTGAACGCACACGCCGATCTCAGGTCTATGGCTATCACACCATTTGTTCTAGGAATTTTCATTCATTTGCACATTGGATTATTTTGAAATATCCTGTCCAAATGTGGCTCGGAGGATCATTATAATATTTGGATAAGAAACCAGGTGGCGACTTTGGATCCAGATATCTCTTACAGCCAGGCAATAGCCCAGGGAATTGGGTATCGCCCTGAGTTCATTTTTGCCCTGAAGAAGTCCTCTGTAAAAGGACGAAACGCGTTGGCTGATGTTTTTGTATGCATTGATAATAAAGAAGAGACACATCATACAACTTGCATGAAAAGCAACTTTCTTCTCTGAATCAGATTTCTATAAAAGTTATGGACAATAATCTCTTAAGGACTTCAAGTGGTGGTGCAGTTCCATTCTAGTTTTTTAATAATTGTAAGTTCAAATAATTGCGGGGGAAATGCACTCTTACATTCTGCAAACTCAAATGGTTAATGCAATCTCAACTGCAGTTGTCTTTCTGTGTGAAGTCAGAGAAGAATCTTGACCCCTGACCTTGACTGGTAGGTCGCTCCCCCACCACACAGCTCCGTCTGTGTGCCCTGCTGCTGCCCCTGATTGTGCTCGTTTTTTTCCTTTCTGTGCCCCCTTGCTGCCCCTGATTGTGATCGTTTTTTCCTTTCTGTGCCCCATTGCTGCCCCTGATTGTGATCGTTTTTTCCTTTCTGTGCCCCCTTGCTGCCCCTGATTGTGATCGTTTTTTCCTTTCTGTGCCCCCTTGCTGCCCCTGATCGTGATCGTTTTTTCCTTTCTGTGCCCCCTTGCTGCCCCTGATCGTGATCGTTTTTTCCTTTCTGTGCCCCCTTGCTGCCCCTGATCGTGATCGTTTTTTCCTTTCTGTGCCCCCTTGCTGCGCCTGATTGTGATCGTTTTTTCCTTTCTGTGCCCCCTTGCTGCCCCCGATTGTGATCGTTTTTTCCTTTCTGTGCCTGTTTCCCGCCGCGGCGCCCCTGCGGCCCCGCCCCCTCACTGCCCATTCGCTGCCCCATTCCCTGCTCCTCCCTCCCACCTCCCCATTTATGGCGGCCGCTGCGTGGTGAAGAGAGCGACCCCTGACCTTGACTGGTAGGTCGCTCCCCACCACACAGCTCCGTCTGTGTGCCCTGCTGCTGCCCCTGATTGTGCTCGTTTTTTTCCTTTCTGTGCCCCCTTGCTGCCCCTGATTGTGATCGTTTTTTCCTTTCTGTGCCCCCTTGCTGCCCCTGATTGTGATCGTTTTTTCCTTTCTGTGCCTGTTTCCCGCCGCTGCGCCCCTGCGGCCCCGCCCCCTCAATGCCCATTCGCTGCCCCATTCCCTGCTCCTCCCTCCCACCTCCCCATTTATGGCGGCCGCTGCGTGGTGAAGAGAGCGACCCCTGACCTTGACTGGTAGGTCGCTCCCCCACCACACAGCTCCGTCTGTGTGCCCTGCTGCTGCCCCTGATTGTGCTCGTTTTTTTCCTTTCTGTGCCCCCTTGCTGCCCCTGATTGTGATCGTTTTTCCTTTCTGTGCCCCCTTGCTGCCCCTGATTGTGATCGTTTTTCCTTTCTGTGCCCCTGATTGTGATCGTTTTTCCTTTCTGTGCCTGTTTCCCGCCGCTGCGCCCTGCGGCCCCGCCCCCTCACTGCCCATTCGCTGCCCCATTCCCTGCTCCTCCCTCCCACCTCCCCATTTATGGCGGCCGCTGCGTGGTGAAGAGAGCGACCCCTGACCTTGACTGGTAGGTCGCTCCCCACCACACAGCTCCGTCTGTGTGCCCTGCTGCTGCCCCTGATTGTGCTCGTTTTTTTCCTTTCTGTGCCCCCTTGCTGCCCCTGATTGTGATCGTTTTTTCCTTTCTGTGCCCCCTTGCTGCCCCTGATTGTGATCGTTTTTTCCTTTCTGTGCCCCCTTGCTGCCCCTGATTGTGATCGTTTTTCCTTTCTGTGCCCATTTGCTGCCCCTGATTGTGATCGTTTTTTCCTTTCTGTGCCCCCTTGCTGCCCCTGATTGTGATCGTTTTTCCTTTCTGTGCCTGTTTCCCGCCGCTGCGCCCTGCGGCCCCGCCCCTCACTGCCCATTCGCTGCCTCATTCCCTGCTCCTCCCTCCCACCTCCCCATTTATGGCGGCCGCTGCGTGGTGAAGAGAGCGACCCCTGACCTTGACTGGTAGGTCGCTCCCCACCACACAGCTCCGTCTGTGTGCCCTGCTGCTGCCCCTGATTGTGCTCGCTTTTTTCCTTTCTGTGCCCCCTTGCTGCCCCTGATTGTGATCGTTTTTCCTTTCTGTGCCCCCTTGCTGCCCCTGATTGTGATCGTTTTTCCTTTCTGTGCCCCCTTGCTGCCCCTGATCGTGATCGTTTTTTCCTTTCTGTGCCCCCTTGCTGCCCCTGATCGTGATCGTTTTTTCCTTTCTGTGCCCCCTTGCTGCCCCTGATTGTGATCGTTTTCGTTTTTTCCTTTCTGTGCCCCCTTGCTGCCCCTGATTGTGATCGTTTTTTCCTTTCTGTGCCTGTTTCCCGCCGCTGCGCCCCTGCGGCCCCGCCCCCTCACTGCCCATTCGCTGCCCCATTCCCTGCTCCTCCCTCCCACCTCCCCATTTATGGCGGCCGCTGCGTGGTGAAGAGAGCGACCCCTGACCTTGACTGGTAGGTCGCTCCCCCACCACACAGCTCCGTCTGTGTGCCCTGCTGCTGCCCCTGATTGTGCTCGTTTTTTCCTTTCTGTGCCCCCTTGCTGCCCCTGATTGTGATCGTTTTTTCCTTTCTGTGCCCCCTTGCTGCCCCTGATTGTGATCGTTTTTTCCTTTCTGTGCCGCTTTGCTGCCCCTGATTGTGATCGTTTTTCCTTTCTGTGCCCCCTTGCTGCCCCTGATTGTGATAGTTTTTCCTTTCTGTGCCCCTTGCTGCCCCTGATTGTGATCGTTTTTTCCTTTCTGTGCCTGTTTCCCGCCGCTGCGCCCTGCGGCCCCGCCCCCTCACTGCCCATTCGCTGCCCCATTCCCTGCTCCTCCCTCCCACCTCCCCATTTATGGCGGCCGCTGCGTGGTGAAGAGAGCGACCCCTGACCTTGACTGGTAGGTCGCTCCCCACCACACAGCTCCGTCTGTGTGCCCTGCTGCTGCCCCTGATTGTGCTCGTTTTTTTCCTTTCTGTGCCCCCTTGCTGCCCCTGATTGTGATCGTTTTTTCCTTTCTGTGCCCCCTTGCTGCCCCTGATTGTGATCGTTTTTTCCTTTCTGTGCCCCCTTGCTGCCCCTGATTGTGATCGTTTTTTCCTTTCTGTGCCCCCTTGCTGCCCCTGATTGTGATCGTTTTTTCCTTTCTGTGCCCCCTTGCTGCCCCTGATTGTGATCGTTTTTTCCTTTCTGTGCCTGTTTCCCGCCGCTGCGCCTGCGGCCCCGCCCCCTCACTGCCCATTCGCTGCCCCATTCCCTGCTCCTCCCTCCCACCTCCCCATTTATGGCGGCCGCTGCGTGGTGAAGAGAGCGACCCCTGACCTTGACTGGTAGGTCGCTCCCCCACCACACAGCTCCGTCTGTGTGCCCTGCTGCTGCCCCTGATTGTGCTCGTTTTTTTCCTTTCTGTGCCCCCTTGCTGCCCCTGATTGTGCTCGTTTTTTTCCTTTCTGTGCCCCCTTGCTGCCCCTGATTGTGATCGTTTTTTCCTTTCTGTGCCCCCTTGCTGCCCCTGATTGTGATCGTTTTTCCTTTCTGTGCCCCCTTGCTGCCCCTGATTGTGATCGTTTTTCCTTTCTGTGCCCCCTTGCTGCCCCTGATCGTGATCGTTTTTTCCTTTCTGTGCCCCCTTGCTGCCCCTGATCGTGATCGTTTTTTCCTTTCTGTGCCCCCTTGCTGCCCCTGATCGTGATCGTTTTTTCCTTTCTGTGCCCCCTTGCTGCGCCTGATTGTGATCGTTTTTTCCTTTCTGTGCCCCCTTGCTGCCCCCGATTGTGATCGTTTTTCCTTTCTGTGCCTGTTTCCCGCCGCGGCGCCCCTGCGGCCCCGCCCCTCACTGCCCATTCGCTGCCCCATTCCCTGCTCCTCCCTCCCACCTCCCCATTTATGGCGGCCGCTGCGTGGTGAAGAGAGCGACCCCTGACCTTGACTGGTAGGTCGCTCCCCCACCACACAGCTCCGTCTGTGTGCCCTGCTGCTGCCCCTGATTGTGCTCGTTTTTTCCTTTCTGTGCCCCTTGCTGCCCCTGATTGTGATCGTTTTTTCCTTTCTGTGCCCCCTTGCTGCCCCTGATTGTGATCGTTTTCCTTTCTGTGCCTGTTTCCCGCCGCTGCGCCCTGCGGCCCCGCCCCCTCACTGCCCATTCGCTGCCCCATTCCCTGCTCCTCCCTCCCACCTCCCCATTTATGGCGGCCGCTGCGTGGTGAAGAGAGCGACCCCTGACCTTGACTGGTAGGTCGCTCCCCACCACACAGCTCCGTCTGTGTGCCCTGCTGCTGCCCCTGATTGTGCTCGTTTTTTTCCTTTCTGTGCCCCCTTGCTGCCCCTGATTGTGATCGTTTTTTCCTTTCTGTACCCCCTTGCTGCCCCTGATTGTGATCGTTTTTCCTTTCTGTGCCCCCTTGCTGCCCCTGATTGTGATCGTTTTTCCTTTCTGTGCCCCCTTGCTGCCCCTGATTGTGATCGTTTTTCCTTTCTGTGCCTGTTTCCCGCCGCTGCGCCCTGCGGCCCCGCCCCTCACTGCCCATTCGCTGCCCCATTCCCTGCTCCTCCCTCCCACCTCCCCATTTATGGCGGCCGCTGCGTGGTGAAGAGAGCGACCCCTGACCTTGACTGGTAGGTCGCTCCCCCACCACACAGCTCCGTCTGTGTGCCCTGCTGCTGCCCCTGATTGTGCTCGTTTTTTCCTTTCTGTGCCCCCTTGCTGCCCCTGATTGTGATCGTTTTTTCCTTTCTGTGCCCCCTTGCTGCCCCTGATTGTGATCGTTTTTTCCTTTCTGTGCCCCCTTGCTGCCCCTGATTGTGATCGTTTTTCCTTTCTGTGCCCATTTGCTGCCCCTGATTGTGATCGTTTTTCCTTTCTGTGCCCCCTTGCTGCCCCTGATTGTGATCGTTTTTTCCTTTCTGTGCCTGTTTCCCGCCGCTGCGCCCTGCGGCCCCGCCCCCTCACTGCCCATTCGCTGCCTCATTCCCTGCTCCTCCCTCCCACCTCCCCATTTATGGCGGCCGCTGCGTGGTGAAGAGAGCGACCCCTGACCTTGACTGGTAGGTCGCTCCCCACCACACAGCTCCGTCTGTGTGCCCTGCTGCTGCCCCTGATTGTGCTCGTTTTTTCCTTTCTGTGCCCCCTTGCTGCCCCTGATTGTGATCGTTTTTTCCTTTCTGTGCCCCCTTGCTGCCCCTGATTGTGATCGTTTTTTCCTTTCTGTGCCCCCTTGCTGCCCCTGATCGTGATCGTTTTTCCTTTCTGTGCCCCCTTGCTGCCCCTGATCGTGATCGTTTTTCCTTTCTGTGCCCCCTTGCTGCCCCTGATTGTGATCGTTTTCGTTTTTCCTTTCTGTGCCCCCTTGCTGCCCCTGATTGTGATCGCTTTTTCCTTTCTGTGCCTGTTTCCCGCCGCTGCGCCCTGCGGCCCCGCCCCTCACTGCCCATTCGCTGCCCCATTCCCTGCTCCTCCCTCCCACCTCCCCATTTATGGCGGCCGCTGCGTGGTGATGAGAGCGACCCCTGACCTTGACTGGTAGGTCGCTCCCCACCACACAGCTCCGTCTGTGTGCCCTGCTGCTGCCCCTGATTGTGCTCGTTTTTTCCTTTCTGTGCCCCCTTGCTGCCCCTGATTGTGATCGTTTTTTCCTTTCTGTGCCCCCTTGCTGCCCCTGATTGTGATCGTTTTTTCCTTTCTGTGCCGCTTTGCTGCCCCTGATTGTGATCGTTTTTTCCTTTCTGTGCCCCCTTGCTGCCCCTGATTGTGATCGTTTTTTCCTTTCTGTGCCCCCTTGCTGCCCCTGATTGTGATCGTTTTTCCTTTCTGTGCCTGTTTCCCGCCGCTGCGCCCTGCGGCCCCGCCCCCTCACTGCCCATTCGCTGCCCCATTCCCTGCTCCTCCCTCCCACCTCCCCATTTATGGCGGCCGCTGCGTGGTGAAGAGAGCGACCCCTGACCTTGACTGGTAGGTCGCTCCCCCACCACACAGCTCCGTCTGTGTGCCCTGCTGCTGCCCCTGATTGTGCTCGTTTTTTTCCTTTCTGTGCCCCCTTGCTGCCCCTGATTGTGATCGTTTTTCCTTTCTGTGCCCCCTTGCTGCCCCTGATTGTGATCGTTTTTCCTTTCTGTGCCCCCTTGCTGCCCCTGATTGTGATCGTTTTTCCTTTCTGTGCCCCCTTGCTGCCCCTGATTGTGATCGTTTTTCCTTTCTGTGCCTGTTTCCCGCCGCTGCGTCCTGCGGCCCCGCCCCTCACTGCCCATTCGCTGCCCCATTCCCTGCTCCCCCTCCCACCTCCCCATTTATGGCGGCCGCTGCGTGGTGAAGAGAGCGACCCCTGACCTTGACTGGTAGGTCGCTCCCCCACCACACAGCTCCGTCTGTGTGCCCTGCTGCTGCCCCTGATTGTGCTCGTTTTTTTCCTTTATGTGCCCCCTTGCTGCCCCTGATTGTGATCGTTTTTTCCTTTCTGTGCCCCCTTGCTGCCCCTGATTGTGATCGTTTTTTCCTTTCTGTGCCCCCTTGCTGCCCCTGATTGTGATCGTTTTTCCTTTCTGTGCCCCCTTGCTGCCCCTGATTGTGATCGTTTTTTCCTTTCTGTGCCCCCTTGCTGCCCCTGATCGTGATCGTTTTTCCTTTCTGTGCCCCCTTGCTGCCCCTGATTGTGATCGTTTTCGCTTTTTCCTTTCTGTGCCCCCTTGCTGCCCCTGATTGTGATCGTTTTTTCCTTTCTGTGCCTGTTTCCCGCCGCTGCGCCCTGCGGCCCCGCCCCTCACTGCCCATTCGCTGCCCCATTCCCTGCTCCTCCCTCCCACCTCCCCATTTATGGCGGCCGCTGCGTGGTGAAGAGAGCGACCCCTGACCTTGACTGGTAGGTCGCTCCCCCACCACACAGCTCCGTCTGTGTGCCCTGCTGCTGCCCGTGATTGTGCTCGCTTTTTTCCTTTCTGTGCCCCCTTGCTGCCCCTGATTGTGATCGTTTTTCCTTTCTGTGCCCCCTTGCTGTCCCTGATTGTGATCGTTTTTTCCTTTCTGTGCCTCTTTGCTGCCCCTGATTGTGATCGTTTTTTCCTTTCTGTGCCCCCTTGCTGCCCCTGATTGTGATCGTTTTTCCTTTCTGTGCCCCCTTGCTGCCCCTGATTGTGATCGTTTTTCCTTTCTGTGCCTGTTTCCCGCCGCTGCGCCCTGCGGCCCCGCCCCTCACTGCCCATTCGCTGCCCCATTCCCTGCTCCTCCCTCCCACCTCCCCATTTATGGCGGCCGCTGCGTGGTGAAGAGAGCGACCCCTGACCTTGACTGGTAGGTCGCTCCCCACCACACAGCTCCGTCTGTGTGCCCTGCTGCTGCCCCTGATTGTGCTCGTTTTTTCCTTTCTGTGCCCCCTTGCTGCCCCTGATTGTGATCGTTTTTCCTTTCTGTGCCCCCTTGCTGCCCCTGATTGTGATCGTTTTTCCTTTCTGTGCCCCCTTGCTGCCCTTGATTGTGATCGTTTTTTCCTTTCTGTGCCCCCTTGCTGCCCCTGATTGTGATCGTTTTTTCCTTTCTGTGCCCCCTTGCTGCCCCTGATTGTGATCGTTTTTCCTTTCTGTGCCCCCTTGCTGCCCCTGATTGTGATCGTTTTTTCCTTTCTGTGCCTGTTTCCCGCCGCTGCGCCCTGCGGCCCCGCCCCTCACTGCCCATTCGCTGCCCCATTCCCTGCTCCTCCTTCCCACCTCCCCATTTATGGCGGCCGCTGCGTGGTGAAGAGAGCGACCCCTGACCTTGACTGGTAGGTCGCTCCCCACCACACAGCTCCGTCTGTGTGCCCTGCTGCTGCCCCTGATTGTGCTCGTTTTTTCCTTTCTGTGCCCCCTTGCCGCCCCTGATTGTGATCGTTTTTCCTTTCTGTGCCCCCTTGCCGCCCCTGATTGTGATCGTTTTTCCTTTCTGTGCCCCCTTGCCGCCCCTGATTGTGATCGTTTTTCCTTTCTGTGCCCCCTTGCTGCCCCTGATTGTGATCGTTTTTCCTTTCTGTGCCTGTTTCCGCCGCTGCGCCCTGCGGCCCCGCCCCCTCACTGCCCATTCGCTGCCCCATTCCCTGCTCCTCCCTCCCACCTCCCCATTTATGGCGGCCGCTGCGTGGTGAAGAGAGCGACCCCTGACCTTGACTGGTAGGTCGCTCCCCCACCACACAGCTCCGTCTGTGTGCCCTGCTGCTGCCCCTGATTGTGCTCGTTTTTTCCTTTCTGTGCCCCCTTGCTGCCCCTGATTGTGATCGTTTTTCCTTTCTGTGCCCCCTTGCTGCCCCTGATTGTGATCGTTTTTTCCTTTCTGTGCCCCCTTGCTGCCCCTGATTGTGATCGTTTTTCCTTTCTGTGCCCCCTTGCTGCCCCTGATTGTGATCGTTTTTTCCTTTCTGTGCCCCCTGCTGCCCCTGATTGTGATCGTTTTTCCTTTCTGTGCCTGTTTCCCGCCGCTGCGCCCTGCGGCCCCGCCCCTCACTGCCCATTCGCTGCCCCATTCCCTGCTCCTCCCTCCCACCTCCCCATTTATGGCGGCTGCTGCGTGGCTGCGCCGCTGGCGCGCCGAAGGCGCGCCTAAGGCAAGCCCGTCTGCGCCCGTCCGCGCCGTGGCCGCGCCCAGCGCCAGACCCCCTGGTCCGGACATCCCCCGCGCCCGCCACATCAACAGACGCCGATACGACGCCAGCACCCTCCACGCACTCAACCCCGGAAAAGATCACGCCTGCTACCAGGCCACCCCGAAGCGCACCCAAGGGCCCTTCACCTGCCGGAACTGCAGCTTCGCCAGCACCCGCCCCGCCAAACCACCGCCTTGGAAAGAACCCAACTACCTCAGATGCATCCTCCTCAACACCCGCTCCGCCCGCAAACACGCCATCGAACTCTGGGACCTTCTCGACTCAACCTCCCCAGACGTCGCATTCCTGACGGAGACCTGGCTGAATCCCGCTTCAGCCCCCGACATCGCCATTGCCATCCCGGACGGATACAAGATCACCCGCAGGGACCGCACCAACGGAGTCGGAGGAGGCATCGCCATCGTCCACAGGAACACCCTCAGAGTCTCAACCAACACCGACGACACCCTCAGCACCGCCGAACACATGCACTTCCAGATCCACACCGATCCCAACACCACCCTCAGAGGAACCCTCATCTACAGACCCCCGGACCCCGACCACAGTTCAGCGATTCCATCGCTGACTTCGTCAGCACACACGCCATCGCCTCCACGGACTACATCCTCCTCGGGGACCTGAACTTCCACCTCGAGAACAACAAGGACACCAACTCCACCACCCTGATCGACAACCTCGCCACCCTCGGACTCAGACAGCTCGTGACTACACCCACCCACGCCGCCGGCCACACGCTAGACTCCATCTTTTCCGCAAGCCCACACGTCTCCTTCAACCACACCTCCGAACCCCACTGGACTGACCACCACTGCATCCACTTCACCTACAGGAAGCCCACCACGCACCACCGCACCGAACAAATGCCTCGCCGCTGCTGGAGCAGAGTCACGGAAGACCAGCTAACCACAACCCTCGCCCTGAGCCCACCCGCCGAACCCTCCGACCCCGACACCGCCGCCCGCAACCTCAGACAGTGGATCGACGACTGCGCCAACACCCTCGCCCCGCTCAAGAATCCGCCCAACAGCCACACCAGCAAGAAAGCCACCTGGTTCACCGAAGACCTCCAGGCCTCCAAACGAACATGCCGAAAACTGGAGAAGATCTGGCTCCACGAACGGACAGCGGACAGCTACGCCGCCCACAAGAGCGCCACCCGCAATCACCATCACCTCATCAGATCCGCCAAAAGGGCCTCACTCAAAGACCGCCTAGACAACAACGCACACAACAGCAAAGAGCTCTTCAACATCGTGAAGGAACTCTCCAACCCCAGCTCCAACACCAACGACATCCAGCCGTCGCAAGACCTGTGCGACTCACTGGCCACCTCCTTCCACCGCAAAATCGCTGACATCCACGACAGCTTCAACACCACGACCGCCCCGGCAACCACCGAGACCACTGCCCCCACAACCACCAACCGCCTGCTCTCCTGGACCAACATCAACGACGAGGACACCAGCGAGATCATGAACACCATCCACTCCGGTTCACCGCTAGACCCGTGCCCTCACCACATCTTCAACAAAGCCAGTACAGCCATCGCGCCCCATCTCCGG
The DNA here is from genome assembly GCA_963921515.1 of Calotriton arnoldi. Taxonomy (NCBI): domain Eukaryota; kingdom Metazoa; phylum Chordata; class Amphibia; order Caudata; family Salamandridae; genus Calotriton; species Calotriton arnoldi. The sequence continues at coordinate 142,794 of CAWUFW010002725.1, forward strand.
AAAATAATCAACATCTCCTTCGAGACAGCAACCTTCCCGGAAAGCTGGAAGCACGCCGAGATCACCGCCTTACTCAAGAAACCCAAGGCAGACCCCAAGGACCTCAAGAACTTCCGACCCATCTCTCTGCTCCCGTTCCCCGCGAAGGTCACCGAGAAAATCGTCAACAAACAACTGACCCGCTACCTCGAGGAGAACAACATCCTGGACCCTTCCCAGTCCGGCTTCCACAGCAACCACAGCACCGAAACCGCCCTCATCGCCGCCACCAATGACATCAGGACCCTGCTAGACAACGGAGAAACAGCAGCCCTCATCCTCCTGGACCTATCAGCCGCCTTCGACACGGTCTGCCACCACACACTACGAACACGTCTTCACGACGCCGGGATCCAAGAGAAGGCCCTGGACTGGACCACATCCTTCCTTTCCGGCAGAACACAAAGCGTCCGCCTCGCCCCCTTCCGATCCAAGGCCACCAAGATCATCTGCGGCGTACCCCAAGGCTCCTCCCTCAGCCCAACGCTGTTCAACATCTACATGGCACCCCTCGCCCACGTCGCCCGACAGCACAACCTCAACATCATCTCCTACGCCGACGACACCCAGCTGATCCTCTCCCTCACCAAAGACCCTCACACCGCCAAAGCCCACCTCCACGAAGGAATGAAGGCCGTCGCCGAATGGATGAGGACCAGCCGCCTGAAGCTGAACTCGGACAAGACGGAGGTCCTCATCCTTGGTTCCAACCCTTCAGCCTGGGATGACTCCTGGTGGCCAACATCACTGGGAACAGCCCCGCCACCCACCGACCACGTACGCAACCTAGGGGTCATCCTCGACCCCACCCTCTCCATGACTAAGCAGGTCAACGCCATTTCCTCATCCTGCTTCAACATCCTCCGAATGCTCCGCAGGATCTTCAAGTGGATCCCCACCGAAACAAGAAAAACAGTCACCCAGGCCCTCGTCACCAGCAGGCTGGACTACGGAAACGCCCTCTACGCAGGAACGACGGCTAAGCTCCTGAGACGGCTGCAACGCATCCAGAACGCCTCTGCACGTCTTATCCTCGACATCCCCCGACGCAGCCACATCACACCCCACCTGAGAGACCTGCACTGGCTCCCTGTCAACAAGAGGATAACCTTCAAGCTCCTCACCCACGCACACAAAGCACTCCACAACTCCGGACCAGCCTACCTCAACAGACGACTCAGCTTCTACACCCCCACCCGCCAGCTCCGCTCGACCAGCCTCGCCCTCGCCACAGTCCCCCGCATCCGGAAAACGACCGCCGGCGGCAGATCCTTCTCCCACCTCGCCGCCAAGACCTGGAACACCCTCCCCACCAACCTCCGACAGACCCAAGACCTACTGGACTTCAGAAGACTCCTCAAGACCTGGCTCTTCGATCAGTAGCAGCACCACCCCCCTCTTCCCCCAGCGCCTTGAGACCCTCGCGGGTATGTAGTGCGCTTTATAAGTGACATGATTGATTGATTGATTGATTGGCAGAGTACAGAATAGTGGCTTTTCTACTTATAGTGCTAAGAGGTCCCATCCTGGGACTGAGAAAGCACTTTTGACTTTGCAAGCCATTAATAGTATGAAAGACAGTAAAAGATAAGTGTAACTCAGTGTCACACATTTGACTGTAGAATGTCACAACTAAGTGCACTGAAAATATGAAAATGTCACACAAAAGCCATCTGAAACCTTGGCAGCTATGCATAAGCCATATGAAAACGTGGTAGCTATGCACATCGCACACTGAAAACATGGAAATGTCACATAGCCAAACTATACATTTGGCAGCTCATGTATATAAATGCTGCTTACAATACACTGCATGCTCCTGCTGAAATAAACAGCAGCGCTTGATGCTGAACTGTATTTTCCAAGCAGTGTAAACGTCCCATCCTGGCGAAATCCTCTTTGCTGACTACATAGAGGAGAATGTTGAGAGTCGGTACAAACTCGACACGAAAATATTCTTTCAATTTGGTGTTTGTGTGTTGGTTTATTCTCGTTTTTTGTTCATTACAGTTTGTCACGTCTTAGCCAGCCGTCTCTTTCAGTTTAGTCCGTTGTCTCTCTCAAATACGCTAACGCGGCAGTGACGTAATTTCCTTTTCCGGGTTAGTCAGAACAGAGACAGCACGAGCAGTGAATACAATCGGTTCCAGCCGCTTCCTCCGGCTCCAGCAGCTGTAGGGGTGGAAGGATCCTCGGTCTGTGCGGTGACCTTCACCCTCTGACCCCAGACATCACCCCCGGATTGTCATCTTCACCGTCCCATGCCGAGGGAGAGAGGGCTCTGAGCAGGTGTCTGCGCAGGTAGGAGTCTTCCTGTCCACCCCTCCCCTCCTCTGGACAACCTTAACCCTCCACTCCCCACTTCAAGCTATGGCCCCTCTCCGCCTGCATCACCCTTCACCTCTTCCCCCCCCCCCTCCTCCAGTGCAGCCTCTCCCACCTCTCCTGTGCAGCCTCTCCCCTTCCCACCTCTCCTGTGCAGCCTCTCCCCTTCCCACCTCTCCTGTGCAGCCTCTCCCCTCCCACCTCTCTTGTGCAGCCTCTCCCCCTCCCACATCTCCTGTGCAGCCTCTCCTCCTCCCACCTCCTGTGCAGCCTCTCCCCTTCCCACCTCTCCGGTGCAGCCTCTCCCCTTCCCACCTCTCCTGTGCAGCCTCTCCCCTTCCCACCTCTCCTGTGCAGCCTCTCCCCTTCCCACCTCTCCTGTGCAGCCTCTCCCCTTCCCACCTCTTCTGTGCAGTCTCACCCCATCCCTCCTCTCCCCTTCCCACCTCTTCGGTACATTGTCTACAGGAGACACACTGTGACATGTGGCACTGGATCAATTCGGCTGCGGGCGGCTCGGAGGAGGCTTTAAATGCACAAGCAGCAAGCGCTGGGTCCAGCCTCCTGTGGATCTTAGCACCTTTTGTTGTTTTCCAGCTCCTTGAAACTAGTGGTGTAGGCGCCTAAACACCGAGCTACCATTAGACATACAGACCCCTAGCCCCTACTCACTCCTGTGCCCCATGAACCTGGATCCAGGAGGTGCATTACACTCTTGCAGGGCAGCTAAAGTCATCCGCGGTGCTTAATTTGTGCCGGTGGTTGCCAGTGGGCACCACTGCCACTTATTCTTTGAGACCGGAACTCCTTCCACACAAGCAGCAATCCTGAACATAATTTTGCTTGTTTTTATATAATTTATTTTTTAAACGTTTTTTCTGACACCCCAACCATCATATCATGTGTGTTATGTCATTATGTGACGTTAGCGTCGTAGCATCATTATGGTGAGCCATTCCCTCCTTCTTTTCCTGTGAGCGCCCTGTCTAGACCGGGTCTCTGCAATTGCAACACAACCCATCCGTGAAGCATGACTGCAAGCAGTCATCAGGAAACATTGACCGGTAAAACAACCACACCATTGTCCTGTTCATTTCTACATGTGCAATGCACTGATAACTTATAGCATTGCTTTGTAATTTCATTTATCACTCCTCACGTCCTGCCTCCGCCACCCCTAGTTCATTGTCTACAGTCCACATTCATTTCAATCCCAAGTGTGCAGTCCATCTGGGAGGTTCCCGACCCCATGCAAGAGTGAGGGGTCAGGAGGTCATTGGTGACACCAGGCATCATTTCCATACATCAGATGACACCATGGAACCAGGTACAAATACTGACCCGTGCATTGCCTAGCAGCAGACCCCTGATGCTCTGCAGCTCCTATATAAACGGAGGCAGTGTGCAGGGATTAGAGGGACACAGGGCCAGCATCAGCCTGTTAAGGAGCTGCCTCAAATGGTATTTGATGACCTTAAAGTTAAACCACCCACTTAAGCAGTAAGTTACCTTTGGCACAAGTCTTTCTCTATTTACTATCGGGAAAGTGTATTTGTTGTGCTTGATCTCATTAAAATAGAAAAGGTTTAAAGAACCCTGCTGCCTGACTTTGAAAAAGCATAGAGTCCGTTCGTATGTTATTTTTCTCTCAATTTTGATTCTTCCTAAATCTAAACATTTGGGTGGAATAAAAGGCTCACACCTTTTAATTGCTCACACAAAAGAATTGAAATGCACATATACACACCCAGAAAATATGGGAATGTCGCTCATAAGGAAAATAAAAACATGGCAGCGATGCTGATCTGGACTATGCACAGAAACTCCCCTCCCCCCCCCCCCATGCTGCTGTGTGGAGCAGGCAGAGCAGGGTCTTATCTGTCCCAGGGTGGTAGTGTAGTAGCCCATTTATATAGCGCTTGATAACCCTGCCAAGGTGCCAAAGCACGTTTTCAGAGGACATAGCACAGTTTGCCTGTGTTGTGCTATGCAATGAACTTCATCAGGTATATATGGGTAGTGTTTTGATGGACATAAGGACCATAATTATATTTTTATCTTGCTTGTCATTGCTACTGTGCATGGATTTGATGCGAAAATGGGTGAGAAATAAGAGACTTTATCCTTGGGTGCCGGTGTTTGAATGGGTACAAACTGTGTGAGTGAAGTATAGCTTGTGAGGTAATTGTTGTGGTGTTCTATCTTTATGCAGAGTCTGCTCAGACCACGCCATAGCAAGTGTGTAGCTTCGTCTGTGCACCAGCGTAGGGAAAAGTGAGAGAGAAGATGCACTCATCCCTGCAAGTGGATACCTACCAGTTTTGGCTTGGTCTCTATTGGATGTGAGCACAGGAAGTGCCCACACATGAGATGATACCACTCTTGGGGCGGGTACAATCTTTCATTATCTACAGCATGGGTGCTCATAAACATTTTAACAGGAGTGGCAGCTTCTGCTTTGGGGTGTTGGGACTCCACCTTTTTGATTTTGAGGTCTGGATTTTTTTCTATCTGTTCTTGCACTTAAAAAGTACCTTCACTCAGAGCATTATCCGACATCCAGACAGTTATGGGATGACCATTGTGGGTGTGTGGGAATCTCACTAATTGGGCTTATCTTTTTACTTTCTTGATTGTCAAAAGAGAGGTGCTACAGAAGTGACCACATCAAGGTCGATGAAACTCAGTGATGGCTTTGGCATGAAGAATTCAGACCCTATGTTACTCAGGCAGTGAGAAACATCTGTTTTGCAGCAGTCCCTCTTCAATGTTTAACAGATGACAGACTGCCCACTTTGAGTTTGTTGTGTTGCAGCATTCATGGCCGTCAGAAACCACCACTAAATGCTTCAGGCGTCTTAGGACAACACCTCAGTTAGCATTTTTCACAGTAAATTTTGCCACTAGCACTTTCACTGACTAGGTTGGTGTGATGCAGTTGTTCTGAAGTAGTGTAATCAAACAGTGTCACCTCCTGGAAGGTTGCAACTTCTTTAATTTTCTAATGAAGTTAGTGCAACACTTTGTGAAATTGTTGTTATGGCATGAGCTAACATGCACTGTTTCCATTGTATTTACTGGCCTGGATGGAAAACACACACTAAGCAGCACTGTGCAGTGCTTGTAGGGCTTGCTTATTTCCTATACCGGCTGGGTGTATGTACATGGTCTCACAGTAGTACTTTTTGGGGCAGAAATCTCCCCACCCCAGCTAAACCTTCTTTTAGTAGTTGAGGGTTGCATGTTTTATTTGCTTTCTTGTTGCATTTCACAGTGTGTTTTTTTTTCTGTTCCGTTTCAAATTGCACCAGCTACCCCTGGTCTGTGGTGTGACTCAGTGCCACAGTGAAATGTGAGATTAAGTTGCTTTTTCTCTACTGCCTTATCTTGGGTCTATCACCTGTCTGTGTATGAGGTCACATCCTTTTCTACCTGCAGACAGAAAGAAAATAGTACACAAGGCCCTTATAGCTGACCATTTTGTGTTTTACTCCAACCAAGATGCTAGGTTTGCATAGTTCGCTTAGACTTCATAGATTAAATAAAATACTAGGTGCAACTAAAATGTAGCAAGCAACGACGACTGGAGATGGCAGGAGGGCAAACAAAAAGTGCAGGAGGCGTTGGGGTGCAAGCAACAACTGGCAAGCAACGATGACAAGGAAGCAACAATGACTGGAGGGAGGATTAAAAAAAATAGGAGGATTAAAAAAAATAAAGTGCCTGAATCCAAGCCTGAGTCGTGGAAGGGCACCAATAAAGCAATTAATCAGTACCTTGTCTGGGGTGTGGCCAAGACTCTTGCTAGCGGAGCTCCATGCTGGGCCCAAACTCTAGGCTTTCACGATTGCAGCCATCCTGTCTGCCTCTGAGCCCGCTTACTGGAGGATGTCCGAAGTCCCTCTCACCATGCTGTGGGATTGCTAGATGAGGCAAGGGGAACGCCTGAAGCCTAACTGTGGCACAAACATTGTGAGCGGTCTGCGGCGTTCCCGGGTCACTTGGGCTCCTGGTCGGAGCCCGCTTCACACACACGGGCCGGCGGGTCCTCTGGAGCCCTGCCTGAGGGGCACTGTGCCCAACCTAAACCCTGCTTCCTCCCATAATCTTTGGCGGAGCCCACCCCCCCCATTACAACACGCCCACCTGGGGGCTCAATGGCCGCTGCTGTCTGCATACTCTTAACCTGAGTGGGTGTGATCCAGGATCGTCGCGGCCCGTGCTGCCTGAGGTGAGGCTGCGATCGCACGAGGTGTGCCCCCAGTGGCTGGTGCTTGGTGGTGTGAGTCAAGGCGCTGTACCCTCCAATGAGTACAAGAAGCTCAGAGGCCGCTCCCTCCCATCTGAGACCAGTACTGGCATATTATGAATCGTGCTTGCGGCACGGGCCCCTGATGTGTCAACGCTGCATGTGGCCTACCAGTTGCTAAGGGGGTTGCGGGGATGCGCGCCCCTCCTAGTCCTGGCAGCAAGCATCCCGTGACCTCCTGTGTCCCCTGCGCGATCAATACAACTGAAAATAAAATAATAGACAAATAAAAAGCCCCACCTGAACTGCCTACGCACGACATGGGCCCCTGCAGTTGAATGGACCTTGCAGTTGAATGGGCCTTGCAGCTGGTGACATCGCATATCCGCACCAAAAGAGCTGTTGTCCTTTAGACCCCCTTTGAGTCGTTGGGTCCCCTCTGCACCACCACAGCCAACAGACCTTCAGTTACTTCTTGGGGGGCAAGGGGTTGTGAGAACGTGCCCCCCCACCCCTCTGGCGGAGACACTGCGCTGTAGTGAGTTCCCTGGGCGTTCCCCCTTGCACCGCTGCTGCACGATGCAGGCCCTGGTGAATTGCTGCCCTCTTGACTGCTGCTGCCCATTTGTCGCATCATATGAGCGTATTGTGGGCTACTGGCCTTGACTTGCCCCACCAATAGCTCCCTGCAGTGGCATTTGGGTACCACGCTCTGGTGTGGGATTGAGCCGGCAGCATTACTGGTGGCTTTACGTGCTGCATGGACCAGTGGGGACTGAGCTCTAACTTTGAGCAGCTGTGCAGGAGCACTACATCACCAGTGAGGAGAACCTGGGGCTCGTAGACCTACATTGAATCCATAGGCTGTCTGTTACCCACTCATTGCACACTCTAGCGAGAGGTGCAGGTCTGTCTCCCAATGCACTCCCTGCTGAGCTGGGTGCCCCTATCCTGAAATTAGCACAAGGGTTCCCCCACTGACCCGGAACACTTGTTTTCCTCATGTCTGCTCACTACACACAACAGTTGTACTGTAATAGTGGGGAGGTCCTGGCCTGGATGCAACCAGCACCACCTCATGTCTGCTTACCGTCTTGGGGAAAACATGGACTGCTAAGAACTCACTCCCTGATCCCCGTGCTTCGGGCCACCCCGTCCTCTGCCAACCACACGTTGGGGGTCCTACAACACCTGGAATCCACCCTAGACAAGCACTCCACACAGTTTGAGAAGATTCTCCATGCCATCCTGGGCACTAAAACATCCCTTGAGGTGAAAATAGTTGCTGTTTCCTTAGATGGGAACCTGTTGAGAGCAGATCACCGCAAGCTGGTGGACCGAGGGGACGTAATGGAATCTGCCCTGTCCTACATGAACTCTATTGTGAAGGACCTGCAGGCCAGTATGCTCACCATGCAGGAAGAAATGACCTCCATACTTTGCCATGCGGAGGTCGCTGAAGGTCGCTCAAGGCACAACATCTGCTTCCTAGGCTTCCCGGAACATGCTGAACATCCCAGCGGCGAGCTCTTCTTGGAAGACTGGCTGATGTCCACTGTGCTGGAGAACAAGGTCCCCAAGCTGTTTTTGGTGAAGCGCACACATTGTAACCCAGGCCGACCACTTTTACCTGGAGCTCTGCCTCGCCCACTCAGTGCTTGCTTTCTTAATTATCGAGATCTGATCCTACAGCTCTTTTGCACAAAGGACCCCTGGCGTTTCGAGAACACAAACATTTCCACATACCTAGACTTCACAATCTAAGTACATTGCCAACGAAGTTCCTACCTAAAAGTGAAGCAACACTTACATGAGCTACAATTTCGTTACGCCTTGCTATTCCCTGCAAAACTTAAGGTGATAGATGGTGAATCTCCCACATTTTCTCCTCATTGGAGGATGTATGGACTTGGCTCCACGCAAAAGGCCTTGTGGGTTTGGCAGAGGCTGATCGCACAGATGAGGAATAGGTAACTCCACGACCCAAACTCACAAGACTGAGAGGGACTCAGACCAGACTCACCTAGGGCCAGGTGGCCAATGAGCAAGCCTTGTGAACCGAACTGATCTTGGACTCTAGCTTTGACACAGGTGCCTCCGGGTCCTCTACCACGAGGGGCACACCTGACCTGAAATTCACACCACGCTTGGCCGACGATCTCATGTGACCTTCACTTCATGTGTTGATTCCTCGTCGATGAGAAGAGGTGGCGCACCCTGGCCCCACTGCGACGTGTGGGCTCTAGCTGGGGTTGGCGGCCCGGTAGCTGGGCCTTTTTGGAATGGGCCTTGAATATGCACAGTGGCCTTTGCTGCTACCTCACACCTGCTCCAATGAGGACTTGTTTGTATGTTTTTCGTTACTGTTTATGAATGAATGAAGTCATTTGTAAAGCGCTGGCTATCACTCCAAAGGAGCATCTTGGCGCTGCAAGCGGGTAAGCTGAGTGTCAAGGAGTGTGGTCTCTGATGGCGCCGTTATCAGATGAGAGATAAAATCAGACTATCTGGCGCTGCGAAGATCCAGGTTTTCAGTCTTTTCTTAAACATGGACTCCAACTGTGTGAGTCTCAGTTGGGTGGGTAGATGGTTCCATGCTTTTGTTCCCAGGACTGCCATAGACTTTCCTCCTCTGGACGTCAGACGGAAATGTGGGGGTACTAACAGATTTTCCGTGGAGGATCTCCGGTTGCGTGCAGGTACATAAGCTTTTATTCTAGTCCTGAGGTATTTGGGGCCGCTTTGTTTTACAACTCTGAAGGTTATTACCAGGATCTTGAAGAGAAACCTCTTGTGTATTGGCAGCCAGTGGAGAATTTGGAGGGCCTCAGAGGCAGATGACCCCCTTGGTAGATTCAGTACCATTCGGGCTGCTGCGTTTTGAACAGTCTGCAGCTTTTTCAAAGTACTCTTCTTTACTCCTGCATAGAGACTGTTACAATAGTCTAGGCGTGATAAGATCAAAGCCACTGCCACGGTCTTACGAGCTGTAGCTGGAAGGAGGTCAAAGAATTTTTAAAGAGTTTTTATCCAATGAAAGCAGGCTCCTGCCACCGACAGTGCCTGCTGGTGAAAGGAGAGGGATGTATCAAATCTGACCCCTAGGTTCTTAACAGTGTCCTCTGTATTAGGGGGGGAGAGAGGGGCTGTATTTGTTGGCCACCACAGTTTGGGCGTGAAGATGTTACATTTTCCCAGCAGCATAATCTCCGTCTTTTGGCTGTTGCACTTGAGGTGATTGGCCTTCATCCATTCAAAAACAGCAGAGAGACATTGTTGGAAATTTTCTTCTGCTGCTGTGGATTCTTTATCCAGGGTTAAAATAAGCTGTGTGTCGTCAGCGTAAGACACAGTCTCAATGTCAAAAGATGACACCAGATCTAATAAGGCCACCATGTATATATTAAAAAGTGTTGGGCTCAAAGCTGAGCCCTGGGGCACACCTGAGAGCAACTGCTTCTCTGTTGAAGTAAAATTGCCGAGTGTTACTGTTTGTCTTCTGTTCCCCAAGAATGATGTTAGCCAAGCCAACGCTTTATGCGAGATCCCCGCTCTTCTTAACTGTTCACCCAAGATAACATGGGAGACAGTGTCGAATGCGGCCGAGAGATCCAACAGAATCAGCACTGCCACCTTTCCTTGATCCAATGCAAATTTTAAAGTCTCCGAAGTGTGTAGCAGTGCTGACTCAGTTGAATGCCCGGCCCTAAAACCTGATGTTTCCATTTTACATTTGGGGATTTTTGGGCAGGGACACGTGACCACTGTCCTGGGAGGCTGATACAGCCGTTACACCCAACTGCTGTTCACTTATGAAATATGTTTTTTTTGGAGTCTGCTGAAAGGGTGGGTATGCACACGGGAGTCCCCAGTGAGCATCCTCCGTGGTCCCGGGGAGCCTCTTTAGTGCCGACGCGCTACTGTCACTGGGCAGGAGTGGGCAACACATCCTCCACCATGCGTCTCACTGATAGTTCACAAGACATGACTGACTTTCATACCCCACAGTACTACAGCCTCATGTGGAATGTGCATGGCATGGCTACCACTGCTAAACTCTTATCGCGTGTATGCTTATCTTAAGCGCCGCCACATGCCCATAGCCAAGTTATAAGAAATCCATCTCATGCCGGCGGAGTTACAAAAGGTTTGCATGAAATGGAGGGGCAGGTATTTGGCACATCAATGTCAGCTTATGCCAGGGAAGTGCTCATTTGAAATGCCCCCGTGGTGCAATTTGCAGTAGACACACAGAGTAGATGCAGATGGTCGCTTTATAATATTGGAGGGCCAACTAGATGGTGCTCACCTCACATTGGCAGTGTGGGCATATACAGCTACTAATCAGTCGGGTTTCCCGGACATGCTCACCCCAGCCCTCTACTGTGATCCCCTCTATGCGGGATTCTGGTTAGGTGATTTCAGTTGCATACTGGATGTCGCAGTTGATCGTTCCTCCCCTCCCCTACACATCTCCACATGTGTTTCAACCCCACAATAATTTCGTGCATGGACCAAACACTGTGGTTTACACGATGCTTGGCGACTCGGACACCTGACCCACTGGGAATACTCGTTTTACTCTCTGGTACGTGACATTCACACTAGGATCGACTTTATTCTCTGTACGAAACAGCAGTGCCCACAGATAACACAGACGGGGTGCTTGGCATGTACCCTCTCGGACCGCTGCCCATTATTGGTCACCCTACAATGGTGAACACAACGCCCCACAATACCCACTCGGTGGTTGCAGACGGAGGCACTCTCCAATCCTCCATTCCGACAGGTGTTAGCACAGTGTATCACACATTACTTCGAGCTCAACAAGGGCACTGCCTCACACAAGTTGTCACACGCAGCTACACACCACTTACTGGACGTGCTTCCAGAGGCCAAAACCCTGGGACACCTTCCGGTCTCACTCCGTGAGGCCCTGATCGTGTTCTTGCTTAAACCGGAAAGGGACCCCCTCGATGTCCCCTCATACCATCCTTATCATTCCTGAATCTTGATTTCAAAAGGCTGGGCAGAGTGCTGGTGAATCACCCCTTCCCAATAATCACTACCCTGGCCATGTCGACCAGTCCGGTTTCATACCGGAGCAAAGCACTTTCACCAACATTCGCTGCCTCCTGTATGACATCCTCAGACGCCTTCAGACAAGTCTGTGTCACTTGACATCGAGAAGGCGTTCGACACCCTGAGCTGGGACTTCTCCTTCTCACCCTTGACTCCATGAGGTTTGGCATGGCCTTTTTGGATTGGGTTTGCATGCTATATGGCAGTCTGTCAGGTGGGTCAAGACTGGCCAGATGATCTGACGGCTTCGTTATTCAAAGAGGCTCCAGGCAGGGGTGTTCACTATCCCTGCTCATCTTCTCCCTGGCCATGGAACCGCTTGCTTACCATCTTTGCCAGCGTGCAAGATGGGGTCATTCCGGAGCTGGGTGTCCATTACATCATATTGCTTTATGCAGATGACGCCCTGGTCTATTTATGCGATGTAGAGGCTTTGCTGCCTGGCGTTGTGCGGTTGCTAGACAAATTTGGGGATGTCTCAGGGCTCCTCATTAACTGGCCAAAATCATGCCTTTTCCCTCTGGTGCAGCGCCCTCCTTCGCTTTGTGCTGAACCTCTGCGGGCCCGTCTCAAGTAGTGTTATGACACTTTTAAATACCTGGGTGTTCTATTTTATCACTCGGACAAAGACCTCAAGGAGGGCAATCTAGGCAAAGCGATCAGCTCCACCTGCCGGTCCTTGCCCTTTTGGCGGCTGCTGCCTCTATCCCCGCTTGGTCGCATTGCAATATCCAAAATGTTGATGTTCCCTCGCTTACTGTACTTTTTTGCCACGCTAGGAGCTTCCGCGAACGACCCAGCTTACTGCTCAAGATGATATGAAGCGAGGGACACAGACCGGTTGCGCTTACCCCCCTACAGCGTCCACTGACGGAGGGCGGCCTAGGCACGCCCAACTTTGATCTTTACTAAGCAGTGGCAAAGCTGCAATGGCCCCTAGTCTGGTTATGCATACCCGCAAGTCCTGAACTGGCACTTGTCCATGCAACTCTGGGCACTGTGAGCATCTATACATGGCTGTCAGACTTGAAATCCCACCCTGTCAGGAAACATGCCAAATGGTTGTGGCCCACTCCTGCTTGTGTGAATTTGTGCACACTGAGGGAGCCCACATCCCATACTTGCCGTCCATTGCACTTTGGGACCTCCCCCAGCTTCACAAAGCGGCGCGACAGATCGATGTTGCCCCCTGGAGTGAAGCGGAAGTCGAACAGGTGGGGGAATTCTACGCTCAGGGTTCCATTATGTCCTTTTAGGACGTTATGGACACCTACGGCATAGAAGCTGGCCAGTTCTTAACCTTCCACATGATACAAAATGCACTATGTACTGCATGGGGTGGCAGCAACATGGAACCTCCTTTGTCTGCCATGCTACACATAATCTTGACTGCAGATAACTTGCACCACGCGGTCACCACCCTCTACATCTCTCTCAACTCCATCCCGCCAGACTACTCTGTGGGAGCACACACCAGATGGAGCGCTGTACTACCGCAACTCCTAATGAACAAATCCTGGTCCCGCACCCTACAAGTGGTGATGGGCATATCCTGCAATCCTACATTTCGCTTCACACAATTCAGCTATGTAGACCAAGCCTACCTGTCCTCCCAGCACATCAAGCGTATGTATCTGTCCCTCTTCCCCTGAATGCCCCCCCTGCAAACAGTCGGACGCCTGATTCTACCACATGGTTTGAGATTGCCCCATGCTACATTCTGTATGGTAGACAATCACTGCCATGGTGGCTGCACTGTCTGAACACGCTCTTGAGTCCACACCTGAATCCTGCCTATTGGGATTATGCACCTAAGCGAAAGGTGACGACACCTCCACAAGTTCATGGACCTCGCTTTTGTGCTATTCAAAAGACTGATAACCATGGCATGGAAGTCGCCCATTACCTCTGATCTCCAGCACTGGCTGCCTGCACTACTGACATGGACGCAGGCAGAGGCCACCACTCTGCTTCTTCTCCGCTCGTGGGAGGGACACAAGGACCATTGGTGAATACTGGGACATCTTCTTACTTCAGGTTGATGTCAAAAACCATACGTGCCCATAAACATTCCACTCTATCACACGCTTTACCCCACACCTGCACGACCACGGGCGGACTTCCCGCCTTGAGCAACGCAGTTGCATCACCCTCCCGGCACTTGACTCGTCGGCCAACATGACCATTACTGCAAGGCCCCCTTGGGACTCGAGCCCCGCTGCCCCAAGCGCACAAAGAAGACAAAACCTGGCTGCAACCCCTGCCCCCTTTTTGGTGCTGCTAACTAACGCCCCCGCCCATGTGCTTCCCTTGGCAGGTGACCCACTGAAGAATTCAACCCTCTACACCATGATCCTGCAACACACACCGTCACACTCTCACTCTAAAGTGTGGCCTCAAAAAATCTACTTGCAATTGCGAGTCAAATTTAATCAGGATGAGTTATTTTTAGCACCTACAAGTCCCGTCTGGCGAGTGAACTTAGGCTGGAAAGGAACAGGTGTTCTGTTCATTCAGAAAGTGAATGAGCAATAAAGATGCCATTAAATCTTGTTTTTATCTTAACACATTTGCTGTCTGTTCAAGGAAAGAGATCAAATGTCAGTGCTTGGAAAATGGAGTTTATTTTTCTCTCTTACTAGAATACAAGGTTTTTGTCTAGTGAGCTGTCTGTTATTTTTCTCTAACACATAACATTTAAATAAATAGCCTGTAAATTAATATTACTAACATTTTGAAATATATCAGGAATTACGGAGGCGTGGCTTAGCCGGCTGCAAGATGGCCGCACCTTGAGTGGGATCTGCCGGCCAAGCCTGTAATCCGCAATTATCCTGCAGACTCTACCCTCACCATCGCCTGGAACCCCACCATCGCTGCCTACCTGATCCTGGGGCACAGTTTGGTCCGTCTTCCGCGGCCCTATGACTCAGTGCTACTCGTCTTCGGCGCTGCGGGTTTCCTGAGCCCGGACTCTGCATCGCCGACACCCGGCCTGGTTCGGCCCTGGCTGCCGGTCCGCGATCCCTCCGAGGCTGCTCTCCTACCCTGAAGGCCGCATCTACGCGTCCAGTGCCCGAGCCGGTGAGTCTTGCTGCCGGGGGGTCTCTTCGCGGCAGGGTTGGGAGCGCGCGTGTCGCACCGCCCGGCCCGGCCTGCTCACGGGCGGGCGCCTTTAGTCAGCACCCCGGCGCTCGCCGTAGAGGCCATACGCCACCAGGCCTGGTGAAGCGGGCGGCGCGCTCCCCGCTGTGGGCTGATCCCCCTCCCGCTCCGGCCATCTGGCTTCCGGCGAAGGCACCCTGCACCCACCAAGCCTGCTATCTGCCCGCCTTCTTCTTCCTCGTCTGGGTGCCTGTCAGCAGCGGACTGCGGCCCCCTCGAGGGCCCTACAGACTGTCGGCCATACGGAACTGGGCACTTTTGCCTGCCTCTGCCTGCATCCGGCCTGCGAGCTTCGCCTACCCAGCCTGCACCCTCCTGCTGGGTCCCCACCAGTATCCCCCCATACGCGGTGGCCTGTGTTCATCATTGGAGGTGGGGTTGCGGACTGCGTGGGCTGCCGCGGCGGGGTTGGTGGCGCGTGCGGCTACAGCGGGGCCTAGCGCCTTAACTCTCGCCATATCCCCACTGCCTCCCTCTCTGCCTGTTGGGCCTGCCCTCGTGGTGGCTTGCGGTGCACCCTCCCTGAGTCCCCGCTGCCGCCGTCGCCCCCGGTCCCACTCCCTTGGCACGGTTGCCCCGTGGGGGGGTGAAAACCTCTACTGCGGATATACTCTCCGGTCTCGCTTGGCCCGTGTGGTGCCACACCTTCCCGGCCCATAAGCTACACTGTCCCGGGGACCTGGCTGGTTGACCCCTCGCTGCGGACGTACTATTGTCTCTACACATTCTCTGCCCTCCAACATCATCGTCTTTCTATTTGAGCCACTACTCGACTGGCATCGCTCTCCAGGCCTCCTGCTAAGCTCCCTCTGTGCGCTCCTCATCTTGGGTGGCCGCCATGGGAAAGGCTGACCCCAAACAACCCAGGCTCACTTTCGACCAGCGCAGGCAGACGCGCCAGGAGGGCGCAGTCACCGACTGGGGCGACCAGACTGCCCCGGCTGAGATGGCCGCCTCTCGTGAAGATGACCTCAAGGCCATCATGTTAGAGGTCAAATCCGCGGTCTCTGGCATCGCTACTCAGTTGGAACAGCTGTCCTCCCGCTTGGATGCGGTCAAATCCCGAGTGGACTCCCACGACAACCGCCTGCTGCATGTCGAGTCGAGGGTCTCCGACGCCGAAGATGCTGCCACTCAGGACCACCAAAAACTCCTCCAAATGGACAAGATCCTAGACCTAATTCGCTCCAAGAATGAGGATTTGGAGGCGCGTTCCCGTAGGAGCAACCTCCGCATCACAGGGGTGCCTGAGTCCACCAACATCCCGCGGATGGAGGACTACGTGGAACAACTGGTGCGCGAGCTGTTTGGTGACGTGCTCTCCCCGGTCTTCATTGTGGAAAGAGCGCACCGCTCCCTTGGCCCCCGTCCTGCCCCTGGTCTGCCAGCGCGACCTATCATCGGCAAAATCCTCAACTTCCGCGACCGAGACGCAATTCTCCGGGCCGCCAGGGACAAAGGTGATATCCGCCATCAGGGCAACTCACTGTCATTTTACCCCGACTATACCCTGGCTGTACATGCTGCCCGACGTGAGTTCCTGCCCGCAAAGCGCATTCTACAAAAACATGAGATCACATATTCTCTCGCTTACCCGGCCAAACTGCGTGTCAAGCAGGGGTCCCAGACTCTGATCTTCCCTGACCCGAAGGGCGCTCTCGCCTTCGCCAAGAACCTGGATCGTTCCAATCGCTCCGCCCCTGCATCCTCTCAGGACCCAGTTGCAGCCAACCTCAGCGATAATGACTGACTTGATCTTCTCATGTGCCCTTGGCTATCCATCTCTCCCGCCTTAACTGTATGTTCACATGTTGGACACGTCAGTTTAGCGCCCCCTGGTCCTTCTTGAATGTTTGCCTCCTTATGCTGCGCCTGGAGGCCGGTCACAGTGGTTCCTCTTTCAATGTTGAGATGTATTTTGCAGTCCGACTTCACTTCTGGCTTGGCCACCCTGCCTCCCCCGGCAGGGGTGTACGCTGAGCGACGCCATGCCTCCACGGGATAATTCCCACTCTTGCAATTGTTTCCCCCTTTCCAAGTTGCGGGTTCCTGGGGTGGCTGTGGGTGGTTCCTCAACCGGTTTGGGGGGTTGGTGTGGGTGTGGGGAGGGTGGGATGTGGGTATTCGCGTCCTCCCTCTGAGGCGCTATTGTTTTTGACTGTCCGCATTATGTTGTCCTTCTGCATAATATATGTACTTGCCTCTCAATTCGAGTGGGGGGGTCTGTTTGGGTGGGGGGTGGGGTGTTCTTGGCGTTGTTTTGCCTCCTTCTGAGGCGATGTTAT
Source organism: Calotriton arnoldi (assembly GCA_963921515.1). NCBI lineage: Eukaryota > Metazoa > Chordata > Amphibia > Caudata > Salamandridae > Calotriton > Calotriton arnoldi. Next base: position 159,939 of record CAWUFW010002725.1, read on the forward strand.
TTATATGTCCGGATATTTTATTGACATCTTGCTTGCATCGCAGCACCACCACACATGTTTCCTGTACCGCCCTGGTGCATTGCACGTCGCACATTCCTCAGGGCACTCTCTTAGGTACGTCTCCACCTGCCGACCTCCAGCCTGTGGCTACTGCTCCTCCTTTTAGGATCAGCCCCCCGTCCAGCCCGGCGCTTGCTGGCTCCTTTGTATACCCTACTTTGCTATATCACTCCTCCTTTTCTCAGTCAGATCGCAGCACCATGCGCCCACACTCTAAGCCCCTGACCGCTCTCACCGCACTGCGCTCTTCCCTTCCCTACATTAACACAGCATGACAGACACTATATTTTGGACCTGGAATATCCGTGGTCTCAATGACCACCGCAAAGCCAGGCTCATCCACGCCCACCTCCGTCGACATAAAGTGGATATCTGTCTACTACAAGAAACCCACCTGCTACCTGCAACTGCCATTAGATTACATTCCCGACACTGGGGAGAATCGCACTCCTCATTCTACTCCAACTATTCTCGGGGGTGTCCATTTTGATACGCACGGGTCTCCCTTGGCAAACCACCCAGACACTCATAGATCCTGAGGGGCGCTATGTTATTATTCATGGCTCCCTGCAGGCCCAACCTTTAACGATTGCTGCAGTGTACGGCCCCAACGTGGATGACCCGAATTTTTTTGCGCACATCTGGCACCTCATCTCGTCCCTAGGCCCCGCCGCACTCCTCTGGGGGGGGGGGATTTTAATGTTACACTCTCTGCTGACTTGGACCGTTCCGGCCCTTATGCCTCCCACCCACGCTCCATGTCTATTCTTAACACTATCCTTTCTGAAAACTCCCTTACTGACGCTTGGCGCCACTTGCGTCCAGAGGCCCGCGAGGGCACTTGCGTCACTGGAACTCGCGGCTGCTGGTCCCGTCTAGATCTCTGGCTCACCACGCCTGATGTCCTCTCCTGGCTTGTCTCCGTAGGCCACTTAGCGCGCACCTTCTCGGATCATGCGCCGGTTCAACTTAACCTTCGAATTCCTCACTCCCCCCGGCGGGCCTTCACCTGGCGGCTCCCCCCTAATGCTCTTCGAGACTCTGTCTTCTGTGACGAGGTCCAAACCGCAATTACCAACTATTTTGAGCTGAACGAGGGCTCTGTGGACTCCCCCTCCACACTCTGGGAGGGATTCAAGGCTGTTATTCGCGGCGAATGCATCTCTAAGCAATCCGGGGTCTTGCGCTCCATACGCAGCACTCTTGACAGGCTAGAATCGGAAATCAAATCTTTGGACTCCGCCCAGGCTCTGACACTTTAGCTCGCCTACGCGAGAAACACTCGGAATTTACTGAGGAGGCCAACAGAGAGCTCTCCTTCCTCGGCAGAGAGGCCCGGGCACGCCGCTTTGGCGAGGGCGACCGGCCCGGTAAAACCCTTGCCAAACTTCTCCGCCCTCCTCGCGCCGCATCCTTCATCACAGCACTTCAGGAGGGTGGCTCTACTCGAACTACCTCTCCTGCGGAAATACAGGTGCGATTTACGGAGTACTACACGCAACTATACAATGCGGGCTCCTCCCCATCACGCGAGGCCTTTCACCAATATTTCGACACCCTCGAGCTCTTATGGCTTGAAAATTATCATCGTGAATTTCTTGACGAGCCCTTCTCTAAAGAGGAAATACTCGCAGCCATCAATGGTATGCCTGGCGACAAGACTCCTGGTTTGGACGGTTTCCCCGTTTCATTCTACAAGACCTTCGCCCTCTTCTGGTACCACACCTGGCGGCTATGTATAATGATTCCTTCGAGCGCGGTCTCCTCCCACCATCGCTCCGTGAGGCTATGCTTACACTTCTTCTCAAGCCGGACAAACCCCCTGAATGCCGGGACTCCTACCGCCCCCTGTCCCTTATCAACACGGACAACAAAATCTTTGCTAAACTAATCGCCTCGCGCCTTCTTCCTCTCATGCCTCTCATTGCCCGCCCTGATCAGTCCGGCTTCATTCCCGGACGCGCCACTTCCCATAATCTTCGGACCATATTCTCCGTCTTTCATCAGATAAACCCGGCTCTCCCCGCAGTTGCAGCTCTCCTCGATGCCACCAAGGCCTTCGATGCCCTGGAGTGGCCCTTCCTATTCTCTCTTCTCCCACGCCTTGGCCTCAGCCCTATTTTCATACGCAAGATACTGCTCCTCTATACTCTCCCCACCGCCCGTCTTCGGATTAATGGACAGATGTCTGACCCCATTCCTATTGGGCGTGGCACCCGCCAGGGGTGCCCGCTCTCGCCCATGCTCTTTGCCATCGCAATGGAGCCCCTGGCCGTCAGGCTTCGTCAACACCACACTCAGAGGGGCATCGGCTTTGCCGCCAGCGCCCTCTTGGTCGCCATGTACGCCGACGACATCACATTATATGTTTGTCACCCCCAAGAAAATCTCAGCCCCTTGGTGCGTGAGATCATACGGTTTGGTGGCTACTCCGGTATCCAAGTGAACTGGAGTAAGTCAGTTATTTTCCCTCTCACGGACGCCACTACGCCCTTTGCCCCGGACTACCCGTTCGCCTGGGCGTCCGGCCCTACTCGCTATTTGGATATCTGGCTCAGCAGGGATGTGGATGAACTCTGGAGGGCTAATTTTGGTCGTGCGGTGGACTGGCTTGAGTCCAAGATACCCCACTGGAATCGGCTTCCTCTATCGCTGGCTGGCCGTATTGCCATTACCAAGATGGTGGTACTCCCAAAATTCCTGTATCTCTTCCTGAACATCCCTGTCCTTCTCACTGCCCAATTTTTTCGTAGGATCCGCTCGCTGATCATCTCTCTTGTTTGGGCGGGCAGACAACCCAGGATAGCGTATGACATTCTCACCCTCCCGATGTCGTGTGGTGGCCTGGGTGCTCCTAACTTTAAGCTCTACGCATTGAGTGCTCAGGCCAGTTTTTTGCATTTCTGGATCCAGCCCACTCCTTTCCAGCCGCACGTGGCGGTTGAAGCTGATCTTGCGGCCCCGTGGCCGCTTGCTACCGCCCTGTTTGCCCCTGCCAAACGCCCACGTACTGTAGTAGACACGGTTGAGACTCTGCGTTGGGCCTGGGATGGTCTACGCCGTTTGTCTGGTGCTCCGTTGTTATCGGCAAATAAGATGTCGATTGTTCGGCACCCGGCCTTCCCTCCTCTTCAGCCCTCTGGGATGGCCAGGCACGCCTCCCGCCTAGGTCTAACAACTTTAGCGGACCTCTACCCGGGGGACACGTTCTATTCTCCCGCTGCCGATTCTGGTCCCATGGACACTCTTCTTCTTTTTTATCAGTTGCGGGCCATCTGTAGGGAGCTGCATCCCACGTTCCCCCAGCCCCCTCCTTCGATGACCACTCTCGATTTCTTATATTCGTCTCCAACTCCTCGGAGGTTGGTTACTAAACTCTATGCCCTCACGCTGGCGGCCACCTCTATCTCCACCGACCGTGCTCGTTTGGCATGGAGCGAGGACCTAGGTGTGGATATTTCCCAGGCCGATTGGCTTTACTGTTGCAACCAAACGAAGCTATTATCTCCGAACTACCGCCTGCGCCTCATACATTTTAAATATTTGCACAGGCTCTATCGTACCCCTGTTCAGCTTCACAAATTGGGACTCATTCCCAGTGACAGATGCCTGCGCTGCTCTGCTCCTGCCGCAGATTTCTCCCATCTTGCTTGGTTGTGTCCAAAGGTCTCCGACTACTGGCGGGAGGTCTGTTCTGCAGTATCCGACATCACCTCTTCTCCTGTTCAGCCCGATCCCTCGCTATGCCTCCTAGGTTTTGTTAAATATTGCCAGCCCCTCCCGCCGCTTGATTGCCATGCTGCTTGTCTTCGCGCGACGTAGGGTGTCCATGTGCTGGGGCCGTAGTCCTGCGCCTAAGTTCGCCCAATGGCTCGCGGATGCATCACGTTGCCAATCCCTACTTTCTGAATTCTGGGATCTCATGCCTGCTAGATCTCGCCCGCTTGATATTTGGGACCCCCTAGTTACAAACCTCCATACTCGTGCACCCCAGAGCCAGTCTGCCTCTCCCGCGCTCCCTGCCGGCATTCTGCCCGCGGTGGCCGCCGGTGTTGGTCAGTAGCCCCCCCTTTCCCTGTCCTCACTCCCCTCCGGGCAGGCCTGCTCCTTTTTCCCGAAGCCTATATGCTCCTTCACTGCTGTGGTTTGCTGCCCAAATGTTCCCTCGTGATGTCTGTCAAATTGTAGCCTCCTGCTAATTGGTCTTGTTGGCTTTCTGCTTTGACGGCAAATGTACTAATATATGCGGTGCTTTGATTCAGTGCAAGTATGTATTATATCTCTGCAATTTTGTCAATAAAGGTTTTTGAAAATCAAAAAAAAAAAAAATTATATCAGGAATTACAAAATCACATTGTTTTGTAATCAAGAAGTGTGATTCAAACAAAGTGTTGAATGGGAGCAAAACAAACCAGAACACTTTACTTGATGATGTGCAAATGACACATATTTGCAGAAACTCTATTTTCAAACAGTATTGCTTGTCCACTATATAGTTTTATCTGTAAAGCTGCATGTCCGTTGGAAAGTTTGTGGCCATTTCAATGTAAAATCTGCTGATTAAACGTGACAGTGTGCTACCACTTCATGCTTTAGTTATTTATTTGTTAAAAATGATAGTTTTTAAACATGATTTGAGAAACATTCCTGACCTCGCCCTGATGACAATACTGTTAATGAACTAAGAGGCAAGTCAGGGGTCATGTGTATCCGATATGTGGCTAGATTTGTATTATACGTGGAAATAAAGTTTTGTCTATTAAATCAAACAAAAGAGTTTTTTGTACAGCAGACATGCTGAACTTGCACATTTGAAGGTGCTCTCAAATGTGATAATGAAGAAACTGGCAGCTTAATGAATTAAAATATTTGCCCACAATCACATCATTTGAAACCAGTTTATGGGTCAGGAGTGTTACAAATAGGTTGAGTAGATTATTTAAGTCACTAGACCAGCAGGTCTAATAATATTTTTATGATTTTTCGAGGCCTGTAAAGTAGACTCCACAATTGTATTAAGTTTTGAATAACTGTTTAATTGTAAATGTGTTTATCATGTTGCTTCAAAACACAGGCCTATGTTGATGGCTGTAATGGCATGTAGAGCTGATATTCTACACGTGCCTCACTGCAAAATGTCATTATGCCCACGATTATCCCTGTTACTAACATTGTACAATGTCCATGAAAATCAATAAAAGCCATTAAAAAAAAAAGTGCTTCATACATGCTCCATCGAAGGGACAAATAGACGAGGAAGAAAGTGAAACCAACAGGCGCTGACAATGAGAAGCAAGGAAAGGAACAAACAAAAGATCTTTCAAGCCAATCTCGAGTGAAACGTAAAAAATTACATAGGGGAGCAGGGTAAGCATGATGGGGATGTTCATGGATAGATGTAGGCCACAAACACCCCTTCATCAAAAATATCAAAAACCAATACTTGCCTCCAGACCAAAGCCTAGACTGCTCTTGTCTTAACAGCCCCAGAGGTCTGAGATAATTACAGAGACACAGACTAGGACAGGTGCAAAGACACAGACACTGTTTAACACACTCGCAGACCCTGTTTAACACACTCGCAGACCCTGTTTAACACACCCGCAGACCCTGTTTAACACACTCGCAGACACTCTTTAACACACTCGCAGACACTGTTTAACACACTCGCAGACACTCTTTAACACACTCGCAGACACTCTTTAACACACTCGCAGACACTCTTTAACACACTCGCAGACACTGTTTAACACACTCGCAGACACTGTTTAACACACTCGCAGACACTGTTTAACACACTCGCAGACACTGTTTAACACACTCGCAGACACTGTTTAACACACTCGCAGACACTGTTTAAAACACTCGCAGACACTGTTTAAAACACTCGCAGACACTGTTTAAAACACTCGCAGACACTGTTTAAAACACTCGCAGACCCTGTTTAACACACTCGCAGACCCTGTTTAACACACTCGCAGACCCTGTTTAACACACTCGCAGACACTCTTTAACACACTCGCAGACACTCTTTAACACACTCGCAGACACTGTTTAACACACTCGCAGACACTGTTTAACACTCGCAGACACTGTTTAACACACTCGCAGACACTGTTTAACACACTCGCAGACACTGTTAAACACACTCGCAGACACTGTTAAACACACTCGCAGACACTGTTAAACACACTCGCAGACACTGTTAAACACACTCGCAGACACTGTTTAACACACTCGCAGACACTGTTTAACACACTCGCAGACACACATTAACACACTCGCAGACACACATTAACACACTCGCAGACACTCTTTAACACACTCGCAGACACTCTTTAACACACTCGCAGACACTCTTTAACACACTCGCAGACCATCTTTAACACACTCGCAGACACTCTTTAACACACTCGCAGACACTCTTTAACACACTCGCAGACACTCTTTAACACACTCTCTTTAACACACTCGCAGACACTCTTTAACACACTCGCAGACACTCTTTAACACACTCGCAGACACTCTTTAACACACTCGCAGACACTCTTTAACACACTCGCAGACCATCTTTAACACACTCGCAGACACTCTTTAACACACTCGCAGACACTCTTTAACACACTCTCTTTAACACACTCGCAGACACTCTTTAACACACTCGCAGACACTCTTTAACACACTCGCAGACACTCTTTAACACACTCTCTTTAACACACTCGCAGACACTCTTTAACACACTCGCAGACACTGTTAAACACACTCGCAGACACTGTTAAACACACTCGCAGACACTGTTTAACACACTCGCAGACACTCTTTAACACACTCGCAGACACTCTTTAACACACTCGCAGACACTGTTAAACACACTCGCAGACACTGTTTAACACACTCGCAGACACTGTTTAACACACTCGCAGACACTGTTTAAAACACTCGCAGACACTGTTTAAAACACTCGCAGACACTGTTTAAAACACTCGCAGACACTGTTAAACACACTCGCAGACACTGTTAAACACACTCGCAGACACTGTTAAACACACTCGCAGACACTGTTAAACACACTCGCAGACACTGTTAAACACACTCGCAGACACTGTTAAACACACTCGCAGACACTGTTTAACACACTCGCAGACACTGTTTAACACACTCGCAGACACTGTTTAACACACTCGCAGACCATCTTTAACACACTCGCAGACCATCTTTAACACACTCGCAGACACTCTTTAACACACTCGCAGACACTCTTTAACACACTCTCTTTAACACACTCGCAGACACTGTTAAACACACTCGCAGACACTGTTTAACGCACTCGCAGACACTCTTTAACACACTCGCAGACACTGTTAAACACACTCGCAGACACTGTTTAACACACTCGCAGACACTGTTTAACACACTCGCAGACACTGTTTAACACACTCGCAGACACTAACACACTCGCAGACACTAACACACTCGCAGACACTAACACACTCGCAGACACTAACACACTCGCAGACACTAACACACTCGCAGACACTCTTTAACACACTCGCAGACACTAACACACTCGCAGACACACATACACGTGTTACCATCCTTGTGGGGACTATGTGTGAACACCTGCCTTGTGGGGACTAACCTTTCCCAATGTTTTAAAAATATACCGATAACAGAAAAATGTTAAGAAAAAATTAATTATATAGGATCCTGCTTCAAATCTGCAAATATATTGTTAAGTAATCACGCGCACAGAACTATCTTTGTGGGGACTTGAACGTGTGTTACCATCCTTGTGGGGACTTACTCAATTATCATGTCTGATTGAATACATTCACAAACAAATGGCTAAATGTTATTTTTCAGTGCTTTACCTATATTACTTGATAGTTTAGACATATATGAATATCTCCTTGTGTCCTAAGAGCATCCAGCAAATGGATTTTGATGATAATGCATTTCTCAGTAGAAACATATAGTATATAAAGTCAACTGAAAGAGATTTACATATACCTAGTCTATTGCTGAGTTCTCACAAACATTGAGATGAGAAAAAAACAAACAGTTAAATTCATTTAAAGGCCAAAAAATATGTACTGTGGTCAGATGGGGAAGTCAAGTTGAGATTACCTTGTTTTTTTACATCAACTTCATCATATTCTTGATATGGCTGTACAATAATAGTCTTCAAAGATATGGCAAGTGATTATAGTAATGTCTAGACAGAGAGAGTGTGTTGTGACAGTCATTTTCAAGCCCCCACAGAGATAGTGCATGATTATATTGATGCCCAGGTTCCCACTGACAGTGTTTAATTACAGTCACTCTCAAGTCCCCATAGACATAGTGTGATTATATGTATGTTAAAGCCCCCACAGAGATGGTGTGTGATTGTAATAATGCTCAATTTTCTGTAGAGATAGTGTTTAATGATAGTTATGTTGAAAGTGCATGAGATAGTGTGTCATTAGAGTGATGCCCACGTTGCCACACAGATAGCATGTCATTATAGTCATGCTCAAATCCTCCAAAAGATAGTGTCTGATTATTATAGTCATGCCCAGGTCCCTAGAGATATAGTGTTTGGTTATAGTCATGTTCAAGTACAACCAGAGAGTGTGTATAATGATTGTGATGCTGCAGTTCATGCAGAAACAGTGTGTTTTTACAGTAATTCCCAGGTCCCCACAGAGATAGTGTGTGATTACAGTTATGTTCAAGTCCCCGCATAGATAGTGTGTGATTATAGTCATGTTCAAGTCCCCACGTAGACAGTGTTATGATAGTCATGTTCAAGTCCTCCATAGTGTATGATGATACTTATCCTGATGTTCATGCATAAATAGTATGCCATTCCTGTTGTGCCCAGGTCCCCACTGATATAGCATTTAATTATAATCACTCTCAAGTCCTGATAGAGTGTGTTTATATTCATATTCAAGTTCCCCTCAGGGATAGTGTATAATTATAGTTATATTCAAGTCCTCACAGAAACAGTGCGTGGTTACAATCATATTCAAGTCCCCATATAAAAAGTGTTTTGATGGTCATGTTCAACTGCCTATATAGAGACGGTTATGATAGAAATATTCAGGTTCCTGAAGAAATGGTGCATTTTATTAGTCATGCTCAGATCCCTGCAAAAATTGTATGTGATTATAGTGATGCTGAGATGGAGTCACAGATAGTGTGTGATTATAGACATGCTCAAGTCCTGAAGAGGTATTGTTGGATTATAGCAAAGCACAGGTCCCCACAGAGATAGTGTGTGATGATAGAGCTGTCCAGGTCCCCACAGAGATAGTGTGTGACTATAGTATTAGCATGGTCGCCAAAGAGAATGTGTGTGATTATAGACATGCCCAGGTTCCCGCAGAGATAGTGTGTAATTAAAGACATGCCCAGGTTCTCACAGAGATAGTGTGTGATTATAGGGATGTCCAGGTCCTCACAGAGATAGTGTGTGATTGTAGACATGCCCAGGTCCCCACAGAGATAGTGTGTGATTGTAGACATGCCCCGGCCACCACAGAAATAGTGTGTGATTATAGAGATGTCCAGGTCCCCACAGAGATGGTGTGTGACTATAGTATTAGCATGGTCGCCAAAGAGAATGTGTGTAATTAAAGACATGCCCAGGTTCTCACAGAGATAGTGTGTGATTATAGGGATGTTCAGGTCCTCACAGAGATAGTGTGTGATTGTAGACATGCCCAGGTCCCCACAGAGATAGTGTGTGATTGTAGACATGCCCCGGCCACCACAGAAATAGTGTGTGATTATAGAGATGTCCAGGTCCCCACAGAGATGGTGTGTGACTATAGTATTACTATGGTTGCCAAAGAGAATGTGTGTGATTATTGACATGCCCAGGTTCCCGCAGAGATAGTGTGTGATTAAAGACATGCCCGGTTCCCCACAGAGATAGTGTGTGATTAAAGATATACCCAGGTCCTGCCAGAGACAGTGTGTGATTATAGGCATGTCCAGGTCCCCACAGAGATAGTGTGTGACTATAGACATGCCCAGGTCTCCACAGAGATGGTGTGTAATGATAGACATTCCCAGGTTCCCACAGAAATAGTGTGTGATTATAGACATGCCCTGGCCCCCACAGAGATAGTGTGTGATTATAGAGATGTTCAGGTCCCCACAGAGATAGTGTGTGACTATAGTATTAGCATGGTCACCAAAGAGAATGTGTGTGATTATAGACATGCCCAGGTTCCTGCAGAGATAGTGTGTGATTAAAGGGATGTCCAGGTCCCCACAGAGATAGTGTGTGATTATAGACTTGCCCTGGTCCCCACAGAGATAGTGTGTGATTATAGACATGCCCAGGTTCCCACAGAGATAGTGTGTGATTATAGGGATGTACAAGCCACCACAGAGACAGTGTGCGATTATAGACTTGCCCTGGTCCCCACAGAGATAGTGTGTGATTATAGACATGCCAAGGTCCCCACAGAGAGAGTGTGTTATTATAGACATCCCTAGGTCCCCACAGAGATAGTGTGTGATTATAGGGATGCACAGGTCCCCACAGAGATAGTGTGTGATTATAGGTATGCATAGGGAGAGTGTGCGATTAGTCATGCTCAAGTCTCCACCTTGATGTGTGATGATAGGGAAGTTGAAGGATCCATACAGATGATTTTACTCTGATGGCATATTAAACTAATGAATCCTCTTGAGGGATATGTGTTTTGCCTCTCTCTCACATGTTTGAATCCTTGTGCTTCCACTCAGTCTTTCATACTTGCAAGGTTCATAAAATAAGTACCATTTACTTGGATAACAATTAACTTATGGTAGTCAACACCAAGATACCCGTAGGTGTGAATGTGTACTTTATATATGCACATGAGATGATGTAATGTGATAATAGTGGTACTTAAGCCACCACCAGAGATAGACTGGAATTATCCCATATCTATTAATCCCACTTCAAACGAAGCATTAACTGATTAAACTGTGTCCCTTCAGGAAAATCCACACTTCCTTATAAATCCAAGTATCTGAGTTCTCATTCTCTTTTCTAGCCATCTTTTGAAATCTAGTCTCCATCAGGAAGATAAAACTGTATTTCTGATTGCAACAAACTCCTCATGTTGATTCGATCTGACCCTTTAGGATTATTACAATAGAGAAATAGATTTAGGAACTGGCACATCTTTATAGTTTTTGTCTCTATAATTCGAGAATGTAATGGTACTTCCCTCATAAAGCTCGTTTCTCTCAAAGTATTTATTCTACCTGTTCTTGGGGCTCTTTCTAGCTACCCAGGCTCACACTCTATGAATACCTATATATATGTATATAATCCTTGTTTAACAAACTAAAAACATTTACTGTGTTTGGAAGCACAAATTCTGTAAGTGGGGTTTCCAGAATGGGGCTAGCTGTCCTTTGTGCAAAAGTAGAAAAAAATCACGTTGGCAGTGGTACATCCACCTTTTTATGGAAAAAAAAAGACACATTCTGAAAATGTGCCCATGTGAAACGTAGGAACCTTTCACAAAGTTGAAACATCCATTTGAGAACCAACCTTTTGTATTTGGAGTGTAGAATAGAAATTCTTAAACAAGGCTTGTGTTTGTTTTGTACAAGAGTAGGGAAAGGTAGTTTGGCAGTGTGGTGCAACAGCCTTCTTCATGGAAAAAGGCACCTTCTCAGAAGTGTCCCAGTCGACTAGAAGAAACCTTCGCAGGGTTTAAGGTCTTATTATTTGAAGGCCAAATCATATACAAAAGTCTTACAAATTGCATTCCTGAACTTAACTGGTATGGTCATTGTGTAAGTATAGAGAAAGTCACGTTGGTGATGTACAGCTGTCTTTTTCATGGGAATAAAAATCTCAGAATGCTCCTACTTTAATTATAGTAGTCTTTTGCAATGTTAACAAAAACATTTTCGAGAGGTGAGACCAAATGCTGTACATTGGTGTGCGGGGGTATACAACTAGGCTTCCTAAAAGTGGCTGGTGAATCCTTTGTTCAGGAATAGATAAACATAATTTGATAGTCATGCACTAGCTGTTTTTGTGCGAAAAGAATCCATAAAATGTGCCCCTGTTAAAGATAGGAGTCCTTCACAAAGTTGAAAAACATGTTTTCAGCAGTGAGCATTTTGTACATAGAGTCTTAAACACAAATTTTTCAATTAGGTTTGAAGTCTCTTTGTGCCGGAGTAGAGAAAATCACTTACAGTTGTGTAACTACCCTTTTCATGTGAAAAGGGACATTTTCAAAATGGGCACATGGTAAATATGGTGAATGAAACCCATATTGACTCCAAAATATCATGTGACAAACATGTGGTCAAACATAAATGTAGTTTGTAATTTTCATAGAGTAATTTAATTTTTTTAATTTAATTAGTAGTTTATAATTTAGTAACGGGACTTAAGGTTTGTAGGAGAATATAGTGGGAAGTTAAATACATTTTAAAGAATTGTTTTTTAATGTTGTGATATAAAGTAAATTAAATATTTTATTGGTTATTATGTAAATGTTAATTTTTTTAATTGTTTTAATTTATGTGGGTTTAATTTTGGATTTTATATTTATATTTTGTATAGTATGATTATTCATGTAAAATGTTATAGCGTGTTGTACAGTTTGTAGGGGAATAGGGTGAGAAATGACATATCAAAATAGTTTTCTTTATTTTTTATGTTATTTAAATATTTAATTTATAAATCATTATATAATTATTTCCTTGATTATTTAATATGTAAAATTGTTGTTTTACTTAGACTTAGGTGCCTATTATGTTGTTGGTGGGAGTTTCCTCTGAGTGACATATGGAAGAAACGGGACCGACCGACCTTTGGTCGGCAGTCCAGACCACCTAATTATGATGCGATCGCACATGGTGTGATCGCATTCTCCCATTTCACTATGGGAGCTTGTGTTATGGCCGTAAACTGGCCGTAACACAAGCCCCCATGGAGAAATGGGAGATTGTGTTAATCCCTGCACCCCCTGGCAGGCACCTTAAGGTTGCACAGGTCCCCACCTTAAGGTGCCTGCCAGGGGGTGCAGGGATTAACAGTGGGGCACCATAGGTGCCCCTTCTTCCCCCAACCAGAGGCAGCAAGGGAAAGCGGGCCCTGTTATGGGCCCCCAAACACGCTTTCCATCAGGGTTTCCATGTCGGAAAGGCTGGCTTGGAAACCGAGCTGTAAACCTTGCATCGTAATCCAGATGGCGTAAACCGCCGTCCATATGGATTACGGGCCAATTCCGACTGGCCGACAGGCTCCTTGAGCCCGTCGGAAGCCAGCCAGATTGACTGGCCGGTTTCAATTCCGAGCGGCTGTATCGTAATCAGCCGGTAGGAATTGAAACCGACGATGTCGGTCGTAAAGCCGCCGACCCAAGGTCGGTGGCTTTATGACCAACATCGTAATCGGCCCCTATGTAAGAAATAATTCGTAATATTTATAAACAAGTGCATATTATATTTATCATTTAATATTTTTATGTTTCTGTTGCGGGGATTCTGCACATATACAGAACTATGCGCAGGAAAACAGGACCTCGGTGTATAGTGGTGTACCAACCATCCACCTTAGTGCCCAAAATCCCAATCCGACTAGCTATAGTGTCTCATTCATTCTCCGTACGACAGCGAAGCTACCAATGATTAGACATCCCAGAACACAGACTCTTTCAGGAATCGCGGGAGCAAGAACACTCTTTCATAACTCACTCATACTTGTCCACAACGTGCGTATTAAGAGACACAGTATAGTTTAAAATGTTTATTTCAACTATCGTGCTCTAAGACACAGTACACGTGCCAGTACTAGCAGCATAATGCATAAAGACAAAACAGTAAGCATTGTTACAATTCCATATAATACAAACGGGGACAGCATTTTATAAAGACAGTGGATAAAGGACTAAAATGCCTTGCCACCCTCCCCGTGCTAGTAACTAGTTTATTATAACAATAGAAGACCTCTGGGCTTTGTCAGAGGGACCCCCATACCTCAAGAACTAGATGCAAGGTTTACATCATCAGACAAGCACAGCTCCTCTCCCTGGAAAGGTTTTTCTCCAAGTGCCACCAACAGGGAGATCACAATATTAAAAGCACACACATTTCTCCAGTGCAGCTGTATTTCATGTTATGTCTAAGTGCGAGGGGCTGACCAGAACAGCAACAACAAGTGACGTTGTTTTTCGACCTTGTACATTGTGTGCAGACGAAAACCACAGAGAACATGAGAAAAGGTGAAAGGCAGAAAGGCAGACAGTTCTAATGTGAACGGTCACAAGCAGAGTCTGTAAAAACAAAGTCACAGAGTAACGTGTGCAAAGGAGGCAACATGGCAGCTAGGCCTAAGCTAACTTAGTAATGTCGACCATGAGGCCACAATCCACACTACACCCTCCCCTGGTCAGTCCATAGGTCAAGACATAGGACGAAAACAGAGTTCGAATAGATGGAGCAGAATGTAAACGTCTATGGTGGGAAATGTCCTTTTGAAGGAAAGGGATAGTAAAAAAAAAAAAACACGTTGGAAAGAAAAGAAAATTTTAGATAGGGCCAGAAAATAGGTCACTCAATGAGAATAAAAAAATCCAGCTATTCAGTTCATTGAGAGTCAATGCAACTAATCCATCAGAGTGTATGCGCAGAAAACTGCAACACCTTCCAAAAAGACATCATTGTTATCGTCTGAAAAAAGAGATGCCATCCAGTTCAACAAATCAACACTGCATTCATGCTCCTCACAATAGGGAGCAGCAATCAGCATTGCGGGACAACTTGCGTGATACTCAATATAACTTTGTTGTAGGAGATTCTGAGCAGCCGCCCAGATATCCCATTGCGCCAAGACACCAAGTGCAGCCGCACGCGCCATCAATCCATCACCGGAATATTCCCGTTCATGGGCCATTAAGGGGCGCCCACGTTGGGCGCCATGTTGCGGGGATTCTGCACATATACAGAACTATGCGCAGGAAAACAGGACCTCGGTGTATAGTGGTGTACCAACCATCCACCTCAGTGCCCAAAATCCCAATCTGACTAGCTATAGTGTCTCATTCGTTCTCCGTACTACAGCGAAGCTACCAATGCTTAGACATCCCAGAACACAGACTCTTTCAGGAATTGCGGGAGCAAGAACACTCTTTCATAACTCGCTCATACTTGTCCACAACGTGCGTATTAAGAGACACAGTATAGTTTAAAATGTTTATTTCAACTATCGTGCTCTAAGACACAGTACACGTGCCAGTACTAGCAGCATAATGCATAAAGATAAAACAGTAAGCATGGTTACAATTCCATAGAATACAAACGGGGACAGCATTTTATAAAGACAGTGGATATAGGACTAAAATGCCTTACCACCCTCCCCGTGCTAGTAACTAGTTTAATATAACAATAGAAGACCTCTGGGCTTTGTCAGGGGGACCCCCATACCTCAAGAACTAGATGCAAGGTTTACATCATCAGACAAGCACAGCTTTTCTCCCTGGAAAGGTTTTTCTCCAAGTGCCACCAACAGGGAGATCACAATATTAAAAGCACACGAATTTCTCCAGTGCAGCTGTATTTCATGTTATGTCTAAGTGCGAGGGGCTGACCAGAACAGCAACAACAAGGGACGTTGTTTTTCGACCTTGTACATTGCGTGCAGACGAAAACCACAGAGAACATGAGAAAAGGAGAAAAGGCAGAAAGGCAGACAGTTCTAATGTGAACGGTCACAAGCAGAGTCTGGAAAAACAAAGTCACAGAGTAACGTGTGCAAAGGAGGCAACATGGCAGCTAGGCCTAAGCTAACTTAGCAATGTCGACCATGAGGCCACAATCCACACTACATTTCATTTTATTTATTTTATTTAAATTTTATTATTGTTTTATTTATATTTCAATTGATCTTTTTGTGTTTTTTTTTTTTTAGTAGCAGCGAGAAAAGTGAATTCTATGTATGTTTATTTCAATATTTCATTTATTTATACATTTATTTTGAATATTTATAATACATTTTGCTTCTTATTTAAATGTATAAAATATATATTTTTTAGTTTAAATATGGTTGATCATTTTATGTTTTTAGATATTATTTTGTTTTTTAAATGACTGTGTAGTATTGGTATATGTAACCTTTCTGAAGTCCAACACTTTCCCTACTGTTGCTTAGATTGGGTGAAAATAGTAAATCTAGCCCATCCAATTCCAATGCTTTCCTTATTGTTGCTTAATTGGAGTGGGGATAGTAAAATTAACCCTTTCAAGGTCCAACGCTTTCCCTACTGTTACTTAGGATGGAGTTAGAGTGTTAAATCTAACCCCTTTGAAGTCCAATGCTTTTCCTTCTGTTGTATATATTGGGGAGGGAATAGTAAATCTAATGCCCTGAAGTCCAACACTTTCCCAGCTTTGCTTACATTACAGTGGAAATAGTAAATTTAACCTCTCCAAAATTCAACGGTTGTCCTAATTTTGCTTAGGGTGGAATGGGAACATTTAATTTGACTGCTCAGAAGTTCAACACCTTCCCTACTGTTGCTTAGACTGGAGTAGAAATAGTAAATTGAACCCCTCTGAAGTCTAAGACTTTTCCTACTGTTACTTAGATTGGAGTGGGAGTAGCAAATCTAAACTGTCCAAGTCCAAAACTTTCCCTACTGTTGCTTAGAATGGAGTGGAAAGAGTAACTCTACTGTTGCCTAGATCAGAGTGGGGTTAGTAATTCCAACTCTTCTGAAGTCCAATACTTTCCATACTGTTGCTTAGATTGGAGTGGAATAGTAAATGCAGCCTCTCTGAAGTCCAACATTTTTCCTTGCGATACTTAAATAAGAGTGGGAATAGTAAGTCTAACCTCTCCGAAATCCAAACCTTTCTGTACTGTTGCTTAGACTGGAGTCTGAAGTCCAATATTTTCAATGAGTTTGTTTATGTTGAGTAGGAATATTAAATATAACACCTTTCAAGTGTAACACTTCCCATACTTTTATTTTAATTGGAGATTGCTAATTTATTTTTGCTGTTTCTTTTACTTGCTGTTATATGTTTTAAATTATATATCTTTTTATGTTTATTATTGTTTAAAAAAATCTATTTTTATTTGAAATGTATATTTTTATATTATTTTTATTTATTTACCTAATTGTTTTATGTTTTTAATATGTTTTCTACAATTATTTTCATTAATCTTAATATTATTCATGTACCTACAAATTATTGCGCTACTTTAAAAAAGTGCAATTCACCCTAAACTCCTATAAAATATATAGAAATGTATAAATAAAAATCTCCACCGATTACCACTTAAATAAAGTGATAATAGATAGTGAACAACAATAAAACCTAATACATACCTATAAGTAATACTCTAACCCAGAATGCAGTGAAACACAGACCTCAGAAACCAGCAAAACTATGATAAAAACTACATGGCTGCCTTTTACCTTTGGTAAACACAGCCATTAGCCAATCACATTCACTTCCCAGTCCCTGGTAATGTTGTGAACATACCACGGTATAACGTGGCACAGTATATAAGTACATTTTTTTAAAGTTAAAAGTTTAGCTCTACTTACACTATTTACAGATACTACGCTACTCCACTGTACACCTTGTCCATTATACACCACTACACTGTACGCTAATCCACTATATGCCACTCCACTGTACTCTACCCCACTCCACTCTAGGCCACTACCAAAAATAAACATTTACACATCATAATGTATATTCCTGCCACATGATATTTACATTCATTCACACACTTTCACATTACCCGTTTCAATTAACTCAATCCACTCTATGCCACTCCACTGTATGACACCTCACTTTACACCACTCCACTCTACACCATTCCACTGTATGTCGGTCCATTATATACCACTACACTGTATGCTAATCCACTGTATGCCACTCCACTGTACTACACCTCACTCCACTCTAGGTCACTCCACACTAAACCACTCTACTTTACGATAATATACCATACACCACTCTATTCTATTACACTCCAGTCTATACCACTTCACTGTAAGCACCTCCACTGTGCACCTCTCCAGTGTGCACTCTTCCGCTGTAAACAACTCCAATCTATGACACTACACTCTACTCTACTCTATGCCATTCTAATCTGTGCCACTTCATGGTACTTCACGCCACTCTACGCTATTCCACTGGACGCCAGTCCACTCAACGGCACTCCACTATACTCAACTGCAGTATACCCCATTCCACTCTGCGACAATCCACTGTATGCTACTATAATGTACAACACTACATTGTACGCCAGCCCACTGTACGTCACTACGCTTCTACAGTCTGAGCTATTCCACTGTATGACCATGTACCCTATGCTACTCCACTATATGCCACTCCACTGTACATCACTAGACTTAATGCCGCTAAACTCAACACTGCGCCGCTGTATGGCACTCCACTCTATGCTACTCCACTGTACTTAACTGTAGTCTACGCTATTCTGCTCTTCCCTACTCCAGTGTATGCTATTCCGCTGTACACCACTCCACTGTACGCCTACACGGTGGTCCTATCGCAATTGGGCTGCCGGAGCCGCCGACTTGTTGGCGGGCGGTCTCTTGCCCGAAACGGTTGCAGTCAAACGCTCGTCGGACCACCATCGTAATGAGGCCCATAATTATTAATCAATTAGATATTCATTTTACAGTAACAGTAAAAAATTATTTAACATAAAAATTAAATTAATTATAATTTAATTAACAGCCCGCTACTATAGTATTAATTACTAACATAAATGTAAAAAATAAAATATACATTAAATTTAACAAATTAAGTTTAAATAAAATAGCAATTAAACAATATACATTAATAATTTTCAATAAAAAATGAATTAAGAATAAAATTACATTAATTACAAGTTAACTTCCAACCCTATTCCTCTACAAACCCAAAACCCTGCTACTTCCATATAAATTACTAATTAAATATAATAAAGAATTTTACATTTTAAACCTTAGATGTTCTGGTCCACAAACTTTTTGCACTTTATTCATGTCTCATGAAATTTTTTATTTGATGTTTGTGTCATTTACCCAGCAGAATTTAAGATACAGTAGGACTACCATGCTGAGACCGCCTTGAGCAAAGTGAAGCCAGAGAGAAGCTACTAAATTAGCTTGGCATTGCATTTCAGTGCTGTGATGTGGAGACATACACTGAAAAGAAACTCTAAACTGTGATGATTGGTACTTGGTACGGCTAATTGTTTCATTTTTTAAATATTTTCTCTTAATAAAAATATCACGTTAAAAAGGCAAAAATGCAAAACTTTCTTAACTGCCTGGCTTGTCAAAGAAAAATCTGAAAAACTGCAAAAAGAAAAAAGAGAAAAGACTGCTCTGTGATTAACACACTCACATCAAAGACCACCTCCTCCTGCTTAAAAAAACACGAGTTGGACTTCAGATGGCAGTAAAATTGACCTCCATCTGGACACCAAGAAGACTGTGCGTACCAACGCTGAGCGCTCATTTATAGACAGGACTTCCTCGTACCTTTCCCATGTCAGGCCTTTCAATAAGCCCTCAGACTCTAGAAACATCCTTGCTCCAATGGCACTACAGGGTAGAAGAAGAAGAAACAGTACTGACCAGCAAGGAATCAAGCCACTGACTGAGATCAATGTCATCCTGTGGCCCATCGGAATGAAGTTTTGCCTGCTGGACATACTAGAAGGAGGAGGGAGGAATGGAAAGGAATGCCATCCTGGCCAATCAACTCTGCTATAATTCATGGCATCAGGTTATGAAGAAGAGGTGTTTAAGGCAGCAGAAAAAGTTAGGAAAAAATACAAAGTACAAGGAGATGCAAAAGAGGTTGCATGATTACATCTATACATGTGAAGCTGTTCCTCAGTATGAGATGCTGCATATTTGAATATGTGCTAGACCTAGGCACAAACTACAAAATACAATTTGGTGATGGTTGGAATACCTGAACTGATCCCAACCACTGGTTATAACACCGGGCTGTATTCTAGTCCATTGTTTTTACCCACCATACCTTTCTAGACAGAGGCCCCCCTTATCCAAATCAGTACTGACCCTGCTCCACGTGCGAACAGTATATTCCAAACTGCTACCCCTACACTGGTTTCAGCCTACTTCAGTAGGGTGCAGCTTGAGTCTCATGGTGCAGTGAGCATGGTAACCATGATTGGGCATACCTGTCACACTTGGGGTGTCAAATACAAAAAACAGCAAGGTGGTGAATTGAATGCCTGAATTAATATCAGCCACTGGTAGCATTCTGGTCCATTATTCACCTGAGCATGAAGCATATGATAGCACCACTGAAGCCTGCAAGACTCTGCCTAGGCCTATGAGACTGTATATGGCATATGATGGTGGCAGCTCTGCACATGACAACATATTAGCTTATGCAAATGCATGTTTCCGAAATGGACTCATGCATTCTATCAAAAGAATGCAGGCATGATCAATGCACAGTTGTCTCCTACCCCTTTTTAATGTCAGCCCAACCTATCCCATCTTTTTCTACTAATCATTCTTCTGCCAAACCAAACTTACAAACTTATAAATGATGGGACAAGATGGGGTGAGATGCATCTAAAGGGACATTTTTGTAATTCCACATATATTTGTCCCCTATTTTTGCTGCAGTAAGGCTAACACTTTGTGCTATCATTGCAGTCTTCAAGTACCCCTCATCTGTTCACATTCAGCTCTTTTACAATGATTTGTATGCTCAACATACACTTCATAGATCAATGTAACAAGAGCAAACCTACATAGTCTTTTTCTTGCACCTTCCTTCATATCTTTTAAAATTGCACCTGTAGGTGGAATTATACCAAAACACTTCTTTCAAACTAATGGCTGATGTACAAAGCCATTTAGTGGTTGCAAACCTTGCAGTTTGCTAAATCTCATGGTCGGCAACTACTAAGGGCCCGATTAAGACTGTGACAGTATGGGAGCAGGGCTGCCACGACGCTGCCCTGCTCCCACACCGCCAACTCCGTGTGAGTACCGCCCGCCAGATTACGAGTTTTCCCGTGTCTGGCGGGCGTTTCTTTGGCGGTCCATCGCGGTGCCTTTGAAAATGAGCATTGCACTGGGAGCCCCAAAGGCAGTTCAAACGTGCTGAGTCCATGCCGTACAGGACTGGGGTGCATGCACACAGGGGGGTACAACATGTGCCCCCCCTGCATGCACCCCCATGCACTGGCCAAGATGGGTCCCTGTAAGGCCCCCCTTCTTTCCCACCGCCAGCAGTTTCATGGAGTAAGAACCCCCATGAGACCCCGCTGGCGGTGAGGAAAGTTGTAATATGCTTGGCGGTGCTGCAGCACACCACCAAGCATATTGCGGCCCTCAGACCTCCGCGCCACCACCACGGATCTCTGATCCCTGTCAGTTGCAGTAGTGCCATGGCAGTCCGACCACCAAGTTGTAATCCGGCAGTCAGATCGCTGGTGCAGCAGTGGCCAGACTGCCCCCGCTGCACCACCGTGAGTTTGGCGGTCCTCGGACCAGTGCCACACACACACCTTTGCACCTTCGTCCAAGGGTGTATGCATGCTGTCTAGCATACAATTTCTACTGAAAGGGTACAAAATACAATTCTTAGACGACTTTTAAACATTTTTTACTTTGTATGTGTCCTGTACAATGGAGCACACATGAAAAGCTGGAAAGATTGGAGCAATAAAAGCATTTATCCTTGATATTGCCAATGTCAAAACAGTGTTATTTTTTATGCAAAACCCTGTGCACTTTTTGTAGTAGGTAAGGTTTTGCATAAAAAGGATGTTTGCATGGGAAAAACCCATATACCACCCAAGGAATGTCTCCAAGCTAGGTGAAGCTCTGCATTATTTCTGGTGACTTTCCAGCACAAAACAAGTTTTGCGCTGGAAAGTATATTTCAACTAAACGTTTTACGTTGATTTGCGCCACTTTTGTAACTTAAACCCAGTGCAAAATGTTAGTAAATAGTCCCCTACGTGCCTATATTTATCCAACAGACTGCAAGTTCCAGTCACAGTAAAATATTGCTTGTGAAATCCGCGTCTACCCAGCAGATGCTAGTTTTGGATCCATAGCAGGCCAGCTCGGATTTTCACCTTTTTGGGCAATCAAAATTAGTAATTTGAGTATGATAATAGTTTAATAAAAGTTGTTCCTTAAATAGGTGAGTAGAACTCATGTGCTTCTGTTAACTTACTACCTCTCCTCCGGACCTCGCCCACTCCACTCTTTAAAAATAAAAAAATGCAGAAATGCGTCTGTCAATGTTTAACTAATTGCATTTTTTAGAATAAAAATGGAAGTCTAAAACACAGAAATTGGGAAATTTACATCTGAAACGAGGGCCATCTGAGTTGCTTCCGACCGACATCGTTGCGGATTGGGAACCGTCTGACCTCAGGTCGGCAGTTCTGACCCCGCAATTAGGATGTGGCCACCCATGGTGCGGTTGCAAACTTTCATTTTTTAATGGGAGCTTCTGCGGCGGGCCACAACTGCCCACAGCAAAAGCTCCCATTGAAAAATTTAAGTTTTAAAACATCCCTGCACCGTCTGGCACAGGGTGCAGGGATGTTAAGGGGGCACCCCAGGGTCACATGCGGAGGGCCAGGGGGCAAGGTGGCCCTGTTAGGGGCCCCCAATGTCATTTTCCAACAGCCTTTCCATGTCGGAAAGGCCAACATGGAAAGGCTGTTGGAAACAAGCCATCATAATCCCAACAGCAGAAGCGACCAACCGACGGGCGGTTTGTATCAGTCAGACCCTCCGACTGCTGCCTCTGACCGCACGCATCATAATGCGTCAGTCAGAACGCAGCAGTTGATGCGGTTCGGACCGCAACCGACAAGCCGCCGGTTCTGGTCCGAACCGCATTGTAATCAGGCTCTTAATTGTAAAATATTTACTAACTCATGTGATTCAGGCCCTGAATTTAAATCTTGGTCTACAAATCGAGGGATGAATCTCCATTCCTTGTAGTACAACCTAGGAAGTAAGATTCTGTGATGCAGGACTGCAAACTAACCTCGGCCTCCTACTAGTCCTCTTTGAATGAATCTTGGCATAAAAGAATCTTCCTGATGTCTGCGATTACATCTCTTTTATTTACTCTAGGCCTGGGTGAAATTTTCAGCACGCCGGTGTAATTTCACATATTCTTGGGAATTTCAAGTTATACTTATTATGTGAAATTCATTTCTGAAATTACTTCATAATACCACATCATGTAATTATACCCCATTCATACCAAAACCATATTACGTGAACGTGGGAAGTTGTCAAACAACTAGAGCGCCAGCAGCTGTTGATCGCGGAACTTTTATTTTTTTGCACGAAGAAGCAATTTGCACTAAAATATAATGTTAAATGCTGGATTTGCATATTGTGTAATTATGTGTAGTTTCAAGAAAGCCAATTACACAACTTTTGCCCACCCCAAATTTAATCGGGACATCTATGAGAGTATATTCAGTTACAAGGAGAAGAATGCTAGTGAAGCCACCCCTGGATCTGCCATTCAATCATTCAATGATGATCTAATGGCGACTGATGTAAAGGCAATATCCAATCACCACTTTTCTTAAACTCTATTCATCTGTGAGAAGAGCTCTGAAACCCTAGAGATAGGGATTGAGCAGGTTAAGTGGCACCAGGGCTCAGATGTTTGAGGAGCCTTCTGCAG
This sequence comes from Calotriton arnoldi, assembly GCA_963921515.1. Taxonomy (NCBI): domain Eukaryota; kingdom Metazoa; phylum Chordata; class Amphibia; order Caudata; family Salamandridae; genus Calotriton; species Calotriton arnoldi. The sequence goes on from CAWUFW010002725.1 coordinate 183,705, forward strand.
ACTGCTCCCAGCACGAGAATGCAGCTAGCATGGAGTCACATTAGGGTGTATGGGTGTGAAGAGCCCAGAGCAACCTACTACCAGGGCCCAGAAGAATCAGTATCTAAGTGCAAACTGCTCCTAGGACAGAGCAGAGGGGTACATATATCATTAGTGCAGCAGGCACAGTGGCACCTGAGCTGAAGGAGGTGAATAGCCCACAGCACTTTAGTGAAAGTCCAAGAATGGAGCATAAGGACACAGCTATCAGTACTGCAGCAGGTACAGTGGTGCCAGGCAGAGCCAGGATGAAATGCCAACAACAGCCTGCTACTGACATTAGGGATTGGGAAGCTGCTATTGTATTGTACAGTGATTCATGTGGGGTGCCACAGCACCTTTTTGGACAGGTAGCATGCTACACCATGAGGTCGTGTGTGGCTGTCAGAGTGTTGTATTTATTATCATTCTATACGGGAAGTGTTTTGATTTCATGGATAAGTAACCAGAGAGATGCTCTTATCTTGTCTTCGGGCGCAGTGCCTACGAGTGGAGCTGGAGCTGTGAGAGATAGGCACGCAAATTATAATATAGTTAGAACTAAAGCATATAGGCAGCAACACAGCACAAGCCTTATCAGAATGACGGCAGGGTGATTTGTGCATATACACAAAAAAAGAGGGGTAAACAGAGAAGGCTTGGTAATCCATCTGGCAAAAACTGCAAGAAAGGATCATGTCAAATGTGTAAAATGATAGTGTGTGAAATTTGTATCATTTGTGCGTAATCATGCAAAATTTCAGGAAAATTATGTGAAATCACATGTAAGGATGCAACTGCAAATCCATTATTTACTGTTGTATGTGAGCACAAAAAGAGTTTTGCAGTAAAAACATAGCACAAAAATACATTAGTGGCACAAGCAACAGAAGGTCACGTTCTGGACATTCACATTATTCCCATACACTTGCGGTCAATGTTTACCACAAATGGCACGTAGTTATGTGAAGTGGCACAATTTATGGAATTCTGCATAACAAGTGTAGCATGAAATTCTAGAAATTACGTGAATTACACAGCTGAATTTAAATTTCCAAACGGCCTAAAAATGACATCAAACTGTAATGATGGGAGCTGGTACTACGAGAAGTAGACATGCACCATTTTTTTCAAAGGCCCACTGCCGAATAATGTACAATGATATGTCATTTACTTTGGAGAAGAACACCATGAGATGTGGAGGGATCAGGCCCCTGGAACACTTTTAACCAGGCCCAATGGAATTATTTGGCAGGGGAGGGCCAGATTTTGCGGCAGGTTTGAGTAAATTATGCGGCATGAATAGGCAAATTATGCTGCGTAATGTGGCACACCTTGTGATAGTATTACTTCATTATCTTTTCAATTTTAAACTTGTTAACACTGCCTGGGCATTAGTTTAATACTCAAATATGGCAATAAGCAACAGAAAGGTGACCAGTCAACCTTTGTAAAGGGCCTTCCACTATGCGGCAACACGTGTCGCTGCGTTTTTACTAATATTTTAACCGATTGTGCTAAAAACTATTTTTTTTTTAAATCAGCAGATTGTGTGGCAGATGATGGATTATGTGGCAAATGCAGCAAATCCATAATTATGCGGAAATTGCCGCAGCCGCACAATCACTTAATTCCAATATCCCTGCTTTTAACTAAAAGAAATGATGCTCAAGCGGTGATCTTATAAAGGGCAGGGGTTTTTTATAAGAAAAAGAAGACCATTAGACTGTAAAGGACCAGCTTATAAAAACACACAGACATAAGCATGCAGTCAACATTTGTACCTAAATGTATATTTAAGCCAAAGCTATAGGCTTTCCTTCTAGTTCTGGAAAAAAGTAATAAAATCAAATTGCAATATAAATGTGTTTTTTGGGGCATTTGCCTCTGGGGCCCGGCCCTTTCACGATAGTTAAAGAATGTGAAATAGTTCCTCAACCGATTAAAGACTTCAGGAGCCCACTTCGGCTCTATTAGTGGGGTTGCTTTGTTTTACAATACACTTGAGCGGCGGGATTGTATCTACTAAAAATAAGACTATAGACATTGTACTCTGTTGTGCAGTCTGTTAAACAGTAATCTGGAATGATGTCTGAACAACACTGATGGTTTTTTATGTGTATAATTAATAAAATGAAAATGAAGACAAAAAACGAATGTTAAAAGGCTGCAGCTTTGAAAATGTTTATTTTTCACTGAAAGATATTCCTTGCTTTTAAGCCTGTGTGCTGTGGTCATGTAAGACTTGGTGAAGTGAGCACAGTTCGCAAAAATCTACAGACACTGGTGCCAGGGGCTCAAAGCGACTTGGCTGGAGCTGGGAGTGTCAAGGTTAGGCCCTTTGTCATTCAGAGCTGCCGGAGAGCGCTTCTTCGCACCTCTTTCGCCGCCCCTGGAATGACTATGCAAGCCCTCACCTCGCATCAGCAGGAGGGGGAAGGGACTGTCTCAGAGGATGCAGGTGAATCACGCTTTCCTCTTTGAAAGTGTAATGTTCTCTGTGCGCAGTAACAGGGAAGGGAGTTTCCATTCTTAAGCCGAGAAAATGTGAAACAACATATTTACAAGCCAAAGAGGTCACAGAGGGTCAGGATCTCGCAATGGCACAGACGGCAAGGTTAAGGTACAAGTTCAGCAGCCGCTTGACATTTTCATGTGGTGTATCTAAATTTCTTTTTAAACTAAAATAAATATTACCGATTTTATTTTGGCTTAAACAGTCAGTTCATTTATCCTGATGCTGGTTCTTTTCCTTCTTATTAAAAGTAAACATTACCTGGAGAATGCGAGGACAGTGGAGGCCTTTTAGCTGAGCTTCGTCTGCTAAGCAGCCAAGTTTTAAAGTGTTGTAATTGCATTCTAACGCATTCACTTTTAATGTGGCGTTTGAACCCCCACGGCAAGGCCCCTCTATTCATGGGAGGGGCCTTGCACTAGGATGGATGCACTTTTTAAGCAAATAACTGCCTGGACAAGGTCCCCTGTGCTTTAGCCTTTGATTACAGTATTCTGGTCTTGAGGTGAGTGTCGCTCTAACCATTGAGGTGCATGACATAGTTCTTAAACCCATAAAATAATGTAAGACCAAGAAACCAATGCATCACACTTTCATGGTTGGTAGAAACAGCCATTTTTGTTATTAAAAAACCTAGATCTCGTGCTTTTATCATAAGCACTTTAAACAGAGCTGTTGGGAATGTGATTTGTATTCTTGTAATTTATTTTATTAACCCTTGATGACTGAAAGACTGTTGAGAAATTAAACGTGCAACCTGCAGAGCTGAGTGTTTAATCCACCGAGTTAGATTGAAACGCAGTGCTAAAAATGATATGGGGACACAAGGAACACTTTTGATTATTTTGCCATAGTGTAATCAAAAGCATTTTCACAGATTTCACTAAAGCACGAGACAGCAATGGCATGGGCAGGAATAGTGGAAGCCTCCTTAACACAAGGGGAAGGTACTATACTAGTAGCAAGTGAAACGTGTGGATGCAGAAGACACAATGTGCCTCTGCGCTGTCTTCTTGGATTGGATCATGGTAGTTTACAGACAGATTTAGGTAACAGATAGTAGTCCCATCAGCTAATTTATTGAGATTTAACATGTAACCTTTCTGGTCTCTGAAATGTTTTCAACTGAGCTATTACTAACATCCCTCCTTCTATCAGAACTGAGTGCGCAGTGATGCCTGGCAGTAGAACAGAGCATCGCAAGAACACTCTATCTTGGTAATATAAATATCAGTGCAGAGTTTAGATCAACCCATTCAGTGCTTTAAATGGGAAAAAATAAGTGCAGGTACTCATTAAAATGAGCTAGATGTGTAGTGAGGGGGCGGGGCTAGGGGCGGGGCTAAAGGCAAGACATGATGATACTTAACGACTTCTATATTAGTTGCAGCACATACCAAAACACATGAGAAATGTGTTTATATAAACATAGCAAGTTAACTCATTACACAAAATGAAAGAGAAATGCTATAATATGTTAACATTTTCTTTTTTTTTTGCAATAGTTGCACCTTCTTAATGCCATACTGTTAATTGCTGTTGTTTGGCACAATACTATATATTTTTCAGCATGTGAGTAGGAAGAAACTGAAAATACCCCCACTTCGAACCAAAGCTCTTATGGCACAAAGCAAATGAAGCAAATCATCATGACCCTCCCCAGAAGATATCTCTTGTCTCTTCCATAGATCTATCCATTCATCCTTTCATCCTACCATTTACCTGCTGATGTCCACCATTTAACCTTTACATTCTGTCGTCTATTCAGTCTTTCATCCATCATTCAGTTTTTCACCATTCTGTCTGTCCACCCTTCATATCCAAACCTATCCATCCATCCAACTCAAAACCTATCCATTCATCCTTTCACTCATCCATCTCTTTATCCACCCTTTCGCTCATCTATCCATCAACCCTTTCACTCCTTTATTCCATCCACCCTTTCATTCCATCCACCCTTTCACTCAATCCCTCCTTTCACTCATCCATCATCCACCCTTTCATCCATCCTCCCTCCCTTTCATTCATCCATCCAATCTTTCACTTATCCACCCATCATCCGCCCTTTTATCCAATCATCCACCCTCTTTCACCCACCAATACATGCTTTCACTCATCCATCCATCTATACATCCACCCTTGCTCACTCATCCATCCACTCACTCACCCACTGAAAATACCCTCACTTTGAACCAAAGCTCTTATGGCACAATGTAAATGAAGCAAATCATCATGACCCTCCCCAGAAGATAGGTCTTGTCTCTTCCATAGATCTATCCATTCATTCTTTCATCCTACCATTTAACTGCTGATGTCCACCATTTAACCTTTACATTCTGTCGTCTATTCAGTCTTTCATCCATCATTCAGTTTTCACCATTCCGTCTGTCCACCCTTCATATCCAAACCTATCCATCCATCTCCAAACCTATCCATTCATCCTTTCACTCATCCATCTCTTTATCCACCCTTTCGCTCATTCATTAATCCTTTCGCTCATCTATCCATCAACCCTTTCACTCCTTTATTCCATCCACCCTTTAACTCAATCCCTCCTTCCAGTCATTCATCATCCACCCTCCACCCTTTCATCCATCCTCTCTTCCTTTCATCCATCCAATCTTTCACTTATCTACCCATCATCCGCCCTTTTATCCAATCATCCACCCCCTTTCACCCAGCCATCCATGCTATCACTCATCCATCCATCTATTCATCCATCCACCCTTGTTCACTCATCTATCCACTCACTCACCCACCCACCATCCCTCCCTACTATGCTATTTATGAATCTTTGTCACCGAGCAGACATGTACACACAAAGTGCCACCCATTTTTTATAAAATACCTCCTGAGAGTTTTGATTCTCTCTCTCTCTTTATCTCACTTTTTTCTTACCAAAGGCAGGCATACGAATGCAGGCAAACACACAAACATAAGCAGGGACACAAAAGACTTTGGTATGATGAAAGCCATGTTATACTCTTCACCTACCATGGCTTTTTTAATTGCCACCAGGGACGGACTGGCCGTAGCTTGATTCCCACTGCCAGGGGACTGCCATTATTCCTGTGTTTGCACAAATGCACAGGATAGTGTGACTGTGATTGACAGCACAGGGTCTGAACGGACCCTGCTCTGTCAAACACAGCGGGATGGTGAGCACCCGGAAATTATTCAAATGAGTCCTGCTGAATAGCTCAGCTGGGGCTCAGATCGGGGCTACAGAAGCAGCGCCTTGGCTGCCAGAGACACCTTCCACTCCTGCTCACCAGCACAGCCAATGAGCCTACCTTTTCATGAGTACCGGTACTCTCCTCGGCAGAAGAGAAGTGCCGGTACTCAGAGAGATAAATCTAAGAAGTGCCGGTACTCAGTACCGGTGAGTACCGGCCCATTTAAAGCACTGAACCCATTCCAATGTCTCACTTATTGGATGCCATTGCTTGGTGTATCTTCAGATAATGATGCAATGTAACTCTTGAGTAGGAGTATTCAAGGTTCAAGACCTCATAACTTTGGGAATTTAATATTTAAACCACCAGTTTTGCTAAGCAAAGAGCTCACAAAGGGGCCGATTTACAAGGAAGTTCCGCAGGGCGGCAACGCAAGCCCTTTGGCTGCGCCACGCTGCGGCACTTCCGAAGCACAGGGATGCAACATATTCACAATAATATGTCGCATTCCTGTGCTCTCCCCTGCGCTGGTGCACAAACAGCTGCCATGCACCGGCGCAGACATCCTTGCACCATGGTACAAGGATGCCTGCATCATGGGGAGATTGTTTTCGTGCAGGAAGGGGCTCCTTCCTGCACAAAAACAATCACTACAGGCATTTTCCTCTTTCAATGCGTGCTGTAGAATGCAGCACGCATTGAAAGAGGAAAACTAGGAGAAATGAAAACATTTCTCCTCGTTGCGCCTCGCTACGCTACCCCTAGGGTGGCGTAGCATCCAGACATTTCCAGATTCCTCGTAAATCTGGAAATGTGTCTTGTTCCATGGGTGTTGCGTGGGAACACCCACAGCAACACCCATGGAACGCCCCTTTCACGCAAAGTGCTGCGTGTAAAGGGGCCATATTTACAAGGACAGGAAAAGCCATGCAGGGTGGCTTTTCCTGTCCTTGTAAATATGGAGCAGTAACATGCGCCACCAGTACATCACAAAAAGTGACGTATTGGTGGCGCAGAGGGCTTGTACATCTGCCCCAAAGTTTTAAAAAATGAGGGGCGGAAGAAGCACCCTCTGTAACAGTGGGATTGTCCCCACTGCCATTTTCGGTATGTCAACTTTATAATGCATCCTTCACCACGTAGCACCTTTACCATGTAGAGTTTACCGTGAAGGAAAGTACCACAAAAGCTATTTATATGTACCTTACAATGCAGGACTTCACCATGCAGGTAAGTTATGTTTTCTTAATGACATAAGCACATATATAGTTCAGTGTAATTATGTGAAAGTATGGCACAATTACACAAAATTAAGTGCAATTACATGAAATGGAAATCTGTCATTTTGTACTACATTTTAGCACAAAATGCATCCTTGCATCAATTTTTGGCACAATGACGTGTTAAATAAAAGCACTGTGAACACAGTCATTTGCGTTCTGCTGTTCCTATGCATTTGTGGAATTTTTTTGCAGTGAATTACACCATTCGCGGTAAATTGGTACCGCGATGGGCACATAAATTGGCATAATGGCTTAAATTTTCCGAAATTACACAAATTAAGCCAGCATAATTTACATTTTGCGCAGACCTAGTTATGAAGTGGGTAGTTTTCCAAAAATGTTAGTGATATCTGGACCATTGGGTCCTGCAGGACGTCAAAGAAAGTCCAGTGGAGCCCAAAATTTAAAAAATGCTTGAATCACATTGGCTGATTGAGCCTTTTCTCCTGGCACCCAATGGGGTCCCACATTACACTGGACTGTACTGCAGGACCTCACACTCTGACTGACCTGATGTAGCATCTCAGTAAAATGTTGCAGGTGCCATTACTGGACTCAGGGGCTCAGTACCAAAGTCCTGAAAACAAAATACTGAATAAAGGGGCATTGTAGGCACCTCTTGGCCACCAGGCTTCTTACACAAATAATCACAACAGTGACGACATCAGACAAGATTTCATTAGTGACCATTACATGCAGGATTACTAGTAATGACCGCCACTGTACAACTGGCATGGTCACTAGCATTGTCCTCAGAAAATATGTTATCAATTTTTATTTTGAATGTCTTAAGATGCCCCCATTGATTAAAATAATGATTTTCTTTGGGCCCAAGGTACCGAAGTACCACCACAGATTAAAATAATTTTTTTCTTTGAGCCCAAGGTACTGAAGTACTCTAACGAGACCAAACAAGGCCTCCTGTGAGGTTTGTCTGTACTCCTGTGTGAGTCTGTACAAGTGTCTGCCCCATGATACCTCTTAACTGTGCAAGCCTCATTGGGAGTACCAAAGTACTAGAAAGTAATTAAAAGGTACAGAATGCTGTGGTTGGTCAAACATGGGGTTGTGTGCAGGGCCTGTGGTAAACCCTAACAGCACATGGCCAAAGTTCAAGCGCAGCAGGGGGGGCTGCATGCAAAGGGTTGGAACGGTGGTCCAATTTAGAATTTGATTAAAAAAATCTATGAAAATACAAAAGGTTAAAGTGACGTTTTGGTTAGATTAGGTTCTAACACCTTAACTTTTGTTTAAAAAAAAAAAAAAAAAAATTTCACTGAAAAAACAAGGGTTGACGTTACCTTATTATTAGGTGGCGGAAGGCGACATAATCGAACGTTAAAAAAACCTAAAAAACACTGAAATACACCAGTTATAGTTTAGTCAACTCACTATATATTGCACCTTCATCATGCACTGCCTATGACCTCACAAATAAAGTAACTTATGACATGTTAAATTATATAATTGTTGAATGTGCATGATTGGAGCGCAAGTTAAAGGTAGGTGACTAAACTATAATTGGTGTGCCACTGTATAGATATATAGCTAGATCAAAGTTAATGATGTCATTCAACTCTCATGAATGAAATCATATGTGAGGTAATAAGCAGTGTACAACAGGGCAGAGGTTATAGTTAGTTCACTAAACTATAACCAGTAAATTTGAGTGGGGTTTTGTTGTTTTCTAAACCTTAAAACTTATTCAATTTCATTACCTTACAGTATTGTCTCTTTAAACCTTGTTTTATTAGTGAATTTCCATTTTTAGTTTTTTTTATCGTAAGCTAAGATCTTATTACCATATCTAACTCGAACATCACTTTAAGCTTTGATTTATCTAGTAAACATATATATATATATATATATATATATATATATATATATATATATATATATATATATATAAATATACATATATATATATGTATATTTATATATATACACACATATATACACACATTTATACATATATATTCTCTATCAAGCCTATCACCGTGTGCGGATACAGAAACAAAAAGAAATCAGAGGGAGTCTCCTGATGTACAATTGGCAAGAGATAGTTACTCCAGTAAACATCAGATTAGATTCTTTATGGAATATAATGTGGATCCGTTTTAGAGAAGAACTGGCATATCCTCCAACATGATGAGCATTTAAAGGAGAGGATGAGTCCATATCTCCAGATTAAATATAGTAAAGCTACATCACTGACCAACATACTCACTGGTAGCATGTATGTATCAGAAGACAATGGGAATTGGTTGTCCAACAAGAATAATGGATTTTGGAAATGGGAGAAGTGTAAAGCATGCTTCTATGGAATGAACAGTTAGCAATATAAAACATTTGATGGCACAGCCAAAGAGATTACTGAGAGAATCACGTGTAATACCCAGTTTGTGGTCTATGTAATGGAATGTTGATGCTAAATGAAGTACGTTGGGAGCACCATCAATAGAGTGAGAATGCGGATTCTTCAATATAAGCGCCATAAAAAACCAAGATAGGAGCTATCCAATGGGGAAACATTTTTGGGGAACTGCACATTGGAGACCTTACCAGCTTCAGATATTATGGAGTGAAACACATTAAAATACATCCACAGGGTGGGGATCGTGAATTAGAAATATGCAAATGTGAATTGAGAATGATAATATCATTGGTCTCTGAGAGATTTTGGGGCCATAATCGTGATGCAGAACTCCATGTCCATGTATGATTGTACATATAATGTTTGGCATAGATTGTTAATAATCAAATTTTTTAAAATGTACAGTCACTACTATCTAATCATGTAAGTCAGGATGACGCGTTTCGACCACATGCCTGTGGTCTTGATCACATGGCGCGCTAAGGAAATGTGCAGAGTATTTATAGTGACTGTAAGTGACTTTACTATGTTCATTGTGACATGGCAAAAACGAGGCCCTTTTACAGCAAGCAGTAAAATCTACTAGTCATCAGCTGATGACTAGGGGTAATGACCAACATAATGTGGTGGCAAACAGACAACAGACTCTTCTGCTATAAAACATGGTTCATGACATTGCAGTCTGTAACTCCATTCCTGCGCGGTGTGCTTATGAGGTAAGGTGTGTTATGGCTGGGAGGAGTGCTAAGCCAATGTGTCGTGGCTCATACTAACAATCTGTAAGCAACCTAGATATCCTAACATCTGTATGCAAAAAGCAGTTTCAAATATAGACTGTGATAACTCTGTTGCATGTGAAATAGACTCAAACGTGACAGTGCTTGAAGTCTAACTGTGTTGATGCCTGAACCAATCACCTGTAAGAGCGAGCGCGCTTGTGGAGTCCTGTAATGATATACGCTAAGTGCGGGTACTCGAGAATGGGGCAAGGTGTCATGTTGGACCTATGTTCCATGTCGTGGTCTGCCAAAGGTGTCTGTGCATCACTGTGAGGCCTCAAAATGCGGATTAAAAACGGTGTTTCTCAGTGTGAACAAGTCACTGACGTGACAAAATTAGAAAAAAGTGAAGTAGGGAAGGGAAAGCTGTGATAGTGTCGTGTTATGTGCTCCAGAGAACCCTGGGCTCGATCTGTGTTCAGCCGAAAGTAGAGCAGTGGATACAAACCATGTCTAGAGGTGTAAGATCATGTGGTGCAGTGGGTTAAAATACTGGACAACCAACTGAAAGTCAGCCGACTTTCGGAAGTCAAATGGGCGAAAATTTCTGAAAGCAACTGGAGTGACTCCTTTAAAGGAAGTGGTAAAGATCCTCACTAAGATTAAGTCCTGTCGGTGCCTTGGTGTTGAGTTCAATAATATATTTGGACTCCAGTTGTCTTAACAATTTATCTCTATTACCCCTACGTTTGAGTGGTGGGATGCAGTCAGCTACACAATATTTCAAGTGATCCAGGTTGTTGTGATGTGTTGCTTTGAAGTGTCTGGCAACTGGGTATGCCGGGTCACTGTTAACAATAGCCCTGATATGTTGCAGAATGCGAAGGTGCACTTGGAGCTTAGTGCTCCCCACGTATCTGAGCCCACAACTACAGGTGAGAATGTAGACTGCGAATTCTGTTCTACAGGTCAGTTTTTGTTGGATCACTATCGGTTTGTTCCTGAACTCTGCCGTGATTTGGGTGGTGTTAACTCCAAACTTGCATGCCCTACAGCTACTGCATTTAAAAAACCCTTTGACCCTGGATAGCCAGTTCTTGGTGATGGTTATTTCGGGTTGTTTCTGACTACAGCATCATGCATGGAGACAGCTCTCCTGTAGGTGATCTCTGGCCTGGGGGCCACCATTGGTCCTAGTGTGGAGTCAGTTTTGATAATGCCCCAGTGTTTATTAAAAATGGATTTTAATACCCGTGCCTCGGTGTTGTGGGTGATGATAAGGCACGTGGTTACCTTGCTGTCCGTGGTCAGCTCTGGGGCAGTGTCAATACTGTTGCTGGTGTCAGTGTGTGTGCCTAGTAGGAGATGTTCTCTGGGAAATGAGTTGGCTTTGGTGGTCGCTGCTGTGATCATCTTATCTGTGTAGCCTCTGGCCCTGAATCTCATGTGAGACTCCAATTGGCATTTGGCCAGGTCTGTGCTGTTGCTGCATATTCTGCGCAGGCGCAGCATTTCCCCGTAAGGAATGCTTGCTATCAGGTGTTTTGGGTGAAAACTGCTAGCGTGTAGGGTGGAGTTTCCTGCAGTGGTTTTTCTGTGGAGAGTGGTGTGAAGTGTTCTGTTGGTGACATATACTTTGACATCAAGGAATTCCACTGATTCTGTGCTTATGGTGGCATTAAACTCTAAATTCAAATCATTACAATTGATCTCATCAATAAATGTTTTTGCTCTGTCAATGGAGCCTTTCCAGACCACAAAAATGTCATCAATATATCGCAGCCAACAAAGGATATGGTTAGACCAAGCTTCCGAGTGAGTGACCCTGAGGATCCGCTCCTCCCACCAGCCAACATGAAGGCAGGCATAGCTGGGGGAGAAGCAAGCCCCCATTGCCACGCCCCTCAGTTGCTGGTATGTCTTGTTGTTAAACATAAAGAAGTTATGTTGCAGGCATCATTCTATGAGATGCATAATGAGTTTGTTATGTTTGTAACAGTGAATAGGTCTCTTGGCCAAGAATTCATGGCATGCATTGAGTCCATCAGAGTGCCGTATGCTGGTGTATAGTGAAGTAATGTCAAGAGACATCAGGACACAGTCCGGGGACCATGAGATGTTGCTGATTTTTGAGAGGAAGTCGCTAGTGTCTCTTAGGTAGGTCGGGAGGTTGATGACATGCTCTTGTAGAAAGAAATCAACATATTTGGATATGTTTTCACAGAGGCTTTTGCGTGCTGAGATGATCGGTCTTCCTGGAATTGGAGATGTGCCTTTGTGTACCTTTGGAAAAAAGTACAAGATCGGAAGTACAGGAAATTCATTGTTGAGAAAACTAAACTCCTCTTTGCTGATGGTGCCTTGCGTTCTATGATAGTTGAGGCTTATTTTGAGTTCTTTCCCACAGGTTGCTATTTCCTTCATTGTGGTAGGTTTGTAGCAAGTGGCATCATCCAGATGTAGGTGTGCTTCTTCCATGTACAAGTCTCTAGGCCATAGGACGATATTGCCTCCTTTGTCCGATTTGTTGATAATGATATCAGTCCTTCCTTTTAATTTGGTCATGAGGTCCGTGTATTCTTTGTGTTTGAATGACTTTTTGTGTTTGGCCCGGGATTTTCTTTTGTGTAGCTTTTTAACTTCTTCCACAATAACATCGTTGTAAATGTCAATGGCGTCTCTGGGCATGGTTGGCGTGAACGTGGACGGAGGCTTAAATGGACTCTTGATTTTGGTAGAGATGTCTATGCCAGCATTCTGCAAGAGTTGTTGTGTTGGGGCAATGTTCGTTGGCGATTCAAGCTCTGTCATGGTTCTAATTATGCCAATGTCTGAGACTGCCAGGGTGCCTTGGGTAAGTGCCTCTTCATTGCTGCCACTGGTGGGCGGTTTGCTGCCTTGTTTTTGATGAAAGAATTTGATGAGTTTGAGTTTTCTGATGAAGTTATAGATATCAATCCGGGTGGTGGTGTAGTCAAAGCTACTTTCTGGGCAGTAGGTTAAACCTAAAGAAAGGAGTTGTGTTTCTGCTTCAGATAGTGTGAGGTTAGACAGATTGATGACTGTGTTGGTATTAGTTTTTATTTTCGCCTCCAGTTGCCTCTTTGCTTGTTGTTGTTTCCTCTTTGATTTCCTGCGTTTTCTGCGCTCGCGCCTTTTGCAGTTGCGCCTGTGTGTAGTTTCCTCGGTGCTCGTGGGCGCAATGTTTGGCACCTGTCCTCGACTAAAAAACCCAGTTCCTCCGTAAGACTGAAGTTGTTTCTTGGTCTGGGGTCATTAGAGCTCCTGATGCTGCCACTTTCTGAATCTGTGCCAGTGTCGCCGGCTGTGCTCAGATCTGATGTTGAGGCGGAGTTGGATTCCTCATGTGGCGTTGGCGTCGTGGTTGCTATTTCTTGTAGTGTTGTGGATTAGTTGAGTTTCTGCCTTTTCACTGAGTCAAATTTCCTGGCAAAAGTGAAAATTTGTCCGCACTCGTAGTCGGCCTTATCTCGGGCAAATTTGAAGGCTTTACGTGTTTTTATTGTTTCCTCGTGTTTTTTTAATTTGGTCATTATTTCCTCACGGCCCTTGTTGACTACATCTTTTTGGTCTGAGCTGTCAAGTTCCTCGTTGATTTTGTCAATTTTGGTTTGTAGTTCACAGCGATCAATGTATATATGTCTAAGGGTTTTTTTAAAATCTATTTCCTAACTATGACGTTCCTGTCACCTTTGGTTTTTTTCAGTGAACATATATATATATAATTTCACTGGCAAAAAAACAAAGGTGACAGGGACGTCAGTTAGAAAATAGATATTTATATATTTATTCACTGCAAAAAAAACAAACAAAGGTTACAGGAACGCCATAGTTAGGATATAGATTTAAAAAAAACCTGAGAAATTTACTATAAAAAAACCAAAGTTTACAGGGACGCTATACTTGCACCCCCCTGCCTGTATTGGTGAGTGAGCGGGTGCATTGGTGGCTGTATGGGTGAGTCAGTAGTTTGTATGAGTGGCTATATGAGTGAGTGGCTGTGTAATGGTTCTATGAATCAGTGAATGGGTATGTGAGTACTTGTATGAGTCTGTGAATGGGTATGTGAGTGGTTGAGTGGGAGGGGGTGTATGAGAGGCTGTATTAGGGTGTGAGGGCTTCTATGGATAATGTCATGAGTGATGTCATGAGTGATGTCACTGACCATGTCATGAGTGATGTAATATGCGAGTTCAAAAATAGTGCATTGTGTGGGCATAAGTTGTAGTTAACTGTAACTGCTGCATTTTTATGGTATTGTACGAGTGAAATCTGAGCCTAACTAACATTCCTGTAACCTTTGTTTTATTGGTAAATTTCGAATGTTTTTTAATTCTATTTCCTAAATATAATGTCCCTCTCACTGTTGTTTTTGTCAGTGAATTTCTAAAGGTTTTTTTAATGTTATTACCTAACTTCAACGTCCCTGTAACCTTTGGTTTTTTAAGTGAATTTCTAAGGTTTTTTTTAAATTTTAATTCCTAACTGTAACTTGTAACCTTTGAGAGTGAGTGTGTGAGTGAGTGCATGAGTGTTTCAGTGTGTGTGTGTGAGAGAGTGTGTGAGTGTCTCAATTGGGGTGTGAGTGGGGTGTGAGTGTCTGTATGGGTCTGGGAATGGCTGCATAAGTGTCTCACTGGGTGTGTGGGTGGGTGCGTGAGTGTCTGAGTGGGTCTGTGAGTGGGTGCATGAGTGTCTGAGTGAGTGTCTCAGTTGGTCTTTCAATAGGTGTGAGAGTGTCTGAGTGGGCTTGCAAGTGATACCATGAGAGTGAGCCAGTCTGTGAGTGAGTGCATGAGTATCTGAGTGGGTCTGTGAGAGGGTACGTTAGTATCGAATGGGTCTGTGAGTGGGTGTGTGAGTTTCTGAATGGGTCTGTGAGTGGTGTGCGAGTAGATGTAGGGGCCTGTGAGTGGGTGCATGAATGTCTGAGTGCATCTGTGAGTGAATGTGAGTGTCTGAGTGGGTTGATCAGTGGGTGTGTGAGTGCCTGAGTGTGTGAGTGGGTGTCTAAATATCTGTGTGGGTGTGTCAGTAGCTATGTGAATGACTCAGCCAGGAACTGCACCAGCACTTTTATCCAACAAGAGTTCACAGTTTTGCACACATTATCTTTTCAAGTGGAGTACTTTCTTCTGGTTAATTAGTAACTCCTACTTCGTTGGGTAAATGTCCAGTGCATATTCTACATTACATCTGTGTAATTGACCATGAGGAAATGTCTCCTGTGACCTCGTGTGCATTTGGCAATGTGATTATTCCTTCTGCGTCTTTATCCAGAAATCTGTGATAACATGAATCCTTCCACAGAGAGGACAACAAGACTACAAAGAGGTAAATCTCCACCAAACAATGATACTTCCTCTTATCTATATGGAGTAGGTGCTTTTTGTTTTGTGTAAATGTCCTCATTTCTTGGCATAAAGAATGTGTCACCCAAATGAGCAGGAAATGTGCAAGTGGGCCTTTTGGTAAGCTGTCCATCATCCTGGCAAAAGGCAGGAAGACCTTTACATAAAACTATGGTGGATGGGGAGGCCTGCTCAATTATTAGAAGGGGAGCCGGCTGCGCGGCCCCTCTCTCTGGGCTAATTTCAGCCCTGGGGACCCCATCCCTGTGGCCCAGTCACAATATAGTGGGGAAGGGAGGCCATGTGGTCCCCCTCCTTGGGCACTCCATCCCGAGGCCTGGCCATGACTCCCTGGGTGCCCTGGAGCCCACAGAGGGCAAGCAGTGTGCTTTGGGACCGCAGGGAGAGCTTCAAGGTGCCCGTGGTCCTAGCCGGATCCACGCCTCTTGTGGGGTGGTGGTCCACAGGGCCTTATATAGCTCCAGGAGGGTGGCCACGTGGCTCCTCTTCTTTCAATTTCAAGGGCCTGCCTCAGGGAGGTGGTGGTCCCTGGGGCTGAGAATGGCCTGGGAGAGGGACCGTCTGGCCCCCCTCCTTGTAAAAAACAAAGAATGCCCCGGGGAGGTGGTGGTCTCCAGAGCCGTACATGGACCGGGGGCTTTAATAAAAACCAGCACGGTAGCCCGCGCATTAAAAAATAAATGCTGGATTTGTCAATCCGCTGCGATTTTCAGAAAAATAATGCTTTTTTGCCCTGGCAGGATCTCTCTGGGAACTCAGGACGAGAGTTAAGGGGTCAGAGGATTCCTACCCAGTCCCCTTTCCCTTATTTTGTAACTTTTTTTAGGTACTAGGCTGAAGCAGAGTCCCAAGATGACTGCCAACACTTCCTGGTTGAAGTGTTGGCTGCCAATCAGATCTCAGCACGAGATCGGGAGGGTTTGTGGAGCCTTTGCATCCCTAGATATACAAATTTGGATTTCTTTAAAGATTTCTAAAACTACTGAACGGATTTGCACCAAATATCAAATAGAACTCCTTTCGGACCCAGAGCTAGCTTTCTGCCAAATTTGGTGTGATTATGTCCAGCAGTTCGGGCTGCAGTCATGTTCAAAATCCCTATGGGAATTAACATTAAAAAAAAACTTTTTGTCAAGCAGCACCAAGGATATAGGCAAGTCAAAAACCACTTTTCCTATGGTCCAATAGGTAATATTCGTATATATCTATATATCTATATATCCATATATCTATATCGATAACCATTGAAATTCAGCAGTTTTATATATGCATAGACAGTCCATTCTTGAAACGCCAAACCTCACATCCAACCGGCGTAGAAATCTCTATCTATATAAATCTCTACATCTACATCCACCTCTACATCTACATCCATCTCTACATCTACATCCATATCTATATATATATATATATACACACATGATAGATAGATAGATAGATAGATAGATAGATAGATAGATAGATAGATAGACAGACAGCTAGAAGTATATACACATGCAGGTGCCTATCATGTTGGTGAATAGTATTTTTAGCAATATAGGAAATGAGATACAGGGGTACCGAGATAAGATGCTTTATTCTTACCGGTCTGTTTTGCACAGATATGTAGGTTTCCACCATAATGTGATTAAATTACTTTTAACATCTGTGAAATATAACTACTGTTTTGTTAGGCACGCAGACATATATATTGGTTTCTGCCATATTGTGATGAATTTCCTTTTAATATTTATAGAAGAGTATATGTGGAATGTGTATTTATTCTATAAATATTGGGTAGAATGCAATATGGAAATAGAGAAATGCACTTTGGAATAGCATATTTGAATATAGATGAGGTCACTAAAGATATGTTGCTAAACCTATGCACTGATTTTTTCACTAGGACACTTTAAATAACTTTTGAAATTGCTGCACATTTTGCACTTATAGCTTTAAAATGAAATTGCCCATAAATAAGATTTGTTTATACGGAATCTCGTCAAGAACAAGGCTGTGGATGAGACTATATTTAGACATGTGTTTAGGGGATAACAAAGGGCATGTGAGAGAAATAACTCCTGTGGGCCTTTATATTGAAATACTTAAAGAACATAATTGTATGGTGTATACATTTCTTTACTATCATTATGATGAATAGGAAATTAATGGCGGGTGTTGTATGATACAGAAAGAGAATGAGGTTGCAGTACTAGTTGTTTGAATGAAATGGAAAGAGAACTGCATAAAAAGCTATGATGTGATGTGGGTGGGTTGGCCCAGGATGAAGGCGTTTTACCGAAACGCGTTGGCTTAGGGGGAAATATAGTCCTACTAAACAGAAGTGACTATATTAAAAAAGCATACAGGCAATTGAAGGATGAGAACAAATACGAGAAGTTATCTGTTAATCCCTTCTATAAAATGATAATTGAATTGAGAGGACTGTTGAATCATCAATTGCATGAGGACAACATCATCAGTAAAGATGAATATCAATTTCTATTGAAAGAGCACCCAACTATCCCGACAATATACTTTTTGCCTAAAATACACAAGACCCTGATAAATCCACCGGGCAGACCAATTTTTTCATCTTGTGACTTATTATATGAAGCTTTGTCGACCTATGTAGACATCTATCTTGCCGCAATAGTACAAAGTCTGAGCTCCTATACTAGAGACACTGGGGACTTTCTACGTATTCTGGCAGAAACTAATTGGAGCGATCTATATTTAATGGCAACTATAGATGTGGTATCACTCTATACATCTATTGATCATGACATAGGATTACGAACTTGCACGTATTTCTTAAAACAGAGAAACATCAAAGACCTGCAACATTCACAAATGCTTATACAGATGATTGAACTTTGCCTAAAGAACAACGTGTTTCTATTTAATCATTAGCTTTACCATCAACAATGCGGTACTGCAATGGGCATCTCCTTTTCGCCGAACTATGCCAATATTATGATGGGCTGGTGGGAGAAAGAAATAGAATGGGGCACAGACAACCAGGAGAAACATGAGAACATAGGGCCCCATTACGATGGCGGGCGGATGAAGTCCGCCCGCCCGCCCGCCACCGTAACGGTAAACGGGACCGCCCGCCAGAGGTGCGGCGGTCCCGCTAGGCCCATTAGGATGCGACCGCCACCCTGGCGGTCACATCCCGCATATTTTACATTGCGGCGGGCGGTGCTGTAAGCAGCACCCACCGCAATGTAAAAGTTGCATGTTGTGCATTGACATGCACGACGTGACGGGCACCGCGTGGTGCCTGCCACCTTGTGCATGCCAATGAAGGGGGATACCATGGGGGCCCGCAACAGGCCCCCAAAGCCAAAGACCGCATGCCTTTCCATGACGGCATCGCCGCCATGGAAAGGCACAAATCCGCACACATCGTAATATGGCGGGCGGTGCCTGCTAGGCACCACCACCATATTATGGCCCAGGACCGCACTTTGCCTGCCTGTGGAAAAGCGGCGGACGGTCTTTCCGTCCGCCGCTGTACCCCCGCCATTGTAATGTGGCGGGGGGTAAATGAAGGGCGGGCGGGGAAAGATGTCGGGCGGATCGCCACCTCTGGTCGGGCGGTGGTGATCCGCCCAACATCATAATGGCCCCCATAGTACTCTGGGTCAGATTCATAGATCTGTTTTAAATTTGGAACGGCACTGAGGAGGACTCTGTGAGATACTATGAGAAATTGAATCAGAACAATATAGGACTTTCATTCACATGTGCCATAAGCAAAACTAATATTGATTTTTTGGACACGCACATCTATATTGATCAATGAGAAATTCACTCAACCCTATTCAGGAAACCGACAGCCACAAACCACATTCTGCATGGAGAAAGCTTCCACCCCCCATCATTGATAAAAAGCATCCCGTATGGGGAAATAAGAAAGAAACGGAATTGCTCAAAAGAGGAGGATGCAGAAGAGAAGGTTGAAGAGACCATATTGCGGTTAAAATGGAGGGGATACAAACAAACAGATCTAACAAAGTGCTCGAAAAAGGGGAAAACAAAATCAAGATCAGATACTTTAATCACCAAGGAAGGAAAACAACATCAATCACGGGAAGTCTCACAAACAGAAGCCCCAAGACTAATATTCACCTACAGCAAAAAGAGCAGGAAAGTAGTCACCACAATAAACAAACATTGGCATTTGATCTCAAAGGACCCAGATATTGGAAAACTGTTGGGAAACAAAACATCAGTAACATACAGGAAAACTGAATCACTTAAAGACCAACTGGTACACAGCCACCTACAGGAGAGTGAAACAAAGAACTGGCTGACGAAAGCACAGGACGGTTTCTCTAAATGCAACAACAGCAAAGCTTGCAAAATAGGAATGAACAAGAAACACATAATCGTCAGAGAAGGCAAAACGATCCACATTAGACACCACATCACGTGCAAAAAACCATATGTTATCTATGTTATTGAATGCAACTGTGGTCTGCAATATATCGGAAGCACCATGTGCATGTTAAAAAAGCGGATTCTGGAGCATATACGAGCTGTTAAACATAAAGATACCAACTATGCTACAGCCAAACATATGATACAGTGCCAGAATGCCAATTGAAAAGCAATGAAGTTTTTCGGATTGGACATGATACCATTGAATGAACGTGGAGGAGACAGGACTAAAAAACTACGACAACTAGAGTCTCCATACATCATAAGACTTAAAACGAAGACACCGTTGGGACGAACAATGATGAAGAGATTTTTGTACATCTTTAATTAGATAAGATTTGTCCAGAAAAATTCAAAATGGAAAATGTAGGAGACTATGGTACTAAACCAGGAACCTAAAAATGTGTCGGCTCACATTGTATGATTAATAAGAATTTTAATATGAATATCTTTTGGTCACCCCTTTTTTGAGATTGTGATATATATATATAAATCTACTGAGATTGTATTAATATGAATGCACGCTAATGTAGAACACAAGGGGCTGTTTACAAAAATTGTTCACATTGGTTGACCAAATGCATAAACAAATGCATAAATATGGGTACTATACCGAATTGTTGTGAACCATGATGAATTTTGGGTAATCAATTAATTCACTATCGAGTAAGGGAAGACTAATTAGCTGGCATGAAATCTGTGATTATATGTTACAAATTGATTGACACAAGTCAAATCATGTAAATGTTGCGAAGGTTAAAGCGAAATATCTTTTTTTTTTAACTGTAATATCAATCAATCAGGGGTTTGTTAAAGTGCGACTACTCACCCGTAAGGGTCTCAAGGCGCTAGGGGTGGGGGGGGGGTGCAGGTTCCATCCATCAAGGAGGGGGTCTGTCGAAGAGCCAGGTTTTGAGGTTTCTTGCGAAGATGGGGAGCGATGTCTGTCTGAGGTGGAGCGGAAGGGCGTTCCATGCTTTGGCCGCGAGGAAGGAGAAGGAGCGGCCTCCCGATCTGGTCTTTCTGGTGCGGGGGACCCCGGCGTAGGTGAGCTGGGCTGATCGTAGGATCCTTTGAGGTGCGTGGAATTTGAGTCGGCTGTTCAGTTATGCTGGTCCAGTGCCGTGGAGGGCCTTGTGTGCGTGGGTGATCATCTTGAAGGTGATTCTCGCCTCAACAGGGAGCCAGTGGAGTGTGCGCAGGTGCTGGGAGATGTGGCAGTGTTTTGGCAGGTTGAGGACCAGTCTTGCGGCGGCGTTCTGGATGTTCTGTAGCTTGCGGGTGAGGTTTTTGTTTATTCCGGCGTAGAGTGCGTTGCCGTAGTCGAGTCTGCTGGTGACCAGGGCGTGAGTGACGGTCTTTCGGTGTTCGAGGGGGATCCATTTGAAGGTCTTACGAAGGAGGCGGAGGGTGTGGAAGCAGGAAGACGAGACAGAGTTGATCTGGCAGTCCATTTTGAGGTCAAAGTCCAGGATGATTCCCAGGTTGCGTGCGTGGTCCGTGGGGGTTGGCGGGTTTCCGAGGGTGGGGGGCCACCAGGTGTCGCTCTAGGCATTGGGGTTTGGGCCCATGATGAGTACTTCTGTTTTGTTGGTGTTTAGTTGTAGGCAGCTGTTTTTCATCCATTTGGCGACTGCTTCCATGCCTTCTCGAAAGTTGCGTCTGGCGGTGTTGGGCTCGTTGGATAGGGAGAGGATGAGCTGGGTGTCGTCTGCGTATGACACGATGTTGAGTCCGTAGGTTCTGACGATGGGGGCGAGTGGAGCCATGTAGACGTTGAAGAGCGTCGGGCTGAGGGAGGAGCCCTGGGGGACTCCGCAGGTGGTAGGTGTGGGGTCCGAGAGGAAAGGGGGAGTCTGACCCGCTGCATCCTGCCGGAGAGGAAGGAGCGGATCCAGTCGAGGGCCTTGTCCTGGATTCCTGCGTCATAGAGTCTGCGTATTAGGGTGCGGTGGGAGACTGTGTCGAACGCCGCTGATAGGTCGAGGAGGATGAGGGCTACTGTTTCTCCTTTGTCCAGTAGGGTGCGGATGTCGTCTGTTGCGGCGAGGAGGGCGGTTTCCGTACTGTGGTTTTTTCTGAAGCCGGATTGGGAGGAGTCGAGGATGTTGTGTTTGAATACGCTACAACTCCCATCATGCTGCATAATGAGCTGGGAATGGGAGGTGGTATAAAAACCACAAGTGAGGAAGGACTCACCTACCGTGAGAAAGACCCTGTGAGGTCAAAACGCTTTGGTGTGACAGTGGTGTTTACCTAATAAAGGTGTTTTGAAAAAGGAGAACATTTAGTGCGACGTTCCTTGTTCATAAATACGATTGAGGGCTCTAAAGGTTCAGCCCGTCGTCAGCACCCGCAGGAGAGCACGCTGGTAAAGAACCTATCCTGTTAGATATATATATATATATATATATATATATATATATATATATATATATATATATATATATATATATATATATAAACAACTTCTTCCCTTCTCGCTCACTTTTGCTGGCTGAATGAAGAAAAAGCACAGACCCAGTAATTTTCTGCTGTCGGCTATTTTATTGCAGTTGCTCCCAACAATCCATGTTAGCCATGACGCGTTTCGTCCCTCACAGGGGACTTGATCACATGACGCGCTACTAGCATAGTGATTCGTTTTAAATAGCTACCATTTTTTTCTTTTCATTTTTTGTGAATGCTCACGTGACATAGTGCTTAAAGTGATACACATCAATAAATAAATAAATAAATACATTGGTGACACTGGAAATTCATGGGTATAAAAGAGATGCAACCTATAAAATGCAATTTTTTGTTTTTAAACACGACCTAAGTCTGTATTGTAAAATCACATTATAAGACATATGAATATATAAATAAATAAATATATATAAATATGTGTGCAAATAAGCAATAAATATCAGGATAAATCCTGTTTGATGTAGATATATACATGTTGGCAGATGAAAATTCATAATAGCCAATACCGGTATAAATACTCAATTCAAAACCTTCCCCAATATTGATACTTTTTTCATAATCCATATATACTTCACAATAGCATGTTGCATTACCACCAAAACCTTAAAGGAATTCGTTCTTATTACTTGCAACGCCTTAATATTCCAATAGTGTTACCATGTATAGAATGAGTAAATAAAGTGTCTAGTGCCTATAATTTATCAGTGCTTAAATACCTATCTAGCTAAAATCTGTTTAAAAATATGAGGAGAGCCTTAGCCTTTATATTTAACATATTGTTATTCACATTGAACATTTAAGATAACTCCTTGAGAGATAGACCTGAAACTGTTAATTATACTTATCATCATTCTGGTGGTTAATCAAGCAGGCTAGCATGTAATTCCTCTGTAATGTTAAGCCCATTGGGGTGCTTGGTGTCGAGATTCAATATATAAAACATTTCTAATTTGCGAAGTGCTTTTTCTCGATCACCTCCTCTTTTATTTAATGGGACCGAATCTATCAAGAAATATTTAAGGTCTTTGGAGTTACCCCCATGAACTTCATTGAAATGGCGTGCTACCGGATAAGCCTGATCATTATTTTTGATTGCCCTTAAGTGCTGGAGTACCCTTTTATGTCCCTGCAGAATTGTACTTCCTACATATTTTAATCCGCAAGGGCACTCCAGCACATATACCACGTGGTCTGTTTTGCAATTCAAAGACCTTTCAATTTTTCGAATTTGGCCCCCAAACGGAGTTTCGTATGATGTGGTATTTGCTCCGTGTTGACAGGCTTTGCACGTCCTGCACTTATAAAATCCAGCTCTTTGATCCAACTATGTACTATTTTTTACTTGAGTACGGTTGGGGTCATTAACAACTAAGACATCCTTCATTGAAGGTGCCTTACTGTAAGTGATAGAGGGTATTTTCGGAACAGCACCACCAATTACTGGATCTGCACGAATAAGATGCCAATTTTTATTTATGATGCTTTTAACTGCCTTTTCTTGTTTTTTTAATTTTAAAATAAATCTAAAATTCTCAACTTCATTAGCTTGTTCGTTTGTTTTTGAATCATGTTTAGTCAATAAAATCTCCCTGGCTATCAAATTACTTTTTGTCAGAGCCAGATCTAAACATTTCTTGGTATAACCTCTTTCCCTAAATCTCAATATACAATCATTTTGCGCCAATTTTAAATCATGGTCATTGCTGCATATTCGTTTTAAACGCAGCAATTCGCCATAAGGGATGCTTTGTATTAGGTGGCCTGGGTGAGCACTGCTGGCATGAAGAATTGCATTTCCCGCAGTGACTTTTCTGTGAAGTTTGGTCTCTAATCTATCACCGTTTATGTATAACTCTACATCCAAGAAGTTAACCCTAGTTTTACTAATGGATGCAGTAAATTGTAGATTAAGTTGATTAACATTAAGTTGTTTTACAAATGCTTCTGCCTCCTCATGAGTACCCTGCCACACCAAGAAAAGATCATCAATGAATCGCCACCAAGTTTTAACATTGTGATTCATGCACTTGAAGTGTTCCTTCATGAGAACCAGCTCCTCCCACCAGCCCATGTGAAGACATGCGTAACTGGGGGAGAAGCTGGCTCCCATGGCCACACCTCTCAACTGCTGAAACAGTGAACCTTGAAACAAAAAAATGTTGGTATTTAAACAAAATTCAGTCATCTTAATCAGCATCGCGTTATGTTCTGCAAAATTCGGACCTCTACGAGACAAATAAAATTGTATTGCCCTTAGGCCATCAATATGTCGGATAGATGTATAAAGTGAAGTGACATCAAGTGTAATAAGTAAATAGTCAGTTTGCCACTTAAAATCCAACATTTTTGCCAAGAAGTCCCCTGTATCTTGTATGTAAGATTTTAACTGCTGTACATGTTCCTGCAAGAAAAAGTCAATATAGACTGATGTTTTTTCCAATAGGCTGTTTCTTGCGGAAATAATTGGCCTTCCGGGAGGTTTGTTTATGTTCTTGTGGATTTTTGGAATCAAGTAAAGAATTGGAATCACCGGTTTATCAGTCCTCAAATATTTATATTCATCCACGGACAACAGGCCTTTATTTTTCCAGGCCACTAATTTCATTGCATAATTGCTGCCGATATTATTGAGTGTCTGTTGATTACTGCGGCCATAACATGAAGTATCGTTTAGTTGAGACATAGCCTCCTTAATGTATTCCTCTTTTTCCATAAAACAATGTTTCCACCCTTGTCTGCATTTCTCACTACTATTTCACTGTTGTTTTTGAGCTTACACATTAATTGTTGATATTGGATCTCGTTTTTATTGATCTTTTTCCTATTGATATTAAGTATCTTGTGGTTAAGGTTTTTAATCCACCTATTACTTTATCATGGAACGCATCAATTGTGTCTTTTAACATAATAGGATTGAAGGTGGAGACTGGTTTAAATGGTGTAGTTGCTGGCCTGTATATTGTCCTTGATTGCTCATTGACATCAGTGTCCGGACTCAATACCACTTCATCATTCATTAAATCCTGCATTACTTGTAATAATCTCTGATCATCCGTATCAAAATTCATTGAATGTGTGGTTTCATCCACTGTATTATCAGTTATGACATTAGTTTGTTCTTGAGTTTTCATAACACTCTTTTCTTTATGTTTGGCAATATTTTGTAACATGAAATACTTTTTTAATTTAAGTTTTCGCACGCTCTTGTAGACGTCAACTCTGGTTGCTGCATAGTTAAAAGTGCTTTCCGGACAATATGATAGTCCTAATGTCAGGAGTTGTTCTTCCGCTTTATTTAATACAGTATCTGTTAGATTTATAACTGTTTTATTCTCAGTTATTTTTTCCAATTTCTCTTCGGTTGACGTTTTGGTATCTTTTGTTCTTCTCTTCGTTTGTTTGCCCTCCGCCTTTCCCTGCGTTTTCTGGTTCTTTCATTCCTTGATTGTTCATTTGTTTTCTTGGGCGTAGCGATTGAAGGCACTCTAGGCATAAAAATCAACTTCATCCGTTATTGATATTTTTCTTGTCACTTGCCGTGTTGCATTCAAACGCGCTTCCGATTCCGATTCGCTTTCGATGGCTGAACTGGCCTCTGAGACTGATGTTAATTCAGATACCGCGTTGCTTGTTACTTTTCCAGTATTGCTATCTTTACTTGGTCCGAATTTTGTTGCTTTTAAAGAGTCAAATTTTTTTGCAAAGGTAAATATACGGCCATACTCATAATCACATCGGTCCCGATGAAATTTGAAGGCTTTCCTTTCTCTAATTACATCTTCTTCTTTCTTTAATCGTCTTTTCATTTCCAGCTTCATTTTGTCTATATCGTCTGTGCGTCCCATTGGATCTATTTCCATATTTAGATTATCTATTTTTTCCGCCAGTATCGCCCGATCTTTTTCTGCATATTTCACCAAGATGCAGACCAATCTGTGTGAGGAGTCCAAATTGGCTTCCGCCCATGTCCCTGTAACCTTTGTTTTTTTCTGTGAAATATATATATATATATATATATATATATATGTGTTTGTTTATATATATATATATATATATATATATATATATATATATATATATATATATATATATATATATTCCCCAAAAGTGCCTCTTCAGACAAGGACGCTACTCCGTAGGCAATTAAGTTCAAACAAAACCTTGTAAGCCAATTCTTCCCCACCATTAGGGTGCTGCCTACGGAGTAGCGTCCTTATCTGAAGAGGCACTTTTGGGGAACGCAATGCGCGGTGGCCTCAGCCGCGGAGGATGCACCGCCTGCCTGGAATATGGTGGCAGGACTGCACGGTTAAAATTGTGTGGCCGTGAAAACAGCGTGGACAGTTCCGAATTGGGGAAAGCTGCACATCACGCCTGGAGCCCACTGGAGGGCTGGAAAATGAAAATAAATGACAAAAAAAACTGTGTTCGGCAAATGCACACGGACCCTAATGGTGGGGAAGAATTGGCTTACAACTACCAGCATGCATCACTGGAGATCGCGTGCACATTGGGAATAAATAGTTGTGGCAGTACCGTGTTTTGCTATTTGTTGCCCCATGAAGAAGAGGCTTGTAGCTTCGAAACGCGTTGGGGCGTTTGGTAAAACAGCCGTGATTTGCAGCTTTTCAAAAATTAAAGGTTTTGTTTGAACTTAACTGCCTACGGAGTAGCGTCCTTGTCTGAAGAGGCACTTTTGGGGAATATATATATATATATATATTATATACAATATATATATACAAACACATATATATATATATATATTTCACAGAAAAAAACAAAGGTTAGAGGGACAAATCATCCCTGAAGCGCAGGCACCCTTACACCATGGTGCAAGGGTGCCTCATTGGCGCTAGACAGCCAATTGTACACCAAGGCAGAGGAAAGCAGCGTGGCGCAGCAAAATGGCCAGCAGCGCCGCACTTGTGTTATCAAAATTAGACTATGGTAGTACTGTTCTGGTTGGCCTACGAAAACCTCACTTTAATTAAGTTTCATAATTTAAAGATATATTGACAGTTGAGCTGAAATTAAAAAAATTCAAGCCTTCTGACTGAAATGTTGCGGCAGCCATAACAGGACTCGGGGACCGGGTCCCTTGTTCTGAAAATGTTTTTTAAAAAGTACATAAGGGGGCAGGGTAAAGAAGACCATGGCCGCTAGCACATGTGCAATGTCACAGAGGGACCCCCCTACCTGGGGCTAAAATGAAAAAAATAATTCCGATTCTCGGTCCTGCAGGAGTACCACAGGACCTCTGTTAAAAAATTAAAACATGGGGCGGTGCCTTTTTTTGTTTAAACTTCCCCTGTGGTGGGCCAAGGCCTGGGGCATCAGCACATTCCTTTACTCTTATTGTGGGGAGGGAGGCATACCTATTTTGCCACTCTCTTAAAGGAGGTGGTAAACCATTTACAAACCAGAAGGAGTTTCCAAGGGACTCTTCCTCTTTGTGAATGTTGACAAAACATTTTTAGGAATAGGCAGAAGTGCATGGGACTACTGCCTACTTCTAAAAGGTTTGCTCAACTTTTCTTTTTAATGCAACCTGTTTTTCTTTTTGGAACATAGGCTGTATTTAAAGAAAAAAAGATTGCTTTATTCAAAAGCACTGACTGATATGGTCGTGTTTATTTTGCAAATTTTCTTCCTAATACAAGGTCCGTTTGCAAAATCAGAATCCGTTTGGTAAATATTGGTGTGGAATTTGCAACCATTTTTACTGAAATGGATTGTAAGTACATGAGGCCCTAGGAAATCCCACAAATGCCTTACTGATGGCCTAATAATATATATTTCCAACTTGTTGGTGGGTTTGGTATATATGTTGTTGATTGTGATATCTAATATAACAAACATCGAGCAACAGTAATGTGGAAAATAACATAAATAAGAGCTTCTCACTGTAATCCTTGGATCAGTGATGTAACCAAACCCCCTGCAAGATATGCTGAAGGGGCCCCTCACACTCACACCAGTAGGGGCTGAGGGGGCCCCTCCAGTATGGGTAAGCCTGGGCCTCCCGCACCGCGGGGGCTGCAGGGCCTTTGTTACACCCCTATCTTGGATTTGTATAACTGTGCATGCTCTGTACTCTATTAACTCTCTAAATGTGCCACTGAAAACCCCTATAAAAAATGGTGTCAATGTTCTTGATGAGTTAAATATTAGACAGATTTGTATGGAACCTGTAAGTACCACCTTCAATGTTCACTACAAAGTAACATATTATTAAATCACAAAAATGAATGCATGTGGTTCAGATTGCATCATTCATTTTTTAGAAAACGTGTAGGCATAAATCATTAGGTTAACGCAACTGTGGTAACCATGTATTTGTTATGCAACAAGTTTCCCCAATCTATGCTGTGGTTCATTTAATTTCATTTTGTGCCCGCCTAAATTAAGGGAAAAGAATGTTATAATTTTGGAAAGTATGCCAAATCTAAATTACACGTTTGTTTACCGATAGTCTATTTTTTTATGTTATTTAGTGCACAAAACGCATTTTTCCAACACACAAGATGGTATTTCTCATATCACTGAAACTTCAATATTATGTTCCAAAAGTTAATTTGGAGCTGGTTTCTGTGCAGACAATTAAGATCTCCAAACACACCATTGCCCTGTATCATTCTCATTCATGAAGTGGCGCATGTGAGTAGTTGGTAGCAGCACATCTAAAATGAATGGGATTCCACCCCCTCCTCCTCAGGCTAACAGGAATACCATCATCTTTCACTGCGAAATGCAACGCTAGTCATTCACTCATCTAGCCATCATCTAAAAGTTCATATTGCATTGTGCATATTAATATGCAAACAAAGGAAAAGCCAAATAAAGACTCTAAATTCCTGGTACAAGCATTAAAATGTAACAATAGGCATTGATGCCTGTAGATTATGTGCAAAAAAAGATAAAATCAGTTTATATTGAATCACAGTGTAGTGCACCATCATTGTTTAGTTGTAGATAAGGATCAAATGGCAATAGCAAAGTAGTTTGGGATTTGAAACTGACCTATATTGCTTTTAGTAATGTTCAGAAGAGCACTAACAATTTTCAGGCTCAAAAAATCTAAATTCAGCAGCTTCAGGTAAACAAAGTTTTATTTTAATAAATAGAGAAAAGGTTAATATGCATGAAAAATATTTGAATAAACACAAGTTATGGAGCTTTTCCTTTCAAATGTCTGGCCTTCTGACTGATAGTGGGTTTTTCTGGTGACCAAAGTGTGTTTAAATGCAAAGTGTGTTTAAGACTGCAGTACCGCCTCCTGCCTACAGGGGCAGAGCTGAACAGAAATATAAACACACTTGATGAAACACAGGTCCCCACAAGGTCATTTTTTTAAAAGTTGTAAAAATTGGCACAGATGTTGTTGAAGTCATTTTTTATCATTTAGAAGACATTGCCTTGTGGGGACCTGGGTTCAAGTCCCCACAGTGCAATCAAGTCCCCACAGCGTGAGTGTGTTATCACACTCAAGTCCCCACAAGGATAGTAACACAAACCCACTAACACACTCGCAGACACTCTTTAACACACTCGCAGACACTCTTTAACACACTCGCAGACACTCTTTAACACACTCGCAGACACTCTTTAACACACTCGCAGACACTCTTTAACACACTCTCTTTAACACACTCGCAGACACTGTTAAACACACTCGCAGACACTGTTAAACACACTCGCAGACACTGTTAAACACACTCGCAGACACACTTTAAAAACACAGACTGTACATGGAACAGTGGATCTTGGGGCAAGAGGGTGTGGAATGTGGTTTTGTCTTAGTTCAGTAACAAAGGCTAACTACAAGGCTCTCTGAATTTTTAAATGTTTTATTGTTCTCCATTTATCATATGGGCTCAAGTTCTCTATAAAGTCTGTAAGGATCTCACAGAATCGTTTCTTGTATTATCCTTAGGCTTAGGTCCTGCAGACTCCTCCCTAGCTCCAGAGACCATCTGGAGTTCCACTTCCAGTGTCCTCAGATTAAAGTAAAAGGTAAGTGTCATTTTAACCCAGATAAAATGTTTAAAAATTCTCAATTATTGGAGAGACAATTCCTCTCAACTTCTCATTTATGGTTGTTCTTCCCAGCTATAATTTTTCAGCTATGTTCTACTTTCTATGAACAGTTGTATTTCTTTCTCCTGTCTGCTTATCCTTCTGCTTTGTTTCTTATTCCTTAAGTCTTCTCCTCATCCCCCGTCACCCCTCACAAGAATAAGGCCATTAGTTAGGCCATCAAGACTTGCTAAAAGAATAGAAACCCAGGTGATTTTAGGACTCAACCTGAAAGCAGGATTCTATGCACAGTTGTCCTGGTTTCGCCCTCAGTTGTCCCTCAAGGGCTTTGTGCCAGCCTCTAAGTCTTTACTCTCCCTGACATGTTCCTTCCCGGACTACCCCGTCACACACCTGGTCAGCCACGGTCCTCCCATGAACCATGGTGGGGCCACAGCATTTCATTTGTATGTCTAGGTCTGCCCCTTGGCTCCATGGTCCTCCTCCCTCCAACAGCAGCTGCTAGGTTTTGATTCCTCCTGGCTGTCATCCGTGCTGTAGCTCCTCATCCCTGTGCAGCAGGGTATCCTCCTCCGTGAGTCGACTCCTCGTTGTGGTCCTCCGCTTCCCAGGTCTTAGGGTCAAAGATTGTCAGCATGAGAGAAGCTTTTATACTCCTTTGTTGGTTCTCCCTCTACAAGTCTTTTCTCTCTATCGCTCTTTCTGTCTTCTAATTTTTTTCCAGTTTTTCTTCTCTTTCTACGTTTTCCTCTGCTCTTCATCTGCAGGTGCTTGTTCACTCTCGGTATGCTGAGAGCATCATTGGGATTCCTCCTCCTTAGGCAAGTAGTCCCATCCACGGCAGGGTTGGCGGTAGCTAATTTTTCCTAATGCTCAAGCTGCTAAATCTAGCTCTCTGTAACCAAAAATACAACACTGTACTTCACTATCCACGCTATGAGCAAGACATAATAAAACCCCAAATTCATATTGAAACGACACTTTAAATCAACAAGAGGCTTAATGTACAAAGCAAATCCTGAGGCGCACTTATACTTTTATAAGCGACAGTCCTGCCTTACCACCAGTTCTGGTCTCTTAAACAACATGTTCACTCCATCAGCCAGGCCGCAGAATGTTTGGTGCCGGGCTTCGCTTTAACTCTGGCAGTGCCAGGTCTACAAGGAATCAGGGCAGATGCTTCTTAGGCAGTGGATTGTCAGCTGGGAGTCATTTGTCTTTATGTGGATGCTGTGCTCGGACTGTTCCATCAGGCTGATTGTATCTGGAAGCCAAATTAGTTTCCCAAAAAATTCAGAATCTTACTTTGAACTAATTGCTGTCAGAGTCATCTCATACACTCCCCAACCCACTACAATCTTCCCAAAAGCATCCAGTGAGGAGCTCCAGTGTCCAAAGTATTTGCACCCCAATAATCGGGCCATTTACAGGATTTTGGACCTGAAAGCATCTGTTCATGCAGGCTGTGAGGCAGTATTGCATCAGACTATTTGCTAGAGAAAAGAAGCTTTTGGAAAGCCAGTGGGGTCTCTCATTTGGAACCCACTGGCTTTGCCAGTGCCTTTTGGTGATGCTGTACAGCAGTTGCTGTGCAGCATGGCCAAAACAAAAGTCATTTTTTAGGCGCACACATGCTCGATGCTAAGTGCATAGGAAAGCGTCATTGCTTGCTTGCTCGTCGTTACATGCCTGCTAAGTGATACCGGGGAATTTTTTTTTTACCTATCCTAGATGCCTCAAGAAATGGAAATAATAAAAGGGAATAGCACAATAATGATTTTACTAGGCAAGGGCTTCAGCAGCAGTTTGCTGCCCAGTTCTAGCCACAAATGTTTTTTTTTTCAGGATTGCAACCAAGGAGCATGTGAGAAGGAAGCAACAGAGAGTGAATGGGGAGAGGAAAAGCAGAGAATGAGGGAAAGCAACACGGGTGGGGAGAAGTAAAAACTTCAGAAAGCAACAAGGAGCATAGAGTTTAGGGTAGTTTGGTTGGGAGGAGAAACACAACAGCACAAAGTGGGGGGGGAATACAATAGAGAACGCTGAAAGACCCATGCACTCTCATGAAGTGCTTAAGTAAATAAAAAAAAGTAGTTCCCTAAAAGTGAGCAGTGGAAGGATAGAAGCCACCCAATCAGAGAAATGGAGAAAGGACTATGCTCCAGGGAAGGGACAAACTCAAGATGGACAAGCTGGAACAAGGAAAGTTAGCAAAATGAAGCTAGCAATTGAGTAACAATTAAGCCACCCTTTGGTAAACAGCGAGCGGGATATAAGCCCAGGTAACTTCTTGGTAAGCCCACAATAGTTCTTCTTGCAAAGCCCACAATAGTTCTTCTGTGCTTGACCTAAAAAAACAGTCCACCACTTAAAATCATGTTTTTTTTCAACTTTATTAACAACACATAAACAATGTAAAATTGCATTTCTATCAACATGTTAACAGACAATATGCATTTTAATCTAACCTTATAAATAGAGTTTTTGATTCAAGCTACGTTTTTTTAGCACATGTATTAGATTACCTTCATACAAGAGGCATGCATAAAATAACATTTGTACCACCAAACACACATAAAATAGACTTTGCTGTGTTAGTTGTCAAAGATAAGCTTAACACCTATTGTGATTAAATTGTGTAAGTTTTGATATCATCTGTTATAATTTACCCTTTTTCAATTTATGCTGCTTTTGTATCACAAACTGCATGGATTATTGAATACATATTTAAAATGCTTTTGAAGTCTATCCCTCTGCAGCTATAGTGCAAATAACATAAACAGTATAAGCTCGTTATAATCTGTAGCACTTTTTTTTAGAGCTTGGCGGATGGGATATTCACCACTTTTTCATGCAGAATTTGTGAAGCTCACTACTCATCTGCGAGGGTCTCAAGGCACTGGGTGGGGGGGGGGACGAGCAGCTACGTCTCATACGAAGAGCCAGGTCTTGAGGCTCTTCCTGAAAGCCTGCAGTGTATCTCGTCCGGAGTAAAAAGAAATGGAGTCCTTTTCGCTAGAAATATTGCTAATCAGTACCAATTTCTCTTATTTTGCTCATCTGTGTTGATACTTAGGTGTAGCAGTATTTGATGCTCACTCAGTCATAGCATCTGCTGCAAATGAGCCCATAAAAGAACATTGAAAAGATAAGAAAAGAAAATACATTGTCCATGCATTGATTACATCAAGATGCGACTATTCCAATGTCATTTTCCTTGAGGCACCGTTGGAGCTGATTATTACAAAAAGATCAATTGATAGACAGAATGTTAAACAATGTCAAACATTCACCCCAGTACAGAGATCTGGACCCAAGCCCATCGTTTTTTTGCTCCCCATGCCGTTCCAGTTTAAACCCAGCCATATGCTGATGAGGAGTGATACCACAAAACCGGTCCCAGGATGCGTGTTTCCGGTCCAGGGAGGACCTGGCCTGACAGTTCGGGCTGGACTGTTCCCATAAGGAGCAGGGTTGAGACTGATTTGCATATGGCTGTGTCTAAACTGGGGTGGCCTAGTGAGCAAAAGAATGATGGATTAAACCCAGATCCCTTGACTGGGGGTGAGTGGTTGAAAGGTTTCAGCACTCAGTCCATCATCTTGTGTGCTGTGTTTGGCGTAAGTGGCCAAGGATATGCCCAGATGTGGGTCCCTTGCTCGCTGTGCCACCAGATTCAAGCTAGCCTGGCTGATGAGGGGTGTTACCCCGAAACCAGTCCCAGGATGCTTGTTTCCGGTCCAGGGAGCACCTGGCCTGGCAGTTCGGACTGGACTGTTCCCATGAGGAGCAGGGTCAAGACTGATTTGCATGTGGCTGGGTCTAAACTGGGGTGGCATAGTGAGTAAAAGAACAATGGATTAAACCCAGATCTCTTGACTGGGGGTGAGTGGTTGAAAAGTTTCAGCACACCGTCCATCATCTTGTGGTTGCTGATTATTAGGCTGCAACTGGTTCAGAATGCTTTATCCTGTCTAGTACAAAAATCGATTCAGCAAGGTCTGAAACTATTACACTGGCTACCAATTAAGCAAAGAATAAAGTTTAAAACTTTTATGATCACATATAAGGTGGTCCATCGGATGGGCCCGGTTTACATCCAGGAAACAATTAAAAAGTAGAGACACTCTAGGGCCCTGTAATCTGCAAGCCAAAATCTTTTGTGCATTCCTAGTGTGCATAAAGCGAGAGCTAGGGCAGATTTTTCTCATTTCTGGCTACTAGTCTGTGGAATACACTTCCAGGACATCTTCGTGGTGTTTCCTCAGAGTCCGCCTTTGAGGCTTATTTAAAGACTTACCTATTTAGAGAAGTGTAATTGGACCCTACATTACTCTGTGATTTTTTTTTTTGGTTAGTGTAATTAGGACCCCGCTTCCCTATATTAAAATAGCACCTGGATGCTGCCGTTTGGAGCAGCTGCTGCTCTTTATAAGCTTTGGTTCATTCATTCATTTAACAATCTCGTCTTTGGAGAGGAAACATTCCAGTTAGGATGTATTCATACTTTTATCACACATAGTCATTCAGCACTTTCCTCATATGGTTGATTTGTATAATCTGTTACATAGATCAGAAAGTTTATATTTGCCGGCAAGCCTACGCTAAACCAAAGCGCCAGTAGTATGTTACCCAACTTTTGTATTGAGGAATGACCATGGCCATATCAGGTCATAAGCCTGACTGACTGACTGAAAAGTATTTATAAAGCGCACTTATGCCGAGGCGTCTTGGCGCTGAGTGATATGTAATGCCCATGGCCGACACATTCAGGGTTGTGAGAAGAGCCATGTTTTAACTTTCCTCCTGAAGACCGATCTGTTAGGCAAAGACCTCAGGTGTGTGGGCAAAGAATTCCAAAGTTTGGATGCCAGGAAAGAGAAGCGTTTACCTCCACACCTTACTCTCTTTATCTTAGGAAGTTGTAAGAGATCAAGTGATGCTGATCTTAAAGCTGGTGTGGGAACGTATGGAGAAAACAAGGTTTGCACATCCTTGGATCCTCCACCAAACAAGGCTTTATGCACCATGCACAGGGACTTAAAGTCAACCCGTCGTCGTACTGGGAGCCAGTGAAGTTGTTTTATACCGGTTGATGTAGGATGGTGTTTAGGTAGATTAAGCAATACTCCGCTGCCGCATTCTGAATTGACTGCAATTTAGAGAATTGCGCAGCATTTGCTCCTAAATAGAGAGCGTTGCAGTAATCAATTCTAGATAGAATCGTAGCCACTACCACTGTTTTCCTCAGGGAGAGCGGAATAAAAGGAAGAATCTTCCTCAGACCTTTCAGCATAAAGAAGCAGGCTGATGAGACTTGGTTAATCTGGGGAGCCCAGGAAAGGTCATTATCTACCAAAAGGCCTAGATTCCTGACTTTTTTGAGAGGGGCCGGACATGTACCTGCTACATGTGGCCACCATAATTGGTTCCATACCGAGATTTTCTGACCAAACTCAATCACCTCGGTTTTATCTACATTAAGTTTTAAAAATTGACATTCATCCAAGTCATCAGAGCCGAGATGCAGTTACTGAATTGGGTTGCCATAGCATCCACGGGCTGTGTTACCGACACTATAAGCTGCGTGTCATCAGCATAAGACACCAGCATAAAGCCGTAGCTTTTTATTAGTCTAGCCAGAGGAGCTACATATATATTGAAAAGAGTAGGGGATAGGGCCGAGCCCTGTGGGACTCCCCCGGGGAGTGTGAATTCCTTGGACTGATATCCATCCCAAAATATCACTTGTTCCCTGGACGATAGGAAGGAGGAAAGGAGGGCAAGAGCTTTGCCTTTGATACCTATATCCTGTAGCCTTCGTATCAATACCGCGTGGTTCAAGGTATCGAAGGCTGTCAGATCAAGCAGGACCAGTGCAGCCCCTCCTCCTCCATCCATCACCTTACGTATCTCCTCCACTGCCATAATCAGTGCAGTCTCAGTAGAGTGTGATGATCTGAAACCATGTTGAGTAGCATCCAGAATGTTGTTGTTCTCTAGATACGATGTTAGTTCCACATTCATGGCTTTCTCAAGGATTTTAGCAGGTAGAGGTAGACACGAGATGGGACGATAGTTTTTCTCGTCCAGGGGATCCAGCTTAGGTTTTTTGAGGAGAGGGCGAATGCAGGCTTTTTTCCAAATCGTTGGAAATACTCCTGATGAAATACTTTGGTTAAGTATTGGGGATGCAACATCTATACTCTTTAATATGCTCTACACCATTCACAAAAAAGGGTTTTCTTGCCAAGTACTTGCCAACTGAGAAGTCCTACATATTTTCCATAGCTACATACCCCATTTCAGTCCCAGCATGTATGGTGTTGCTGTTGTTTGAGCATTTTAAATAGAAGGAAATAATGCTTACTCTAGATGTGCTTCAGTTAACATGACTAGGCCGCAGCTAGCGTGCATTGACAGCCATTCATATATGCATAAGAAATGAGGACATATATTTTAGGTAAGCAAGAATTTCCACAAGCATGTGTCTGTGTGCTTTTTTGTTAGTAGAAAATCATTGCAATTGACACCTGTATTGTGCTGTCTTTCCCAACACAAAATGTAATATTTGTGTACTCTCGAGGAAGATATGTCAGGATGTTCCTTTCTTTTGTAACTATTGAAGGCTGCCTGCCCATGTCCTATACATGTCAATCATTAGCTGAATGGCAACAAAAGCAAGGTGTCGGATGGAAGGCTTAAATTAATCTCAGTCAGTGGCATTCTCCCGAGCGCATCCCAATTCATCGTTTTTCTCCCGCTATGCCACCTGAGCTTGGACCCAGCCATGTGCATATCAGTCTTGACATTGCTCCAGTAGAAACGGTCCAGCCTGAACTGCCAGCCCAGGTCACCTCTGAACTGTAACACAAGCAACCAAGGACCAGAGGAGAAGGAGGTGAACAGGCTCCTCTGGCGACTAACCGAATACTCCCAGGGATAAAGACCAAAATAATCTCTGATTCATCTGATTTCTGGAGGAGGTGGAGTTTTTTAATTTTTTTTAATTTATTTATTTAGAGTTTTATAGAGCGCGAACCAGACCCCTGAGGGTATCAGAGCGCTTTACAGGATAGAAAGGAGGTAAACAAAGGACTTTGGGGGGGGGGATACAGTTAGGATAAAAACAGGGAGATACATTGTACAAAGAGGCAGGCAGTTTCAATCCCAGGATACCTGTGGGGGGAAAAAAAAACAGGGGGAAACATTTAAAACAACAGTCTCAGTGTGGGTGAGTATCATCCAGGAAGACCATGGTTGAAACCAGTGGATTCCTTGAAAACCTTGCTCTACTTGACCGAGCCCAAAAAATGTTCCTCCTGCTTTTTTATAAAAAGGGTACATATGGCGATAATTAGTAAGTCTCCTCACCCTGAGGCCACTGATAGCATGATTCCCCAACTAACAGGACGGAGAGCTTATTCTTCATAAGACTAGAGCAAAGAGGGAGACACTATTTGACTGACCTAGAATAA
Source organism: Calotriton arnoldi (assembly GCA_963921515.1). NCBI lineage: Eukaryota > Metazoa > Chordata > Amphibia > Caudata > Salamandridae > Calotriton > Calotriton arnoldi. The sequence goes on from CAWUFW010002725.1 coordinate 221,598, forward strand.
TAGTATTGGCGAATTATATCTCAATGGATCAGAAACAGCAAAAACTGAGGCTCTTTGGATTAAAATATGTTTCTATATCCCGGGAAAGTCAAAGTGATATTTCAGGCTAAAACTTTCTTCTTTGAAACACCAGTAGGCGCCTTGACATGGCTTTAGGAATGACTCTGGCTGCAGAATGACACTGCTTGTAATAGAGTGTAAGTCTCCTCTGCCACCTAGACTATGAGGCTCATGGAGTGTCAAACTCGCCCCAGATGGCGTACTAACCTGGGGACGAGCAAGGTGATCGGCCCCACTACACTCTAGTGTCCAATAACTACCTACAACAGGCTACTTCTCAGCTGCGGATGAAGACTCCTTGACAGGAGATGGGAAGAAAAGCAGAGAGAGAATAGATCCCACGAAGTTAAGAGATGAGAGGGAAAGATCACCTGACATGATTGCAGGCTAACCATACCACACCAAGAGATAACTGGTCCCGGGCATAAATGGAACAGAGCAGAACGGTGTTCACAACCGAGTTGATTTGGGGGTGTATTTGAAAGAAGAGTCCTCCTGGCTCTTACAACGCTGGCCAAAACCATAGCAAAAGCTAAAGGAACAAATGATGGACGGAATGCTGAACAATGCAGTGAGCACGGGACCCATGTCTGGGCATACGCTTCCCACTTATGGTGACAAAAGCAAACGGAACAAATGATGGACGGAATGCTGAACAATGCAAACATTCACCCCCAGTCACAAAGATCTGTGTTTAATCCAGTGTTCTTTTGCTCACCATGCTACCCCAGTTTCGATCCAGCCATATGAAAAATCAGTCTTGACCCTGTTCCTCATGGGAACAGTCCAGCCGAACTGCCAAGCCAGGTCCTCCCTGGAACAGAAACAAACATCCTGGGACCAGTTCCGGGGCATCACCCCTCATCAGCCAGGCTAGCTTGAATCCTGTGGCGCAGTGAGCACGGAACCCACGTCTGGGCATATCCTTCCCACTTAGGGTAACAAAAGCAAAAGGAGCAAATGATAGACGGAATGCTGAACAATGAAAACATTCACCCCCAGTTACAAAGCTCTGGGTTTAATCAATCGTTCTTTTGCTCACCACACCACCCCAGTTTAGTCCCGGGCATAAGTGGAACACAGCTGAACGGTGTTCACAACTTGCTGACGATACAACCGAGTTGATTAGGGGGCGTATGTGAAAGAAGTGTTCTCCTGGCTCTTGCAACGCTGGCCAAAACCATAGTGAGCCACCAAAAGAGATGGGTTACTTAGCATTGGTTGAAATAACCTCTTCTCCCCCATCATAGAGGAGCGAGCACTGGAAAGAATTGCACCTGAGTGGAATTTTATCAGATTATTGTTGGTAGTTAAATAGGTGTAGTGTAGAACGGTGTACTAGGGAGGGTATTTGGCAACAGACCTTTCCACGCGTTGGGGTCGGAGTGGTTCTATGCTCAGTAAGTACTGGAAATGTGGTGAAGGCCGTTGTTACAAATAGTAATATATTGATGTTAATGTTCCGATGCATGATACAAAAGCCGCCGTTGTCTACACACCCATTCTGGGCATTGATATGGGTTCATGATGACAAACCAGAGAACATACCCAATTGATTTACCGTTCTCTCCTGGAATGTCATCGCCTTGGAAATAAAATCTGAAGAGGGGTTGTCACTCTTTATGTTAAACAACACTCTCAAGAGGTGGCTTTAATCCAGGAGACTCACTTGGTTGGGAACGCAATGTAAATTTCTGGGAAGAGGTCAATATATTACCTGGGTGCATTTGTGCTTCTCCTGGGGTTTAAGAGGGGTGGTAATATTAGTCAGCACCACCCAGAACAGGTGGCTGGATCCTAACGGATGTTCTGCTACGGTTGAAGGGAGGTGGGGGAGGCACAGTGTTATAGTGATCAGTGTCTATGCACAACCTTGACTCCAACAGTGACTCCTTGAAAGGGTGGTATCCCTGATGATGGATGTAAACTTGCAGATGCACATTTTGCACACCGATGTCATTGCGGTATATATAGATAGAACAGCCACACACTGACTATTCACTGCACACCAGATTCACCTCTCCCAATTTGTTAGAAAAATGGGACTTGCTGCTATGCAAGGTTGAAGCATCCAAGAGATAGGTTGTAATAATTCTTCTGAATGGACCACAAAACATTCTCCAGACTGCCCTATGTATCCTAAAATCGGAAATTGGTGCTGTTGGCTAGGGAATATCAGGCCATACAATTCACCACTCTTGAGGCGATGGGAGAAACGCCGAAGTCACTGGGAGGCGGGTATAGATTAAACGCTTGGGAACTTCTAGACTCCATGATCACGGCGGAATTGAGGGCAGATACATTATTATACTTTCAGGAAAGTGAGGGATCAGTCAACTTGAAAATATAGTGAGACGCCTGCAAGGCAGTATTGATGGATATGAATGAAATTGCCACTGCTTAAAATTGTTTTAAGAAAAAAATGAAATTCTTTGAAAGTACAGCCAAAGGAAGTGAGATAGGGTCGAAAATCATACTGGAGAATATGGCTCAAGCTGCTAGGGCAGCATGAGTCGCTTAAAGGTTCCTGTCAATCGGAGCTAAATGATAAAGGGCACCTACAGTACCTGGCAGTTCAATTTATAGGAAGTAGGGGATAAGGCAGGTTGGATGCCAGCCTGGCTTGGTAGACTTGAGACGGCTGCAAAGTGGATAGGCAAAATGACTATGGCTACAGGGGAGGTGAGAGCAACAGGCAAAGATATAGTAGAAGGTTTGTGATGGAAACTCACTCCTTGTGTTTGCTTTGTTCGCCCTAAGTTGGCAGGGTATGCCCAGACGTGAGTCCCTTGCTCACTTTGCCACTGGATTCAAACCAGCCTGGCTGAAGAGGGCTGTTAGCCCGAAACTGGTCCCAGGATGCTTGTTTCCAGTCCAGGGAAGACCTGCTTGGCAGTTCGGGCTGGACTGTTCCCACGAGGAACAGAGGCAAGACTGATTTGCATATGGCTGGATCTGAAATGGGTTAGGGAATTGAGCAAAAGAACGATGATGGATTCAACCCAGATCTGTAACTGGAGGTGAGTGTCTGAAATGTTTCTGCGCACCGTCCATCATCTCCTTGTGTTTGCTTCACACAGAACACACCCATTCCATTAGCTGTTAAGAATTACATAGGATTAATTAGGGACGTGTGGGATGTGGGGCACTCTGAAATCACATTTTAATCATTGACTCGGTCAGTATACAATGGAGGGATTGCATTACCCAACATTAAACAATTTATTGGCTGACCCGAATCTCTCTAATAAATGGCTGGACATATGCACATAGGGAGGAACTGTCTATTAGGTTGGAGAGGGCAATGATGAAGAAACCTACTTCTGATGGATACATTTACCTGCAGATTCCTCACCTTTTCAATATCCCAGGCACAAGACTGGATCCGTAACCTTTTCTCCAATAGCTCTGCCACACTGCCAGGGGGTGCACAGTTCCAAGTCGGCTCCGCATACAGCACCACATGACGTCACTGGAGCCATAAAGTGCCCCTGTCTGCGCGCTGACGTCACTTCCCTGAATAACTCTCCTCAGAGTAAAAAGAAATCTTTCATTCAACAATTTCTCATTCTGATTATTCTTTTAGGTGCAATTGTTGTCTAAATGTCCCAAATGAGGCGATCCGGATTCAAATAATGCAGGGACTTTGATGGGCAAATACCAACTCCTGACCCTCACGAAATCTGCCTCTGGTTCCTGGTTTTGGACTATGATGTAGACAAGTGCAAATCCTGTCAGAAGATGCATCCCAAGGCTCTGAAAGAAAGAAGAGTCAAAATGTTTAGGGCCAGAGCTCAGGAAAAAAAAGTTGTAGTAAGTTGTGTCCCAGATCAAGATCACATCTCCTCCATCCTCAAAATCATCCCAGAGAAAACATAAAAAGAAGAGAAGGCATGGATCAAGACTAAAATCAACAAAAGCAGGTCACCTTCCCCGAAACTGCCACCTGCACCTCCTCCATTGTCTGATGTTGAACACCCTCCGGAAGATTAAGACACATTAGAGCCGACTCTGTTTGACCCAGCGCCAGTGGCACAAAAGGAACCAACGACCACTGTGCATCCATTTTCACCTGTGGTGCTGTCTCCAAGGCCCGAGTCAGGAACCTAGTACCCTAAATTGGAGGATTCGTGGATAGATCCTTCAAACTTTCTGAACACCATGTTAAGTATATTTATTAAAGACATGATCCCCACTGGTGTGCCGCTTGGCTGGTTGTATGACGGAACCCTGCATGCATTTACCACGCATGCCTTTACAACACAGTCACTATCCTGACTGTGACTTTACCATACATTCCTTTACCACGCAAGTCATTACAACGACTTGTCTTAGGGGGGTGCTGGACATTAGACTAGTATAAATTAGTATTCCAATTCCAGTCTACTCAACAGTAGGGAAGGTGTTGGACTTCTAATCCAACAACGCGCCCCCCTAAAGTAAGTCGTGCACTGTAGGGCTCTCGTGTCTGGTGAACTGGTTGCTCAGGATGCTGAATGCGTAAGATTGAATGGTGTCTGTCGATCTGCAGGATGCGTATTCCCACATCCCTATCCTCAGGTCAGACAGGAAGTATCACCGCTTCACTGCAGGATCAGAGCACTAGCAGTTCAAAGTCCTACCGTTTGTCCTCACTTCTGCAGCACGAGTTTTCACGAAGGTTATGGCAGGAATTTCTACATTCCCTAACCTGGACGACTGGCTAATCAAAGCCAAGACTTCAGATTTGCTGATTCACCACGTACATGAAAGAACTCCACTTTTGTACGAACTCTGCTTTTAGGTCAACAAAGTCTCACCTTGTGCCCTCTCAGCGCATACTATTCTTGGGGCAGTATTGGATACCACATCGAGTCGAGCCTCCCCTCGACCTCAGAGGATTCAAGACGTTTAGGCTATGATTCCAATGTTTCTGAATGGAGCGATCATTCCAGTTCTGATGGTCTTGCTAGTTCTTCTATCCTCCTGCATTCTCTTGGTCGGGCATGCATGCTGACACGCAAGCCCGCCAATGGTGCCCTCACAGGCAGTGATTTCAATATGTTGAAGATCTGTAGGCATGCATAAAGATCTCAAGGGACACAGCAGTGGATCTGCAATGGTGGGGCATAAATGTCAACCTGCATCAAGGAAAACTGTTTCATCCTCATTATCACGTATGCCTCTACCTGCTCATCTGGAGGAACAGGAGACCAGAATTCAATCAGTTGGAATTACAGGCAATACATTTAACTCTCAAGGCCTTCCCTCCCTCCCTCCCCTCCTCCTTCCTTCCCACGCTCCCTCCCTCCCTTTTGGCCCATATCTTGATGCACAAAACCACAGCAATGTGGTAAACCAGCAAACGGGGGGAGTGGGGTCATCTCTTCTCTGCGGAAGCTCTGCGACTTTTATCCTGGGCTCAAGATCACCAGATTTGTGTAGTAGCAAATCACCTGGAGTTCTCAATGTAGGAGTAGACCGTCTCAGTCAACGTCATCTGGCAGAACACGAGTGGTGTCCTCACCCAGAGGTGATCCAGGGCATCTTTCAGTTACGAGAGACTCCTCTTGTGGATATGTATGGTTTTATTACATGGAATGTCATGATCCAGTTGTGTTTGTATGTTGAGAAAATGCTGTCTATATTATTGGGACTGGGACCTGGCTATTCTCTTCTTTGTTTGTGGCTTCCCCCTCCCAACCCTGCCTAATGTGTTTTTCGTTGTTTGCACACCCCGGCCCTCTAAGCTCCTCAAGAGCTTCTCCTCTTCCCCCATCCCACTAGGCCCCCATATCCCTTTTCCCCCTACGTTACAACATGACTCCATGTCTTCAAGCACACCATGATCCAGCCTTGGACTTTCCTTTTATTTATCTCTTTTTCCACAATGTTGGTTCAGCTGAAAGGAACCAAGACTACAACTCTTAGAATGCATCATTTTGTTAACGAAAAGGTCAGAGATGAAGAATGGTATCCAGTGTATGACCATCCATGTGAGTGAACCAGATGCGATTTGTTGGCGGTTGAGGGTGTCGAGGTTTGGACAGCTAGCTTCAGTTGTTAAATCCTTCTTGTCAAACCTAGTTTCCAGTCCTTGTAGGATGTATAGATTGAGGTAGGTTAGTATAGTCTTGGTTATTGCATCGGGTAAGGCACCCTTAAATCTTCCGTTGTTGCAAGTTGGTCTGCAGATCAGAATGAAGGAGCAAGCACAATTAACAGGAAAGTATGCCTATTGATATTGAATAGAGATTACAGATTATACAGTATCCCTTGTAGTTACATGATTTATACCATAATATTGCTTAGATTTCCCCCACTTTTTGGGCCGCATCTACTCGCTATATTTATGTATACAATGTAATACTCTGTGGTTCCAATCTAGTAGGTCTCCAGCGTGGCTTGGATGAAATGTATTGCTATGGAGCTAAACATTTTAATGTTTTTAATGAGCAGGATTGTGAATTTCAGAGGACGGAGGTAGTATATTGTACATAAATCGGTGTTTGATCATGAAAGAATGAAATGTGTAAGAACGTTCTCTTATTTATGTAAAGTGCTTTATTATGACTTGAAAACGATGCATCACATTAACCTGAATAAGGCTTTGCCCCATCCGGCAGTGGAAGGTTTAAGTTCCTTTTATAAATCAAGTGATAGGCACTTGAAGCATTGAATTCACACCTTCAAGGTAAAAAGTCTTGTCACACTGCTCTATGTGGTAGAACATATGTCATGTGGATCGTATGTATGTGTTTTTTTAGCGCAAAGCAAAAGGGTAAAAATTGCACAAGTTTTGTTCCTTGGGGCACTCAGTCCCTATATGCGACTAGAATTTGGACTGGCAGGCACGTTTGCTAAAACCCTAGATGCTGTGATTCACTATGGCTATCACCTGATCCATTCTACAAAGGCATCACTGACGGCGATTCTAAATGAACACTTTTTATGATTTAATGATTTAAGTATTCATTTTTTTGGGTGAAAATCACTTACACACACTGACCTACACCCAGCAGCCGGTGGGGAGAGCTCTTAAAGGTCTGCAATACAACTGGGAAAAAAGTAAACCAAACCCCAACATAGTAAACTAGAAGACCCCCTCAGCTCCCTTTCTGAAATGCGCTAGATTTGGTAACTCAGTCCAAGTCCTATGCTTTTCACAGGCCAATCCAGTCCTTTGTGTGAAACAAACTCCCACAGTCTTAGAAGTGAGATGAGTCAAACGGTGCTTATAAGGGTCCCGGAGTGTTCCTCCTGGGTTATCTGCAGAATTTTCAATTATCTCGAGCACATAAGCTCCCTAAAAGCTTTGACCAGGAATGATATAAAAAGACCCCAAATTCTATCAAATTGATCCACTTGTAGTCATGGGTGCTAACATTTTCTCTATTCCAAGTAGGTCCCATAGTTTGTTCAACCAGTACTGTGATCGGGTCTGAACCCCACAAAGCTGTGATGATTTGTTCAGCCGTTCCTCGATAGGCAAAGTTTGTCCCTAAGGAGGCCAAGAAGAATATAGGTGGATTGTGGTGAGGCTGCTGCCGCTTATGACAATATTGGTGATTCTGCGTGTGTGCGAGTTTTAACTTGTGCATGTTTTTAACTTTGTTCTGATTTAAATCTTATGCTGTTCTTACCTGTTTTCTGCCCCGTTCTACCGCGGCTGAGTGCCGTTTGTGTGGAGGGCGTACTAGTCATTTTCTTGGCCACTCCCGGCCGTTTTTCCACTTCCGGGTGACGATGGGGGTGGTTTAGCTTTGCTGCTCTTCCCCTACTTAACCCGATGTGTCAGCAGACGCGCGCAGCGGGCGCGCCAAAAGCAAGCCTAAGGCAAGCCAGTCTGCGCCAGGCCTGGATCAGGGACCACAAATGCTGCATAATCTTCGACCTTCTTTGAACGCGTCCTGTCAGGTGCTCATTCTGGACCTTTCCCTCCTTCAGTGCTCATGCTGCCATTTTGAGCTCACTCCTAACACTCAGCCGGCGGCTGTTTATAACCCCCAGGCTTGGATGGGGGCAACCTGTTCTTTTCCTAATATTTTAACTGCTTCTTTGCCGTATAGCGAATTTCGCTGTTACAGCTTAAATTGCCGCTCCTTATCCAAACATCAGTCCCACCTGTTTAATTTTCTCATAGATACGGATCCTGATGTAGTCTTTTTATCTGAGACTTGACTTCATGATGGCGCCCTTCCTGATTTCATCTCGGCCCTTCCTAATAATCTTTCGTTGCTGGGAATCAATAGGCCCCTCAAAGTCGGGAATGGTATCGCCATTATTTAAAAAAAAAAAAATTATAACTGTAAAATTGTAGACCTCCAGATTCCTAACTGCGAAGCCCTTGCCTTTTCTATCCCTTTTAATCACAAGTTTACTTTCTCGGGCGCTCTTATCTATCTCCCTCCTGGGCCTTCTCATAATTGGTGTTCAGCATTTTGTGATCTTCTGGCGCCCCATATCCTCCGAACTGCTAATTTCTTGGTGCTGGGAGATCTCAATCCCCATCTGGAGAACCCTGAAGACAAATCTGCGAAGACAAATCTGCATACACATTCACAGAGGCCATGAACATTCTTAATCTTCCATTGCTAAACTCACTTCCTACTCACATTGCTGGTCATTTACTAGACCCTATTTTTTCTAATCTTGCTACCTTATTTGTTGCATCACCTATCCAGCTTTGCTGGACTGATCATTTTGCAGTCCCTTTTTCCATCAAGTCTCCCTGTAATTCTTCGACTTGGCCGACTTCACTATCTTAAAATCGGAACTGGCCCAAACTTAATATAATGGCACTCAACAAAGCGCTTCGGGACAGTATTCCATCTCTTGACTCCTCCCCTGACCTAGCGTAGCCTACCATTCACCAATGGCTCACAGCGGCCACTGATTCTATTTTACACTCTATCTACAAAGCAACAGTGTAGAACCCATCTCTCTGGTCCATGGTTTACTGATTCTCTTAAACAAGAGAAAAAAACGTTGTAAAGCCTTAGAAAGGCACTGGAGGAAACACTATCTGCCTGCTGCTGAGCTGGAGTACTTAGGAGCATTAAAGAGATATCATGCTCTTTGCAGATCGGCTTGTGCAGCTTTTTACATTGAAAAGATCTCTAGCTCCCAACTCTGTCAGAAAACGTTGCTTAAGGTTATTACTAAACTCTCAGCCGCCGTACATTCCTGGCTTCTCCCTCGCTCTCCCAACTTCAATGCGATGAGCCGGCGTCCTTCTTCTACAATAAAGTTACGTCTATTCATGACCAACTTGCTGAGGATGCCCTCCAACAAGGGAATCTAATGTTTCCAACTAGCCCCTTGACAGGATCCCTTGAATGTTCCTCCCAGGCTTCTGCACCAACTAGTTTTTGGTCTCCTTTGGATTTGCCTTCCTTGAAGCTGTTACTGAGGTCTATCAAGTCTGGTTCACCTCTTGATCCTCTCCCCCCATCCAAACTCATCCTCCTGCACGACTCGATTCTTTCTGTGATTCTTAACCTTCTCAATACTTCTCTTAGCACAGGTTTGGTTCCTCAGGAGTGGAAACATGCACTTGTTCTCCCCCTTTTAAAAAAGGAAGGTCTTGACCCCCTCTGTTGGTTTAATTTTCGTCCTATCTCTCTTTTGGCTGTGTTTCCTAAAAATTTGGACTGACACATTAATACTCTACTCTCTTCCTATGTTACTACTCACAATTTGTTGCATTTTTCTCAGTTTGGCTTTAGATCTGGCCATAGTACCGCATCTGCTCTTCTTGGGGTTACTGAACACCTCAGGCTACAACTTTACTCCGGAGGTACCTCTGCCCTCATCCTGCTGGATTTGAGCGCGGCTTTCGATACGGTGTCTCATTCCATTCTGTTAGACCGTCTCAAAGCCTCTGGCATTGTGGGTCTGGCTTTAAGGTGGCTGAACTCCTTTTTAAAGGACCGTACCTTTCAGGTCTTTTCAAACAAAGTGAGGTCAAACACTCTAGCCTTAACTTCCGGAGTTGCTCAAGGCTCCATTTTGAGCCCGTTACTCTTCAATACATATGTCCACCCTTTGGCCGACATTGCTGAGAAGTCGGGTTTGACTATATTTTCCTATGCCCACGATACCCAGATTGTTTTCTCCCTTTCTGCTGGCCAGCACCAAGATCCTTCTTTGTTGCAGCTTGGTTTGAGGAATGTTTCTTCGTGGCTGTCTAGTAACGCTCTTAAGCTTAATAGCACCGAAACCGAGGTGCTCATTCTGGGTAATAACCCAGAGCTTTGGGGAATTAAAAATTGGCCTGATAATCTGGGCCCAGTACCTGCCTCTGTCCCTAAAGTCGAAAATCTGGGTTTTATCATTGATAAAAGGCTCTCCCTTAAGCCTCAGGTCTCCATGGTAGCGGCATCTTGCTTTGCTACTCTTAGGTGGATCAAAAACATACTCTGGTTAATTCCACCCCCAGCTCAGAGAACGAACGGTTCTGCAGGCTTTGGTGATATCCAGGCTGGACTACGGCAATGTGCTGTGCCTGGGTACTGACAAAGGCTCAATACATCGCTTACAGGTCATTCAAAATGCTGCTGCTAGTCTTCTTTTCCATCTGCCCAGATATGCTTCTGCGTCTCCTCTGCTCCACCAACTCCACTGGCTTGGTGTTAACAAGCGTATTGAGTTCAAGGCCCTACGTTAAATGTTTCGTGCCAAATGTGACCTTGCCCCGTCTGGTTACACCTTATGTTCCGGCTTGACAGTTGAGATCTTCCAGCCTCTCACTGTTTTCAGTACCAAGATTTCGACTTGCCCATATGAGAGGTCGTTCATTTGCCTGTCTTGGCCCCAGCTTTGGAATTCTCTTCCAATTGCCCTTAGGAACTGTCATTCCCTGTTATCTTTTTGTAAAGGCTTAAAGACGTTTCTGTGTAGTGACTCGGCTTGATCTCTGTGCTCCCTTTTGCCTGTTGCTTAATTTGGTTTCTGCCTCCACATGCTCTCAGCGCCGGGAAACCCTGTTGGGTAGCTGCGCGCTTTACAAGTGCAATAAATAAATAAATAGGCGGGGAATTGAAGCAAGCCAGGCCATGGTGGATACATAAGTTTGCATGATCGCCCACACTTCTGCCAACAGTTCTCTGACCTAGAAGGGTTCCATGTCCACTTCAAGCAGCTGCACCCCACTCTAGGCAACGCCACTCCACTCTACGCAATGCTAATACACTCTACTCAATGCCAATCTTTTCTACACAACTCCAGTCCACTCTATACAATGCTAATCCACTCTACACAACGTTAATCCACTGCACGCAACACCAATGCACTCCACACAACTGCACTCCACACAACTGCACTTCACACTACTCCACTCTACAGCACGCCACTCTACGCAACGCCACTCAATGCCATGCAACTCCATGCAATACCACTCCATGCAACACCCCGCTCCAGTCAACACCACTCCACACTACTCCGCACAACTGCATTCCACGCAACGCAATGCAACTCTGCACAGCCACACTCCCCACACTGCAACTCCACTCAACACAATTTCAATCCGCTCTACACAACACCACTGCCCTTTACACAGCGCCACTCCACACAATTCCACTCTATGCGACGCTGCTCGACTCTACTCTACACCACTCCACACCACTCTACTCTGTGCCAATCCATGCAATGCCATGCTGCTCCACGCAACGCCATGCTGCTCCACGCAACGCCATGCTGCTCCACGCAACGCCATGCTGCTCCACGCAACGCCATGCTGCTCCACGCAACGCCATGCTGCTCCACGCAACGCCATGCTGCTCCACCAATGCCACTCTGCTCCACGCAACGCCACTCTGCTCCACGCAATGCCACTCTGCTCCACGCAACGCCACTCTGCTCCACGCAGCGGCACTCTGCTCCACGCAGCGGCACTCTGCTCCACGCTGATGAGCTCTTAGCTCCCAATTTCTGGTGCATTGACAGATTTTTTTTTGTATGATGTTTTAATGATCTTTAAATACAAGCATCAGACATATGATGAAGTGCAGGATCTACCAAACAGACAAGTCATCAGTTATAGTCTAATACAAAATTACAAAGTGTAATAGTTCTAAATCTGTTGCACTAAATGTCTACAAGGGTACTCTACAGAAAGGCTGACAAGTATATACTCAAGCTCTGTTGTGTTTCAGGAAGGCAACATTTTTTAGACATACATCACATTACACAGCATTTTGTATTATCTTCCCAATTGCTCATTAAGTTAGGGTAATTTCCTGTGCGCTGCATGTAAAGTTTTTCAGCAGCACTCTAGTCAGCAACAGCTTTAACCCACTTGCTGAGCCTGAACAGTCTAATCAGTGCACAGCAGTTCTTCCCCTACCTCCTAGCAGGGTCTATACATACATTTTTCTTGTCTCTTTAATCACGTCTCAATAAGCTTATTGTTGTTATCTCACAGTTAGAGTGCTAGTATTCAGCGGGGCTACAATACGTGGATAAAAATCTGCTCTGCCATTTCCATACCTGGCACAGGCATATCTCATGCAGTTATTTGTGAGTCAAGTATACTGTGAGTCATTGAAAATCTGGCTCTTCCAGAACTTCTTTTAACTTGTGCATAAGCCCTGTGCAAGTTAGCCCTATGCATCTTAATTGGATCTGGTTGCTGTCTGTCTGATCTCAACATCGTATGTATAAAATCGAAATCTAATTGCACCCTATATGATTGACAGCAGTTTGTTCAAGACTGTGGACTGTTTTGACAGAAATTTGCACATGCCAACTTAGTTGTCTAGGTTAAGGTTGCAAACACCAACAACTGCCCTCTCTGTAAACTGTATGTGTTGAAGCTAGTAAACACATGAAACACCTGGCCAATCACTATACATCCAGCATGTAACATTAACACACTGAAATTGTAACATTATTCTTTCCTAATCTATGAACATGATGAAGTGAAATGTATTAATTAATTGTCTTACTCTGCCATAGGACTTAAGCCACAGCTCACTGACAAAGCCTACAAGGTCAATACCATTATATGTTGTTACTATTCTGATTAACGAGGACTCTGGTACATGCTGGGCTGTTCTTTTTGGAGCAGGATCAATGCTGAGTGTCATGAGAATATTTATTGTCAATAGTGGCACAGTGAGCTAAAAACATGTACTGCATTGCTACCTAGAATAATTACCAGTGGCTGAAATGCATTCAAGTGTTCATTTTTGTACATTTCATCAAAGACATAGCGTACACTTTACTGTTTATAGATTTTGACATTACAAGTATTTTTATATCCACAGAGAGGAGATTCCTGAACACATAAGATGAAGAGTAATGAAGAAAATATGACAATACTTGAAAGCTATATTATACTCAAGAAGAACCAGAAATAATGGCAAGCAGTAATTTGAAATAGAACAACTGAATAAAAGACTGAGACTCTCGTACATGAACAGACATATCCTGCAAGAACATAAAGTGAAATCTGGCATCTTTAAGAGGCTGAGGCCATCCATGCTGCGGACCCAAAACATCCAAATAAATTGAAATCACAAAAATTACACTGGCACAACACATCCAGTATGAAAACGTGTTAGATACCACCCGTTAATATATAGATAATTATCAGGTAGTTACAACAATGCTCCCCTCTCCAACATGATAATATAAATGTGGTGTCTTTGCACTTCTACTTGAAAGTTCTTAACGTAGGTTGAAGACACAGCCCCTGATAGAAAGACCTTACATATGTTATCAGTCTTGGAAGAATTCCAGTAACTATTCAACATTATTATTAACAACAGATACACTGGAAATACTACACATATGTAGTGAATATTATAATATAGTTAGTGGTTTAGGAACCACAATTGTTAGTCAGCAAACACATTAACATGATTTATGCCAAAATATAACTGACATCTAGACTCTAAGAAAAAAACAAACTCACAACGTAAGATAAGCTTTGGCTTCTCCTCAGTACTAAAGTAGCATCACCAGACATGCACAGGTGAAACCCATGAGGACAGAGTGAATGTGGCAAGAGTGCTCATCAGCCATCACAACTAAGAATTAATTAACAAACAAAAAAAATAATATAAAGGCACTGTTTGCAAGAAGATTTTAACAACTCATCCCTACACTGCCACCAGTAACAACTCAACAGAAAGCTTATTTAGCTGTAATGAATGTAAGATGACTTTTTTATGAGTCATCTGCTCTGTGGGGCAAATATCAAATACATACAGCAGAAAACACCGACTCATACAGAGAAAATGGAAAGAGCAAACCTAAAGAACCGTCAGAGAACCTGCACAGTAGGAAAATCATACTCCTGCAGTGAAAATGGCAAGCGCTTTACTTTCTCAGAAAAACTAAAGATCCATCCGCAATCACACACCAGGGAAAAAACATATCCTTGCAGTGAATGTAGCAAACACTTTACTGATTTATCAAAACTTAAGATCCATCAGCGAACACACACAAAGGGAAAACCATACACATGCAGTGAATGCAGTAAGGGCTTCACTCGAGCATCAGAATTAACCCTCCATCTGCGATGGCATACAGGAGAAAAACCATACACTTGCCAAGAATGTGGGAAGAGCTTTAGTAAATCCTCACATTTAAAGAGCCACCAACAGACACATACAGTGGGAAAACCATATACATGCAGTGAATGTGGAAAGAGTTTTTCTCGTTCATCAGCTGTAAAGCTCCACCAGCGAATGCACACAGGGGAAAAACCTTACACTTGCAGTGAATGTGGAAAGAGCTTTAGTAGATCTACGCATCTAAAGAGCCACGAGCTAACACACACAGGGGAAAAACCATATGCATGCAGTGAATGTGGAAAGAGCTTTACTCATGCCTCATACCTAACCATCCATCTGCGACGGCATACAGGAGAAAAACTATGCACTTGCAGTGAATGTGGAAAAAGCTTTACTCGTTCATCAAATCTAAAGAGCCACCAACGTATGCACACAGGGGAAAAACCTTTCAGTTGCAGTGAATGTGGAAAGAGCTTTAGTAGATCTACTTTTCTAAAGCTCCATCAGCGAACACACACTGGGGAAAAACCGTACACATGCAGTGAATGTGGAAAGGGCTTCGTTCAGTCATCACACCTAACCGTCCATCTGCGAAAGCATACAGGAGAAAAACCGTACACTTGTAGTGAATGTGGAAAAAAGTTTAGTAAACCCGCACATCTAAGAATCCACCATTTGACACACACGGGGGAAAAACCATATACATGCAGTGAATGTGGTAAGAGGTTTACTGAAGCATCACACCTAGCAATCCATCTGCGACGGCATACAGGGGAAAAACCTTACACATGCAGTGAATGTGGAAAGAGCTTTATTGAAGCATCATACCTAACCATCCACCTGCGATGTCATACAGGAGTAAAACCATACACTTGCAGTGAATGTGGAAAGAGCTTTAGTACATCCAGAAATCTAAAAAGCCACCATCTAACGCACACCGGGGAAAAACCTCACAGATGCAGTGAATGTGGAAAGAGCTTTACTGAAGCATCAGCTCTGAAAATCCACCAGCGATTGCACACAGGGGAAAAACCTTACACTTGCAGTGAATGTGGAAAGAGCTTTACTAGCGCATCAACTATAAAGAACCACCAGCGAATGCACACCGGTGAAAAACCTTACACTTGCAGTGAATGTGGAAAGAGTTTTACTAGACCTACACATCTAAAGAGCCACCAGCTAACACACACAGGGGAAAAACCATAAATATGCAGTGAATGTGAAATGAGCTTTACTCGTTTATCAACTGTAAAGATCCATCAGCGCATGCATACACGAGAAATCATACACATGGAATGAATTTGGAAATGTCTCCACTGGAGCATCAATCCTAACCATCCATCTGCAAAGACGTGGGAGAAAGGCAATATACTTGCAGTGAATGTGGAAAGAGCTTTAGTAAATCCACATACCTAAAGACCCACCATCTAACACACACGGGAAAAACATACACATGCAGAGAATATGGAAAAAGCTTTACTCAAGTATCAGGCCTAACAATCTGTCTCCAATGGCATAAAGAAGAAAATACACGAAAATGCTGTGAATGTTCAAAGAGCTTTAGTAAATCCATGTGTCTAAAGAGTCAGCAGCTAACACATAAACGGAAAAAAACACATGCAGTGGATGTGGAAAGAGCTTTATTCAAGCATCAGTGCTAACCATCCATCTGTGAAGGCATACAGAAGAAAAACTATATAAATGCAGTGAAGGTGGAATGGGCTTTGCTATTGCAACATACCTAAAATGCCACCAGCAATCAAACACAGGAAAAACAACATAAAATCTGTAGGATGTTTCAGTGATTCATAAACTGTACGACACTTGAAAATCCTCAAAATTAGTAAATAGAACAGCTTTCGTGATTTATCATGCCCAGTGGTCAGTTAGTGAACACATAAAAGCGAAAATAACATTCTGTTGTAATGGAAGCGGGAAGAGCTTCCATGCTTTTTTGCAACTACATGTGCATCGGCAAATATACAAACAGGAAAACTCCTACATAAGCTTCGTATAGGGTGTGTTTCAGTCTCTCATGAAGTTATAAGTCACTGTCAGCAACACATCCCCAAAAACATGTTTGACTGGTAAATGTGGGAGTGTTTCATTTACTTTTCAGCATATAAAGTTTTAACGTTTATGAAGAACCTTCCAATTTCAGGTAGCAGTCAATAATTGCACTTTCTAGCTTTGGAAAAAATACAATAATATGTTGAAACTACCCTCCCACTGTGGAAGTTGCCTTGTGCATGCTGTATGGAGAGATTGCTTTTTGATCCAATTATGCAATATATTGGTAACCTTTGACATTGTTGACCATGTGGCACATTTGTCTATTCCATTCATGCACATGGGGTTGATGGATGCCCTAAAGATTTATATAAGCATTAAGGTCCAGTTATATTTAAATGTATATCCGTTCTTTTTTTTTTTTTTGTAGGATAATAATAGGTAGCCATGTATTATGGCAGCATATTTCCACCACAGGGTTCTGATGAGATCATAAACCACAAGGCCAAAGGTTATGTGGTTTGTAAATTATAACCAGATGCTTTAGATGGGAATGTAGGGTCATGTCATAAATATAAGCCAGTTTGTATTTTTTTTTATTACATGATTATTTTGTGGCATTTGTTTTGAAAAATGTATTGTTTTTCAAATGGGAATGTTTACTTACAATTGTAAGTGAAGTCTGCATAAGGGTGAGATTGTTCATGCTGTTTTTCACATTTATTTATTAAAATAAGAATGGTCAGGTATTAATTTTCATGACTGAAATATTAAATCATCAAAACACAATAGTAAAGGTCTGTAGACTGGTTTGAGGCTAGCCATTTGCAGATAAAACCCATATTTCATAGAGACCCATGAAATGTCTCCAGAACCCCATGAGGTCAACATAAGAGCATATTACAGAATTACCTGCTATGTGTTTTTTCTGCTATTAAAGTATGATATAATTTCATCACTCTGATCTGGGAATTATGTATGCTTGTAAATAGAAGAGTACAATGTGTTGCGGATAGGATGCATCAATCTTTTTTATGTATATTGTTTTTTCTTGTTTTTAGTAATTTTGATGTGTACGGTGACCAGATGACACCATCTCGCAAGAACTTTTGTTTGAAGTCATAGACTTTCTTTTAAGAATCTTTTTTATGATGTCTGTTAGTTTCTATTGAATAAGAACCTTGATTGCAATACCTGCAATGCACTAATATAGTAAATGAAATCCAGACCTGTCATGCAGCATCCGCATGGCATTGATTCATCTTGCCATCCTCATGGTGTCCTATTATTTATAGTTAATAGAAAAAAAAATTGTGAATGCATTTTTTTACTTTTTAAAAATGTTTGATTTCACTTACTGTTGGTAACCTTGTCATATCTGTAAATAGCAATCCAGATTAAAACATTTTTCTGAATTTTGCACACAGATTACACTTTAGCATAAATACTGTCTTCTCTTTGCTTTATTGGGCAATATTGCTAAAACGATTTTATGTTACTACATTTTTCCCTTATTCAACAGCAATTTTTACTTTCATAGCACTCTGACTGTAGAGCGTACTTGGGCACAAGACACATGCATTTCCTTTATTTCTGATAAACTCCGGGAGAAGCAGTGTTAGCTTCCCAACTTCAACAGATTGGACTGTAACCAACTGACGTGGGATGGGGGAAGTAAATGAAACTTATCTTTAGAAAAGAACATGCTATGGAAAGCTGTCGATAATTGCTGCCACTGTCTAAGCATTCTTCACTTTCTTGAAAAACACTTAACTAAATATGGAAGCATGCATCATTCACACCATGAACTTCCATGCTAACGTTATACAGTCTACTCTCAGTTGACATTGAATTGTAAGCCCCAAATGAGCTCTTGCTAACTCTGCCACACTGGAGAGCTTTACTCTCTGGAAGGTGGCTCTGTGGAAGGCCCAATATGAGGTGCAAATACTTTCTTTTTGTTTCATTGTATTTATTTGATTAAGAAAGCTGTGTTATATGGCAAATATTTCATGGTGATGATGACTTTGTTTTGAAATGTACTCTAAACAAAAAGTCCTAATCTTGCAAATAAATAAAACAGTATGTATGTTGATGCACAGAATGTGATATGTTGTGTATGTTGGAAGGGGTCATGAGTTTCAAGTAGGGAAATCTGAAGTTAGTCATCTATCAACAAAATTAATAACTAGCAAATTACGCTCAGCAGCTTTGCACTGTATGATTTGTCATTGCTGTATGCTCATGTGGATTAGTTATTGGCAAAGATATTTAACTATAACTAAAGCACAAGGAGTTAAATTTGTGCAGTGGTGGGTGCCGGAGAGCTGCTGCCCAAAGTGACCACACTGCAATAAGCTCCTGAAGCCAGATACTAAAATACACCTCCCTCCATCCTACAGCTAACATGTTCAAAAACACCAAACAACAGCATAGCTAAATAGTGTGCCGTCTGCTGATTCTGAAGAGCAGTAAATCTGCTACCCTGGACAGACAGGTTGGCCTGGATCATCGCTGTCCCAAGTCCCAATGTGACCGGTGCCTGTGCTTAGGCCAAGGAGGGTACTTGGCATGACCGCAGAGATTAGCAGAGTATGGTATGCCTCAAGAAAGACCTGCAGCGGTCGCTCACGCTGGTTGTAAGGTCGGCCATTCGGCAGCAATACACCTCCATGTGGGTTCCAGCAGAGGAGGGGTGTTAGAAAGGGGGTTTCTTGTTGGCATAATATGCACCCTGTCCAAGCAGGAACCACAATCCTAGTCAGGGGGAATCACTACACAATCTAAATTATCCTGTGCTTACCCTTGGTAGCTTGGCACATAGCAGTCAGGCTTAACTTAGGAGGCAATGTGTAAAATATTTGTGCAACACTTAAACAGTAAAATAGTGACAACACCACAAAAAGACTCCACAACAGTTCAGAAAAACAAAAGTATGACTTTATTAATAAAACAAGACAAAAATGATAAAACTCCAATATGTCGAAGTTGAGATGTGAATTTGAAAGGAATAAATGTCAAAATAGCGCTTAGAAGCATATAGTGCTTAGAGGGTTAGTTGGTCGTGCCTGACTGGAACAAAATATAAAGTTCATCCAACCATGATGGAAGGCGGGTGGGATACAGGGACCCACTTAGGCTTGCTGAATAAAAGTACCTTGACGTACGTCAATAGATACAGAGTGTAGTCAAGCGATGCTTTGGTGATCCCCGATGCAACTGCGGCGATGGGATGAGGGCCGTGAGCTAAGCATTGGTCCCGGAATATGGTGGGTCCGAGTGCGATGCTGCGGCTCCGAGTGTGATACGCCAATCCGATTCCAGAGACATCAGGCGGTATATCGATAAAGCTGCAGCAGACAAGTAGGTCCACGTCCAAGGATCCAGGACTGGGCTGGCACCTCTTGGCAGGACAGACTCACCAGCAGATGAGCCCAAGGGCTGGAAATTAAGAGTTCTAAGTCTTTTGTCTTCCTGAGACCTAGGCAACAGGAGGCGAGCTATTGGAGACACTCTGGGTTGAAGTGATGCAGGTCCAGTCTTTTTCACCAAGGCAGAGAGAGTGCAACAGCAGGGCAACACAGCACGGCAAACAGTAGATCCAGAAGAGTAGAAGTACTTAAACAGCACAGCAGTTCTTCTTCCTGGCAGAGTGGTCACAGGTCCAGAAGTGTACTGAATTGGTAGGGTCAGAGACCCAATACTTATACCCAAATGTGGCTTTGAAGTGGAGCTTTGAAATGAGTTGGTCGCCCCTTTCTTCTCAGCCCTAGCTTCAGACTAGCTGGGGGGGGTTAAATCAGCCCTTTGAGTGGGGTCAGGCCTCTACGTATTGAAGTGTATCAGCCCCTCCCTGTCTTCCTGCACAGGAAGTCATCAGAATGCAGATGTATGTAGATGGGTACTCCGACACACATTTCCTTTCTGTGTTTGTGGCTGTCTAGAGGAAATGGCCAAAGTGTAGCTGTCACCCACCCCAGATGTATGTTGGAGACGGGCTGTAAGGCACACAGAGCAGTAAGAGCCGAGAAAAGTGGTATTCCTAAAATAGTAATGTTAAAGCCAACTTTACCAGTAAAGAGTATTCTTATAACCATTCCTAAGATATGAAACCTAATGTAGCTACTCCTTTCTGATCAGAAATTACAGCCTAAAAGTATATTAAGGAATACCCAATAACAACCTATGAGAGGAGTAGGCCTCACAGTAGTGAAAAACAAGTTTAGCGGTTTGTTACTACTAAGACATGCAAACCATAAAAGTACATGTCCTACCTTTTACTTGCACAGCACCCTGCCCTTAGGGCTACCTAGGGCCTAACGTAGGGGTGACTTAGGTGTAATAAAAGTTTTAAGGCTTGGTAAGTAGCTTTAAATGTGAAGTGGCATTAAACTGCACACACTGGTCCTGCAATGGCAGGCCTGAGACATGGTTATGAGGCCACTTATGTGGGCGGCACAATCCGTGCTGCAGGCCCACTGTTCACATTTAATTCACAGGCCTAACACACATGTAGTGCACTTTACTAGGGACTTATAAGTAAATTAAATTAGGCAATTGAGGATGAACCAATATTACCATGTTTAGGGGAGAGCGTACAAGCACTTTAGCTCTGTTTAGCAGTTGTAAATTCCACAGAGGATGCCAGCAAAAACAAGGTCACAAACAGGGGAGGAGGAAGGCAAAAAGTTTGAGGTGATCCTTCAGAGAGGGTAATTTTCCAACAAGGGGCCATTTTTGAGTGGTATGCACTGGTGACTGCCTGATCGGGCCTGGAAGAGCTTGTGGATGGACTGCATTGGTCTCCTGGGTATTGGGCCGTCCCACCATCATCATCTGACCTACAATGACGTGCCCATTTGAAGGTGGTAGACAAAATGCATGAAAACACAGCTACAAAAAGCCAACGAGGGAGGACTGTGCTATCACTGGTGACTACTGTGTCCAAGTAAGGGGTGGTGTGACAATTCCAGCATGCTCATTGGGAGCCCCAATTCATGCTGTGTATCACAAAACTGAATTCCAACATCAGCATATTTGCGTCTGTCCGCCCCTTGCAAGTGCTAATGAATACAATTACCTACTTTACCTGACAGATTAACAGTGGACTGCTGGCCCTGTTTCCACAGCATTGAGGCTTGAGTAGGAGGACCAGCTGTAGGCCGCAGGGATTATAATACAACTAGGCGAAAGCGAGATCGAACTGCTGAACCCAATGTTGCCACACTCTTATCAGTTGTCTTTAGCACCAATATCAACTAAGAGACTCGGTGCCTGGTTAAGAGTGGGTCGGTTAATTCTGACCCATTTGTGAACTCCTGTTTATGCATGGGTTGGAATTGAGTTTAATGCTATTTAACATATCCAATAATAATCAAATGTGTTAAATTCCTCAAGCTTTGTTAAATTTCAGCATGTCAAACCTGTGAAATTTAACAGGAATTGTGTATGTTATCGTGCCAGGTGGATTGTGGTGCATTAAACACCAAAATCCAAATGTTATTCTCCACCAA
Organism: Calotriton arnoldi; assembly: GCA_963921515.1. Lineage (NCBI taxonomy): Eukaryota > Metazoa > Chordata > Amphibia > Caudata > Salamandridae > Calotriton > Calotriton arnoldi. Next base: position 243,682 of record CAWUFW010002725.1, read on the forward strand.
CTCATAATAGGTGCTGGTTATCGCTTTTTCCAGATGTCATGATTGTGTGGCATTCGCATCCAGCGCTTATGCTGCACCAACCTCCAGGTGCTCCACCATGTGCCATTATTGTGCGCCTCTTAAGCTATCATGACAGAGGCACTGCACTTCACGTGGCCCAAGGAAGGAAGGATCTCCTATACCAGAACTACCCAAAATTATTTGCTGACTTCACTCTTTCCGCAACGCCTAATATGTAAAATTGCAACTCTGTGCATGATCACATGTGGCAGAGACAATAGGATAGTTTTGATACAATGTTGAGTTGCAATCATTTGTTGGTTGTTTCCTATCCACCTAGATCAGGGGTCTTCAAACTGTGGGGCGCGACCCCCAGGGGGGCCGTGGAGCGATGCAAAGGGGGTTGCGCCTTCCCAGTCACACTTCTGCCGAGGCCCAAGGGCTTCAGCCCCCCCTCTTCCCCCGTCCTGCGTCTCAGCCCGGGCTGCTGCAGTGCAACTCGAGCTGCTGGGGGCTCAGCTGGGCAGTGTCTGGAGTCTTATCTCCGGCACGCCCGAGTTTTTCACAGGTCTTTAAAGACCATTTGCATGTTTACATGCCTTTGTAAACTGGTTACAGAGGCTTAGTTTTTTTCCTGGTTCCAGTACCCCCTGGGCCCCCACTCTGCCTATTCCTTACATTTGTATTTTACCTTTACTGCTGCAGTGTGAGAATGCATTTCATGAAAAGGAATATAAAGTAGGGTTGCCAAAAGAAAAATGCCTGCCGTGTTTTGTGCAAAGACCTCCTTGTCACTAAATAGACTTATAAATAAAAAAGTATGTATGCATTCGTTATGTGACTTTTCTGTCTTTGTTCTCTTTAATTATCAGTCATGGATCATTGAGGCCGCCTCTAGAACACAATTAAAAGTGCTTTCTATTTATATTTGCTGTTCAAGTATGCACAGATAAGTGCTTAAAATACAGCTTTAGGTGACTGCTTATTTTTGTACCGACTGGGCCATCAAAATAATCTGCTGGCAACCCTAATCATAAGACTGGAAGTTTGTTGCAGGATCAGCACATTATTTATTTCCTCGATCCCCGATTAATGCCATAATAGCAATAGTTTAACTTAGATCTTAAACCCTACGCCGCCGTCCATAACATGCTGAGTTACTTCAAGTGTCTGGGAATGCACTCTGCATTCAGACAACTCACTCGTCATTCTCGCCCTTCACTTTCACGCTCACCCTGCATTCACAGCGATCACAATGCACTCACACCATTCACCCGCTCACCCTGCACTCACAGTGATCACTCTGCACTCACAATGCACTTGCGCTGTTCATCCTATACCTCACCCTGCAGCCACACGAGTACACTACTCATCCTGCACTCATGTGACACTTCACTCACCTGTCCCCCTCACTGCTCAATATGCAACTCACTCAAACAAGCCCATCAGTAATCATACACTCATTCGTCCCATTCTGAACTTGCATCCGCACCTAAATTCATAAGCCACCTCACTCACCCTGCAGTCACTCCTCTTACCCTACTCTCACACTGTTGCATCGCTCACCGTGCACTCACATGGGCACTCTTGTCACCCACACAGTGCAGAGGGTTAACGTTCCTGCTACAAAGAATATGTACCATGCAGATCACAGAAATGAGTGTGAGTAAACTATGAGTAGCGCTATAAAAAAATGAAATGTTTGTCAGAAAGGTGCTATAGAGAGATGAGGTGAATTGTTGGTGAGTGGCAGTGAAGGAATTCATGGAGAAGGAGGAAACGGGGGTGGGGCACCAAAAAGACTGTTGCACCGTGTGCGACCAGTGTTAGGACCAGCCCTGGCTGGGAGTGTTAAAGGTGAAGTGAGAGGTTGAATGGGGAGAGTTCAGAAGTTGTAAAAAGGGGTGAAATAAAATGGCCTGCAAAGTGAGAGAGGGATCCGGGGTTAGGAGAGGACAGAGGGATGGAAGGGAGGGGGTGAGAGGAAAGCTGCATGGGTAAACTGCTTAACTCTGCACAAAACTGCCAGGGTTTTAAGGGACCCCTGCTTTCCCGGCCAGGGCCAAGTGAGCTTCTAATGTGGCAGCACGTATTCCTGCGGAGTGGAAGGCCCTTCACAAAGGTTGACTAGAAATCTTTCTGATGTTAATTGCTGTATTTTGGTTATACACTGGTACTGATGGGGTGAAATCTTTCCTCAGTGTTACTGTGTACGCGGCATCACATAACATCATTTACCTTTTTCTTCCCACACAATTTAGTCAAGTCTGTCACGTAATTTGGTCCTCATCTGCCTCATAATTCCAGTAGCCCTGCCTACAGGTTTAGAAATTTTTGTCAGGAGGGGGTCCTTACGCCTCAAAATGTTGACAGGGGGGTCTCGGCATCCAAAAGTTTGAAGACCTCTGACCTAGATTGACTCCAGGGCTGCAGGAAAAGGCATAGGGCTGCAGTAACAGGAAGCCCCCAAGGATACACACCTTTTGGTACTTTCATGTGGCTTTCTTGGGTGATTTAGATAGTTCACCAACCAATTGGAGGTGAGGGGAAGGATGATTTGGGCATTTTTAAGTTTTATTCACTGAACTGAACATGCCATAGCAGATTGTGAAACATGCCACACTATCGACATGGGATTACAACACTTGTACATGGTATCCATACTCACCCGCCAATGATAGTGCAGTCTGCGAAACAGTACCTTACAATTCATATAAAGCTCCTCTCATGGAATGTAATAGGGTTTATCTGATTGAGACTACTAGCTGCAGACTCCTTACCTTAGAATATTCCTCAGGCGTCACACTGGACCCGGACGTTTTTCAAGCAATACCTCTGCACGCCGTAGGTGGCACCGATTGGCTCCACGTTGGCCAGAAGTGTACTGCGCAGTGCCTATAAAAGTGCCACCCCAGCACATTGATCTCAGATCTTTTCTTTCTGCAACAGCCTCTCCAACTATGGAGAGTTACTTCTGTCCACCTTTTTTCATCATTTTGTCGACCATTTCTTTTTTACTTTGTCTCCCACTGTGTGCATGAATGTCTACCAAAAATCTGGTGGGTTATAAGCCTTTTGGGCTGTCTGTGATAGACCCCCCACCTGGTTTGCCTTTGGTGCTTTGATCGGAACATGACTCCAAGACTTGTGAGGATTGCTGACCATGGACCCTAAAGCACTGAGGGAGCATTCCTTGAAGCTCCTGGTCATTTGATGCCAGTTGCCTCCATGATGTTCCTGGACGCGAGGAAGGTCACTGGGCCATTTACGGAGCTGTTCCAGGCACTCATCATCACTCTCGAAGTCGTCAGGTTAGTCCCACAACAAGTCTAAAAAGTCAAAGAAGGGGCATGGCCAAGATGGCGGAGGGAGCTGATGAAAACTTTGGTCCCTCCGCTCTGGCAAATCTCTGTGTACCCCGGCACCCATGCTCACGAGGGGTGAATTTAAAGTCTCGCCGTCCCCGGGAACACTTGTGCAGAATCGGGCACGCAGGGCAGTGCCCATCCAGAGCACAAGCGACCGACCCCGGAGGTCCAAGGGAGCAGACTGCAACGGCAGGCGGCGGGCAGGGGGTTGTGCCCGATCCAGGAGAGGAGTGGGCAGCGGCGCATGACCCTCTGCCCACACAGGAAAACACTGAGAGGAGCAGCCTTGATAGGTGGCCAGAAGCCGTGGAAGGGCTCCTGCAACAGACGAGGCCCGTAATAGAACGGGAGAAGCCCTCTCTGCCTCAGCTTCAATATCCCCTGCGCAACCACACCACACCCACGGACAGGGCTAACTGGAGGCCCCAAGGCAATTGGGAAGCCCATGAACTCACTCAGGATACCGAGGCCTGGAGAACAAAGCACTTGTGCGGCGGCCGCGGGGTGAAATGGCGGTGAGTCCCGCCGGCACTGGGGGCAGTGGCTGCTTCCCCAGGAGGGCTGTGAGGCCAAAGAGAACAGCAGGGGTGGGAGGCACCCCACAGGGAATCGCATACCCTTTTGGGCTACCCAGACAGTAAGCATGCAGGGCGGCGCCCGCCTGGTGGATGAGTGGCATGCCCCGGCAGTGCTGGTGGCAGGGACTGGTTTGCCCCAGTTGGTCAAGGGCTGAAGAGGACGGCAGGTGTCAGAGGCGCCCCCTCCTAGAGTACGCTGTGGACCAGCCCTACGGCCTGAGTGGCCAACATATGGAGGGGACCACTGAGGCCTACACAAGTCAGGCCCGAGCGCATCCGGTGAGTGGGGAGCAGCGGGGGCAGGCAGGCTGAACTTTGCAAGCATATAGCCAAGGCCTATGCTAAAGGGCACACAGCCAGCTCCCCTCGACTAGATAGAGTTCACTGAGTGGGCCCGCCCAGAGCGGCGAACCTGCCCCCCCCGGACATCCTGGCATGTGTGCACAGCTTCCCCTTGAAGGAACGTATCCTCCATAGGGACAGACACGCCAACCCAGTACACTTCTGCGGCCACCCACTTCAGCTGCTCCAAGACCTCTCAGCTATCATGCTGCAGAAGCGGAGAGAGTTTCGCTCAGTGATTGCCTTCCTCCAAGAACATAACACCACCTTTTCCAGGGGTCTTCCTTTTCGTTTGGTCTTTACCTGGGAAGGAAAAACCCACCAACTGTACTCCATCAGAGCAGCCTGTGATCTTCTCCATATTGAACCACCGGAGGGGCCCGTGGGGAATGTGGCGAGATCAGGAACCAGGACCAGTCGACGGTCCCGGTGGAGACAGACATCCCAGGGCAGAGGTCTCTCTAGGCCGGACTCAGCCACGATGGCACAGGAGAGGAAGGCAGTGCTCGAGAGTTTAGCGGGAGACCTGGCACAAGGAAACACTGACTGGGAGGTCGAAGTTGAAACTCAATCAATGCATGGGTGCAAGACAGATGCTATCCGGGGCTGAGAGGGGGAGGGACCCCCATGGAAGCTAATGGCCACGTCAGACCCCATCTTCTGTTTTTCTCCGGGAATGGCTTGGGTTGACCAGGACATCCCGCCCCTTCCTGAGACTATGTTCTGGTTTCTTGTTCAAATGTTCTTGTTTGTTATGTACCAAACTGCAACACCATGGAAGGTATCAGAGTCTGGGAAACTAGTGCCTAATATGCAGAAGCCCTCACACCTCAGGGGTTCATCTCACACCTCAGGGGTTCATCTCACACCGTAGTACAGCTCGCAGGACAGAAAAATCAATGAAGGGCCATTAGCTGGACAGAACACCCACACTATGGCGTTGGGTGATTTTCTGAATGTGATCTCCCTAAATGAAAAGGGGCTTAATAACCCGGTCAAGAGGAGGGCCGTTCTTTCATACTTAGAACACTCTGGCACAGACATCTGTCTCCTTTGGGAGACTCACCTCCTAGTGAAGGATTCCCATAGGCTTCAATCCAAGGCGTTCCCACATCAATTCCTTTCTTCCACAGGAGGTAAGACAGCTTGAGTGGCAATATTAATTTCCCGTAAATTTCAGGGATCGATTGGCCCTAAACTAATCGAGCTCAAGGGCCATCTACTAGTATATCAAAGACAACTGGGCACTCAGACCCTAATGAGGGTCAGGAACATTTAATCTGTGCTGCACTAGAAGAGGCCCTCGCATCCCAAGACCGTAACATAGTACTCAACAACAACATGGACCACTCGGTCCTCAGAGAGGGTGGGGCAGGGGCCCTTTCGGACGAAGGATTGGCCTGGTTGAGTGAGGTGGGGTTGATTTGTGGAGGGCATTTCATCCCCACACCCGAGATTACACATTTTTTCCACATGCCCATAAATCACATGCTCATTTAGATTACTTTCTAGGGACCCATGACCTCCAGCGGTCGGTGGAGATTGCGGTCGGTGGAGATTGAAACAAGATCACTCTCTGACCACTCAGCGCTCCTACTCGAGATACACAATCCTCAACTGAGAGAAAGGCGGCGGCAATGAAGACTCCGGGAAACATTGCTGCAAAGACTGAAGGTGGTCACGCAGATCAACAAAGCCATCAGGGATTATATAGACCTTAACGATACCCCCGACATCCCTGCATCCACTTTTTGGGATGCTCTGAAGGCGGTCATCAGGGGGAGTTTAGAGCTCTCTCAGCGGTCGAAAACCACCAATGAAAGGTCAAAAGGGTGGCGCTCCAGAAGTAGGTCAGAGAACTAGAACACATTCATCACCACACCGTAGCCCCCAGGATATGGCGCCAGCTGGAGGCTACACGGAAACAATTGGCGAGCCTAGACCTAAACAGCGCTCAATACTCACTCCTCCGCCTAAAACACTCCTTCTATGTGAATGGGAATAAATGTGGAAGGCTCCTCGCAACCAAGCTCCGAGCCCAAAGACAGTCCAACAGAGTGAACTCCCTCCTTTTCGGAGTAGGAGACCTCGTAGAAGGCAACGGTCACATAGCGGCCCACTTTAGAGAATTTTATGCAACCCTGTACTCTGAGCAGCCTATCCCCCAATAAGCTCCTCTGCGCTATCTCCGCACCACGGCTACAACCCGCTTGGCTGACGCCCAGGCGGCCCCCCTTGGCGATCATATTCGAGGAGGTCATCTCAGCCATTTCTAGGCAGAAAGCCTTGAAATCTCCAGGTCCGGATGGCTTCTCTTCGGGTTTTTATAAAGCCTTCTGCCCGGAGTTAGCCCTAATCCTCACGTGGCTATCGCAAATAGGGCCACTCTCCCACCCTCGATGCACGAAGCAGCCGTAGTTGTAATCCCCAAACCTAGGAAGGACAGACGCTCATGCGCCAATTATCGCCCCATCTCACTCTTAAACATGGACACAAAGTTGTTTACGGGAATCCTGGCAGCCCGCCTTAATCCTTTTATGCAGTGCCTGATAAGTCTGGACCAAGCGGGTTTTGTCACGCATAGACAATGCGCGGACAATACCAAAAGGTTCTTACACTTTATTGATAAAGCTCATCCTAGGGAGGAGTCTAGCATGTCGCTTTCGGCCAACCCGGAGAAAGCTTTCAAGCGGGTCCACTGGCCCTTCCTGGAAGCGACACTGGTGCACTTCTGGCTAGGGGAATGATTTCGATCCTGGGTCCTAAGTGGCTATGGGTCCCCAGTGGCCTCGGTGTGAGTGAAAGGACATAATTCCGAGAGCTTCCCAATATGTTGGGGCACACAGCAGGGCTGCCCGCTCTCACCTCCCCTCTTCGCTCTCTATATTGAACCCTTCGTGCAGGGAGTGAGAGACCACCCCGGGATTAGGGGAATTCCTCTCAGCGATGAGGAGCACCGGGTCAGTTTATATGCAGATGACATAATGGTCATGCTAGATAACCCCCACAAGAGTCTACCCCATTTTCTAAAAGAGTTGGAGGAGTTCAGGGAGGCGTCTGGGTTCCGTATGAACCTTCACAAGTCCCAAGCTCTCAAAACTTCAGTTCCCCCTCTCATAGTTGAGACCTTGAAATGGGCCTATACGATTAGCTGGGTGACCGAGTCCATCCCTTACTTGGGAGTCTAGTTGGGCCTGACCCTGGAGCGAACGAATGTCCTTAACTAACGACAAATGACAAAACGAGTATACACCGAGCTGGAGCAATGGCGGCACTACCCACTCTCCCTGCTGGGCAGCATTGCAGCCATAAAGATGGCCACCCTGCCCAGAATACTCTTCCTATTCCAGGCTCTGCCTTTAACTCCCCCGCCTGGTACAATCGTGGCCCGGCAGGCTATGCTCCACCACTTTGTCTGGGTGGGCAAACGGCCCAGGATGAGCAAGGAGCTAAGTTGGCTCCCTTCAACGGAGGGTGGACTCGGAATACCTTGCTTACTCCGATATTGTCAGGCAGCCCAGCTTCGATACTTAATTGAGTGGTCTAGAGCAGAGTCAGAGAAACACTTGCTTTTTATGGACAGGGCCCTAGCCGGTACCTCATTGGAGAAAGTTCCCTTCCTTTAGTGTCCGCATCGGGCCCCCAGCCTCTATATCTCCCCAGTCACGAGCTCCCTTCTGAGGGTGTGGGACTGGTGCACCCACAGAGGACGTTTGACTTCCGCTCCTTCTCCTCTGACCCTGGTCGTCGATAACCCCGCTTTCACACCTAGGACTGGGCCTTCGTTTCGAGTGTGGCGGGGAGTAGCTTGCAGAGCGACAGGGATTTTTTGGGGTCTGGATGGCCCTATCCCCTTTGACACCCTCAAGAAGAATTACTCCATCCCAGAGGACAAACGGTTCCGATACCTCCAAATTAGACACTGGTTACTGCACCCATCAGTGCGGGCGGAGCAGAGTGAACATTGACCCCTTATGAGAAATGGCTCCTCGGCAAACACTCAGACAAACGCCTCATCTCAGAACTATATGTTCTTCTCTGACCCACACAGACTGAGGACAAATGTCCAGCCCAACGACGCTGGGAAACAGAATTAGGACGCCAACTCTCCCAGAAGGAGTGGCGAGACATATACCACAGAGCATGACACACCGCCTATAATATATCAGGCACGGAAACAGCCATAAAAATCACATCATATTGAAACCTAACCCCAGTAAGCCTCCACCGGGGGAACCCACCTTGTAGTGACGAGTGCTGGCCTCAGTGTGGGGCGAAAGGCATGCTCACTCACATACTGTGGGATTGCCCAAAGATAACCTCGTTCTGGGATTCAGTCCTTGACGATATCAACACCAACTTTTCAACTCGGCTCCCTAGATTTCCATCGTACACTCTGCTGGGTCTCCCAAACCCTCTCACTTTTCCCCTCGCATCACGTAGGGGGCACCAGATAGGTATTGCGCTTGGATCCGCTCGTCAGACCATCCTATCACTCTGGGGGTCCTCCACCACACCGACACACCTGGTATGGCTGCATTGTCTGTGGGGCTTCCTGGGGATGGAGAAACTCACCCTTACGCTCACAGTCCGGGGAGACACATTCAGAACTACCTGGCGACCTTTTATAGCCCTGTTATCCCTCGAATTTAAAGAGCTGACTTGCCCCCGTTACTTTCGATTATTAAGACTTACTGCCCCAGCCTTAGACGAAGGAAAGGTGGGTACCTAATGAACGACTCACAATCAGAACCCTTGACATTGAACATTACACAGCTATTGGTACAGGGGAGGGGGGGTCGGGGAATGTTATGGGAGGGGGGGTTCCTTTGCTTTCCTTTTCCCTTCCCTTTTGCTCGAAAGTCACGCTCTGTACTGGTGCCAGAAGAGGTTACTTCTAGCACCAAAGATGTGCATTGTATTTTGTTCTGAAGTTGTGACAATAAAAACCGATTTAAATAAGTCATGGGAATGACATCACTCTAGGCACCACTCCCATGCGGAAACTGCATTAGGTCCATTCCACGTCTCCCTGAGTTTCCTGGTGCTGGTGCACCCGTGCCCAACTACCGAGATTTTAATCTCTTTGCATCTCTTTTTTGGACAGGCTGACCCCTCTGGAGCACTTTTGACCTCATGGGTTCGGTGCCATTCTGTCCCCTAGATCTGGAACGACTGTGGTCGTGATACTACGACCTTCCCCGCAACCCTTTCCAGTGACGACATTCCCCAGCGGTGCCGACCCCATAATCATACCTGATACAGAACTGGATTTGCGTCGCCTTACGTCGACTCTGGTGCCGCCAGAACTCAACCTTCTGAGTCTGAGCAGGGCCTGCTTTTTTTTTTTAACAGGCCTGGAGAGCATCTGAGGATTTTTATGGTTACACCAACCCCCTTGATGAGGCCTGAGATAACTGGTATGAGGAAGTGGCAGTTGGGGGCTCACTTTTGGCTTTACAAGCGCCTTACGAGTGCCCCTCGGGTGCTCACCAAAGGGATGGAAGTGATTGCAGAACACCTGTGGAAGTTAAGGGTTCCAGTGTTCCCCTATCACAACTATTGGCAATTGAAGGTGGGGTTGCATCATGCAGCGTCTCCCACCTCCAGACTAAGGTAAACCTGCATTTGCTGGGGTTCACTATAAATGTGCCAAAGCCATACCTGACTCCCTCCCAGATGCTCCCTTTCATCTGAGCTGTTGTGGATGCAATGTAGATTTGGGCCTATTTTCCAGAACACCGAGTCCAGGATATTCGGGCTATGATTCTGATGTTTCAGCCTGTATCCTGGATTTCAGTGAGACTGAGGCTGCTAGTCCTCAAGGCATCCAGCTGATAACACATGCCCGTTGGCAAATGCATACTCTCCAGTGAGACCTTAAGTCCAAGTTTTCTCAACATCAGGGAAATCTCTCCAGTCCTGTTCCAGATACTAGAGGCAAGTGCAAAAGATCTGCAGTGGTGGCTGACGAAGCGCAATTGGGTCAGCAGTAGACTCCTCTTCCTTCTTCGCCCGGAACTAACTGTAGTGACAGATGCGTCACTCTGGGCTTGTATGACCATCTGGTGGAGGTCTCAATCAGAAAACTCTGGTTTCCGGTTGAGTCTCAGCCCCACATCAACCTGCTGGAGCTGAGAGCTATCCAGCTGGCATTGAAAGCCTGTATTCCATCCATCAAGGGAAAGCGTGTTCATTTGTTCACGGGCAACACCACCATGTGGTATTGCAACAAGCGGGGTGGAGTTGTTGGCCCTGTGTCAAGAGGCACTGTGTCCCTGGAAATGGCTGGAATGCTAGGACATTACCCTGATGGTTCAACATCTGACAGGCTCTCAGAAAGCTGAGTGGATAAACTCAGTAATTGGCGCCTAGTGGATCACGCATGGCAGCTCCACCCGAGGTGGTGCAAGGTCTCTTAGGACATTGGGGAGATCCTTGGTTAGATGTATTCATAACAGCAGGGAATGCACAATGTCCGCACTACTGTGCACTGGAGTTTCCAAGGCGGCTCTTGCTGTCGGAGAGACATTTAGTCTCTGGTGGATCTCAGGCCTCCTCTGTGCCTTTCCACCAATACAATCTACCCAGAGTTGTCAAGAAGATATGAAACGACCAGTTCCAAGTCATTCTTTTGGCTCTGGATTAGGCACAGAGAGTATAGTGTCCCAAATTCCTGAGCATGAGCATCGGTCCTCCAATCATGCTGCCTCTTCGGGAGGATCTACTGTTGCACCACCATGGCAGAGTCTTGCACCCGAATGTGCGCATGCTCATCCTTTATGCGTAGAGATTGAGCTGTGATACTTGACAGTTTTTAACCTTCCTTCTGTAGTCTGTGATGTCATTCTGGCAGTCAGGCATGCATAAGCCAAAACAGTATACACCTGCCGTTGGGACAAATTTGTGTCTTGGTGTGTTTCCAAAGATGTTGATCCCCTCTCTACACCCTTGTCTGAGGTTTTGTTGCTTGTCTTTCAATAGCCCAGCAAGACTTTGGTCTGGGTACTGTTAAGAGGTATCTTTTCGGCCATATCAGCATTCCTGCAATTGCTGGATCTACCTCTGTTCAAGTCACATATTGCGTCTCATTTCCTAAACCGGCTAAAGCACATGTTCCCTCCAAAACACTATGCCATGGCCCAATGGGACCTGAACCTAGTTTTGACTTTTCTGATGTGCTCTCCCTTTGAGCCCTTGCACAATTGCCCTTAACGCCTACTGACCATAAAGACCGCCTTTCTATTCACCATTACGTCAGCCAGGAGGGTTAGTGATCTGCAGGTACTGTCTGTGCACCCTCCATATGTTTCTTTTTTCCCCGCAAAAAAGTTGGTTTTGAGAACACCTGCCTCTTTCCTGTTGAAAGTGGTAATACCTTTCAACGTAGGTCAGACCATCACTTTGCCTACTTTCTTTGTTCCACATCATCTTACCAAGGACGAGGGACTCCACCAACTGAACCCAAAAAGAGTGTTTTCATTCTACATTCATTGTACCAAAGATTTCCAGGTGGATGATCAACTCTTCACTGGGTTTGTCGGGGAGGAGGAAATGGCATGCAGAAATTGACCCTGCAGGAACTGGAGCAAAGTCACCAATGAGCAACTCAACTCCACCCTCATCCGAGACAACCACACCGCGGCAACCAACACCAACCTCGCAGCCAGGGAATTGCATACTTGGATCTCCAACTGCGCAGACAAGCTCGCCCCGCTATGCAACCCCGACAAACAGCGCCTCAGGAAAGCCGCCTGGTTCACCACCAATCTCCAAGTAGCCAGACACACCTGCAGACGCCTGGAGAAGAACTGGAGAAACAGTAAGACACCTGGAAACTACACCACCTACAAGGACGCCATGACGGACTACCACCAGTGAATCAGAACCAGCAAAAGAACCTTCATCCACAACAAAATCCTCGCCAACCCCAGCAACTCCAAGTAACTCTTCAGTGTCATCCAGGAATTCACCAATCCCCGCAGCGAAGCCACGGACGTCACCCTCTCCCAGGATCTCTGCAACAAGCTCGGATCCTACTTCCACCTGAAGATCAAAAACCTCTACGACAACTTCGTTGACCATACGCCCGACTCTGCAGCCAGCACGCCCTCCAGCCACACTTGCCAGCCCACCATCTCCTCCTGGACACCGATCTTGGCCGAAGAGACCGCCTCGACCATGAAAGGCATCCACTCAGGGGCCCCCACTGACCCCTGCCCACCACACATCTACCACAGAGCCGCCATCGCACTCGAACTACAACACACCATTAACACCACCTTTGAAACCGGCACCTTCCCAGATGACTGGAAACGCGCAGAAGTCAGGCCCCTGCTCAAGAAACCCTCAGCTGATCCCACAGACCTCAAGAACTACCGGCCCATCTCGCTTCTCCCCTTTGCTGCTAAAGTCGTGGAGAAAACAGTCAACGCGGAACTGACAAGATTCATCGAAGACAACGCCGTCCTCGAACCGTCTCAATCCGGATTCCGAAGCAACCACAGCACCGAGACCGCCCTACTCACCACCACAGACGACATCCGCACCCTCCTCAACCAAGGCCACACCGTAGCCCTGATTCTACTCGACCTATCAGCATCTTTCGACACTGTCTCCTATCGCACACTCGTAGCCAGACTACACGACGCCAGCATGCAAGGAACCGCCCTCGACTGGATCCAATCATTCCTCACCGACAGAAGCCAAAGGATCAGACTGCCGCCCTTCCTCTCCGATCCCACGGAAATCAGCTGCGGAGTCCCACAGGGTTCATCTCTCAGCCCGACCCTCTTCAACATCTACATGGCCCCCCTCGCCGCCATCGTCCGACAACACGGCCTCAGCATTGTATCCTAGGCCGATGACACCCAGCTCATCCTCTCTCTCACCCGGGACCCCGCCACTGTCGGACTCAATTTCCAGAAAGGAATGCAGGACGTCGCAGCCTGGATGACCAACAGCTGCCTAAAGCTCAACTCTGAGAAGACAGAAGTCCTCGTCCTCGGAACCACCCCTTCAGCATTGGACAACACCTGATGGCCCTCCGCCATCGCCAGCCCACCGACCCCCACGGACCATGTCAGAAACCTCGGCATCGTACTCGACTCATCCCTCTCCATGAACCGACAGGTCAACGCCGTTGCCTCCGGCTGCTTCAACACCCTCCGTAAGACGTTCAAATGGATCCCCCCCGAGTCAAGGAGGACAGTCACCCACGCACTCATCACCAGCAGGCTGGACTATGGAAACGCCCTCTACACCGGCATAAACAAGTCCCTACTCCGCAAACTCCAGACGATACAGAACACCGCCGCCAGACTTGTCCTCGGCATCCCTCGACACAAGCACATCAGCCAACACCTACGGAAGCTCCACTGGCTCCCTGTTGAGAAGAGAGTCACTTTCAAGATCCTCACCCACGCCTACAAATGCCTACACAACAGTGGACCCAAATACCTCAACAATAGAGTCACCCTCCACGTACCCAAAAGAAACCTCCAATCAGCCAACCTCGTCCTCGCCGAAAGCCCACGCATCCTCCGAGCCAAAGCAGGAGGAAGATCCTTCTCTTACATCGTGGCCAAGACCTGGAACGAGCTCCCGACAGACATCAGACGCGCACCCTCCCTGAACACCTTCAGGAAGACGCTCAAGACCTGGCTCTTCGACTGAACAGCACTGCTGACCCCCCCCCCCAGCGCCTTGAGACCCTCACGGGTGAGTAGCGTGCTTACAATTCCATGATGGATTGATTGATTGATTGATTGACCCTCTCACGATAGATTGTGCTCTGCATTAAAATCTGCTATGCACTGGCCAAGAAGCAACCCCCCGAAGGCTTGTATGCTCATTCCACAAGAGCAGAGTCTGCAACTACTGCATTAGCTTAGCTTGTGGAGTCCCTGTCCTGGGCATCTGCCATGCTGTATTGTAGACATCGCTGAACATGTTTACCAAACACTACTGTTTGGATAGTCAGGTCTCTTGTGATGGGCACTTTGCCCATTCTGTCCGTTAGGACTTCCTGGTCTAAATCTGTTTGCAGACCCTCTTCCAGGGAGGAATTATTTGGGTATCTATGCTAAGGTAAGGAATTTGCAGCTAGAAGCCTCTATCAGATGAACAAGTTACTTATCTTCGGTAACGCCTTATCTGGTAGAGAGACTATCTAGCTGCAGATTCCTTACTGCTCAGCGAACGGATTTCTCCAAACAGGGTAACCCTTATGAGATCCTTAGTGTCTGCACACTGGTACATCAGCAGCCTGTGTGCCTCCATGCTCTTGGTGTGAAATGGTTGCAAAAAGTAACTGGTGTGGTGCCTATATAGGCACCGCACACATCGCATCCAGCGCAGCTGACGCAGAGCCACTCAATGCCACATACCAGCACACAGAGATACTACTTGAAAAGTTTTTGGATCCAGTCTGACTTCTGGGGAATATTCTAAGGTAAGGACGCTGTGGCTAGAGTGTCCACCATATAAGGCGTTACTGAAGGTAAGTTACTTGTCCAACAATGCCCGAAAGGCCAGGTAGGTGCTGGCGTATCTTGATAGGCACAATGTACACAGAGGACTTTTATAGGAAACACTCTTAACCCCAAACATGGAAACCAGATTTGCGTCCGTCTTACTCTTGGTATGCCAGAAATATTGAGAATGGTACTGCTTTCGTACTGGAAGTGGTCCTTAAGGATCCTGAGAGTCGCTACCTGGTAGTACATGGTCTATTAAAGAAAGACCTGTTAATATTATCAATGTCTACGGCCCAAATATATATTCCCCTACTGTTTTAGGACCTAGAGGACAGTATATGCCAGTGTCCAAGAGGGCAGTTTCTATAGGATGGAGATTTCAACCTGGGACTAGACCTCCACATCAACAGAGCCTCAGATGCAAAACACTCTATGCCACTGGTTGCCAGGGCACTACACCATACAAGAATATGTCTCCAGCTCACTGATCTCTGAAGGTGCCATAACCCACACAGACCGAGAAATACACTTTCTGTGCAAATACTATACAGCGCGCTGATATGGCGAGGGTGAGCATCCAGGCAGGTCACTGGTATCTCTGATGCGTGGTCAATAGGCAGCTTCTGACATTATTAAATAAACATCACAGAATCTGAGATCGTAACAGAATCACAGGCAATTCTACAGGCCTTTTACAACTTTTATGAAGCGACCTACACAACCATAAATGCAGTCCAGCTGCTTAATCTGAACATATTCAAATGAGATCATGGTGGCTTGGCTCACTAATAACCAGAGAGAATATTTAGTACCCCCATTACTAAGGAAGAAATAATCACCACAATGTATAGCATGGCGAGCTGTAAAGCCTCTGGTAGTGATGGTTTGCAGGTCAACTTTTGCAAGGATAACACATAACTTATAGCCCATCCTCTTACTAAATTATACCAAGAAGCGTTCGATAGAGATTATCTTCCTGGTACTCTGTGTGAGGCGCTCTTAATTTCCCTGCTTAAGCCAGGCAAAAACCCTTCTTGTTATGACTGCTACAAACCTTCATCAGCAACAACAAAATACTGGCAAAGTTCAACATGGCACACGTCAAGGGTGCCCTTTGTCCCCACTATTTTTCCCAATTGGTATGGAACTCATTGACTGCATGCACCATCAATACCACGCAAATAGAAGTCTCAGCTTCTGGACGTGTTGCATTGTCATATTATTGCACGCAGGTGATATTAACCTCTCCATAATAAACCCCGAATTGAACTCTAATGCCTTTTTTCATAACAATTACATGATTTGTACATGTCCTAGACTGGGGCCCTATTGGGGCAAGATTTTTTCGGCTTTAAACAGGGCAATTAAGAAGAGGGTATTGCCAGAGGTGGAAGTGGCCCTGTTCGGAATGAGTAAAGATAGAACAAATTTGAGGAGAGCTGAAGAGACTTTTCTTTCTATCGCCTCCTTAGTAGCCCGCTCTTTAATTCTTCAGAATTGGAGGTCGAGGGAAGTTCCTACTTATGACAAGTGGTACAATAAAATGAAACGGACTAAGGCTTTTGAGGAAGCCTATGCGATGCGAGTGGGCGCCTCCAAGAAGTTTAATGAAATTTGGAAGTTTTTAATTAGTCTGGAAAATCAGACTGATCAGTAATTTTATTTTGATTAGGAATTTAAGGTTTTTTTCAATTTGAAAGTCTGGCGGAATACGGGGTATTTACATATGAGTTTGGAGGCTTCCTCTGGGGTAATTTTAGCACTTTCGCACTTGCAGTTTAGCACGGTGTCACTTTACCATTTGCTTGCACCTTTTTATTGTAGCACTTTTAATACCTCGGTAACAATGTATGATAGCTATGTTTAAAAGCCGCTCTTTTGCTTTTATCAAAATAGAAGATGTAGTTTTGAAAGCTGTATGAACTGATTTTATCCAAATGTTAACCCTTTTTATTGATTCCTGTTAGTGCATTTTGTATGTGATTGGTTTGTTCTTGATGCTCTGCTCAATAAAAAAAAGTCACCAAAAAAAATACAAATAAACAATTACATGATTTGGTACTATATCTGGGATAAACATTAACTGGAGGAAATACACCATGTTCCCTTAACAGAAATCAGGCCTAGCCACCTGGAAAACCCACTTGATTGGACTACGGATTCAGTGAAATACCTGGGCACATATGTCCATACAGCAATTAACTTGATAATGAAATTGAACTATGGTAAAGCCCTTACTCGCCGAACTGAAAAAGTAGATTGATAGATTACATTTTCACTGTGATTGGGAGGATCGCTTTATTAAAAATTGTTGACATGCCTAAATTTCTCTACCATTTCAGAAATATTCCTATATGCTCAATCAGGCACTTTTTCTACACACTCCAGTCACTACTAACTGATCCAATCTGGGCAGGCAAACCGCTCCAAATAAAATAGCACATGCTAACCCTCGCATTCCAAGATGGGGGACTTGAAGTTTTCAACCCTAATATTGTACCATTTCTGTGCACAGACGCAATTTGCCTACTACTAGCTCAGCATGCCACTCTCTCTACAGCACGTAGTTGTGGAGACCGATACGGGTGACCTGACACACATTACCTGTGATCCTGTGTCAGAAGACGACCCTTTTCTGGCAGTAAATCAACCAGGTTGTGACACTGTTCAGGCTCCCCACTAGTGTACTCACCACACCTTTCTCAAATTGATAACCCCCTTATGCCACTCACCTCTGAACCCAAGGCTCAATAGCAATTACTTACAAAGACTTACACTACCATTGGAAGGCTAATTTTAAACAGAGCTTTTCTATCACTCCACACCACACCAAAGTTTTATAGGGCCAGATGGAAGCTTCTCACTCGATATGTTTGTATATTATGTAGGCCTGGGCGGAGTTCACGGATAACTCCGCGAAGTGACATAAAAAGTCTGCGGAGTTCTGCAAGTGGCGGAGTGCGGCACGAACTACTGTTCGCGCTGATCTTCCTGCCGCTCGGATAGAAATTCTACCCGAGCGACAGCTCGCGCTTGCCAATGGTGTGCGAGCTGGGAAAGAAACTCCGCTGCGCTACGCAGAGCAGTGTTTTCTGCATTCCACGAGCTCTACGGAGTGCAGAAAAAGTTCACCGCCCAGGCCTAATATTATGTTAAGTTATAAAGATTTATATAGCGCACTAAACACCAGAGAAGGTATTCAGGCTCTTGGGCTAGTGTGTAGGTTTGTGGTTCCCCAAGGTGCTTATATGAACAATAGGTCTGGATGGTGAACTACGTTCCGTTCATGGAGTTTTCCGCACTCCGTGGAGTACGTAGAGTACCCAAAAATTCCACTCCGTGGAGTGGAGTTTTTTTCTCGCTCATGCTCGTCAACTTCAAGTTGGCGGGCGCAAGTGAGGAAAATCCACCTCCCGGCGACATTTTTCCTCGCTCGCGCTTGTCAACGTCAGTTGGCGAGTGAGGAAAATCAACCTCCTGGCAAGATTTCTCAACGCGGGTGGTCGGATTTCTCAATGCTAGTGGTCACAACAGGTTGTGACCGCTCGCGTTGAGAAACCGTCCGTTCACGTTGAGAAAGCTGCAGCTCGAGCAGAAAATCTGCTCGAGTGACAGAAACGAAGCTGTGCCCTCTTGTGCTGCTCATGGTGCAGTTCGCGATGATTTTACAGCACAGGACAAACACCCATTGTTGAAAATCATCGCAAACAGCATGACCCTAATGCACTCCACTGCTTGTGGAACTCTGCGTAGCGTGGCGGAGTATTTTCGTCACTTCGCGGAGTTCCGCATAGCGGAACTCCACCCAGGCCTAATGATGAGTCATGTCTTCAGCTTCTTGTGGAATTCAAGAAGTGAGGAGGAGAGGCTCAAATGTGTTGAAGGAGGTCGTTCCATATCTTGGGTGCAATGTAGGAGAGTAAGTGACCTCCAGTTTTGCTTTTGCAGATGTGGGGAATGTGTGGGAGCGAGGCAGAGCATAGGTGTATGGCGGGTTGGTGAAAGTGCATGCAACTGATCAGGTCCTGTATTGTATAGGGCTTTGTATGTGTGCGTGAGAAGTTTGAGTTGGCTGCAATTGTGAATGGGGAGCCAGCAAAGCTTCCTGAAGTGCAGTGTGATGTGGGTACGGCGTGGGAGGTAGAGTATGATTCTTTTAGTGGTGTTCTGGAGTCTGTGTAGGAGTTGTTTGGAGATTCTGGCGTGGAGAGTGTTGCCATAGTCCAGCCTGTTGGTGAGTGATTGTGTGATTTTCCGTCTGGTGCTCTGAGGTAAACATTTGAAGATTTTTCATAGCGTGTGTAAGAAGAGGAAGCAGGAGGTGCACACTGCATTGATTTGAGCAGTCATGTTGAGCTTGTCATCTAGGATGATCCCTACATTTCTTGCGTGGTCTGTGAATGTGGGTGTTGGTCCTAGCTGTGACGGCCACTAGGACTGGAATATAAGGGAAAATCTTTTAATTCCTCCTAAGAACATAAAATGTGGAGGATGTGATCATATTGACCTGAGGTCCATTATCCATAATTACACCAAGATATCTGGCTTTGCAGACCGCAGTAGGAAGAAGTCCAAGTTCTGTAGGCCAGCAGGGCGATGACCACAGGGAAAGTGCATTTCCAAACATGATGACTTCAGTTTTAGCTGAGTTTAGCCTTAGACAGTTTAAATTCATCCAGTTTCCTATAGCTGTCATGGAGTCACACAAATGGGAAGCCTCCTGGTTG
The DNA here is from genome assembly GCA_963921515.1 of Calotriton arnoldi. Classification (NCBI taxonomy): domain Eukaryota; kingdom Metazoa; phylum Chordata; class Amphibia; order Caudata; family Salamandridae; genus Calotriton; species Calotriton arnoldi. Next base: position 263,175 of record CAWUFW010002725.1, read on the forward strand.
TTTGCAGAGGACAGTGCCACCACATTTTGGGTGTCATCTGCATAAGATGTAAGGTCAAGCCCAAAAGATCTAATAAGGGAAGCCAGAGGTGTAACATAAATGTTAAAGAGAGTGGGGCTAAGAGCCAAGCCCTGTGGAACACCACAGGGCAAGGTGAAAGATTTGGACATGAAAGGGTCCAGAGCAACCACCTGCGATCTTTCTGATAAGGAGGATTCCAGAAGCCTGAGAGCTGACCCCTCGATCCTGACAGCCTGGAGACATTCAATCAAGACCATATGGTCAATTGTATCAAAGGCTGCTGACAGATCGAGGAGTACCAGTGCGGCGTTTCCGCCACCATCAACTATAGATCTAATTTCTTCAGTTGTTTTAATCAGGACGGTCTCTGTGCTGTGACTGCTTCTGAACCTGAATTGGGTAGTATCAAACAAGGAGTGATCAGTAAGGAATTGGGTTATTTGCTGATTTAGAGCACTTTCTATAACTTTCGCAGGGAAGGGTAAGCGGGAGATGGGCCTATAGTTGTTAGGATCATTATGGTTCAAATTAATTTCTTTCAATTGAGGTAGTATGGATGCTTTTTTCCAAACTTTGGGAAAAATTCCTGATGTTAGCATGGAGTTAAAAATATTAGTTAGGCATAGTGCTATAGTGTCTGCTGCCAGTGTAACAATAGAAGGGGCATGGTCTCTTGGGGACCCTGACTTAATAGAGCTGAGTAGAGACGTAGCATAGGATTTTTTGAGAGATGTGAATTGAGAAACTTTGGGTGCATCTGTAGCAGCAGGAACCTTTGAGGTTAGATCAGAGGGAGAGTATTGGTTATATTTATTAAAAATGTGCACCACTTTTCTACAAAAAAGTCAGCCAAATTGCCACAGAAGTTTTGGTTGTAATTAGAAATTGTGTATTTGGGAGATGAGGTTAGATTAGTAACTACATACAAATTTTCTTTAGCAGAGTTATCAGATGTCAGAATCTTTTGTGTAAAGTAGGTAACCTTTTCTTTGATCAAAGTAACTTTATATTTGTTCAAGCAAATTTGATATTTTTCTCTTTCTGCATTATCATATCCCTTCCTCCAGAGTCTCTCCTGCAGGCCTGTTTTTAAAGTCTGAGGATCTCTGTGAAGCAGGGAGCAGAAGGTTTATTTCTTCCGACTGTAGTGTTTTTAACAGGAACTGTGAAGGTTATGGCAGACTGTAGCCAATTAGTATAGTTGGAGGCATCAACTTCTGGAGTATTAGTGATGCAAGGCACAGCGTACTTTATTAAGGGCCTCATTATGTACTTTATTCTAGGAAAAGGTAGTGGTCTTGTGGTTTAGAAATGTATTAGAATTGGATAAAGATTTAAGCTTTATATTGAACAGGACTGCATGGTGGTCTGACCATGTTAAAGGAATAGGATCTTTCATGATCACCCAAGGATTATTTGTAAACATGCCATCCAATGCATGTTCTGCTGAATGGGTGGAATGGTTCACTAGTTGGATCAGGCCAAAACGTTTAAATGTTTCAATTAGGGTTTCCGTGTCACAAGCCTCCAGGGGTGATATTCACAAGAACGTGTGATAATTATCGCAAAATTAGCTTAACGCAACTCCTCACATCGCAGTCTATCGCGACAAAATAACACTGAGTTAACGTTGTATTCCCAACCCGGCGGCACCATGCGATAGTCTCAGGATAATGTGCCAAATGACCGTGAAAAAATCAACGCGACTCCGAAAAAACACAAAACACGAACGCGAAAATAGTAGCGATGAGGCCAATCGCGATACAAAAATCAGCGATAACCAGCGACAGGCCTGCAATTCCCACGCGTCATGCGGGAAAAGGCACCATAAAAGCAGAACAAAAAAAAGGGAGAAGAAAAGAAACTGCGTAGCACCATGGATGCACCCGGACCGAGTGCAGAGGCCAACGCGAACCCCACAAGCCCCACAGACCACCAGCAAGGAACCTCGGGGTCGGGGAAGGCCAAGGAGAAGAGGAAGACGGGGTTCAGTCCGCAGGAAAACCGGATATTCTTCACGGAGGAGATAGAACACTAACAACAACTGTACGTCACCTCCACTGTGTCATTGGCAACACAAACAGAAACATGCCAGTCCATCGTGAACAACGTCAATGCAGTCGGAGTGTCGAGGAGGTCAAGAGGCGCTGGCATGACGTGAAAAGCCAAACCAAGCTTAAACCAGCTGCCAACAGGAAGGCAGCCATGGCGACTGGAGGTGGGAGTCCTGCGCCACAGGAGGAGCTGGAGGAAATGGTGGCCACAGTCATCAGTGTGAGACGGTGCAAGGAGTTGGGAGTCTGGACACAGCTCTATATGACCTGACAACATCAACAGGGTGAGTAACAACCAGGGACTGGGGGGACGGGGGGAGATGGGCACAATGGCACACATGCACAATCATGTGTAGCACACTGCACACACGCAATGACCCTGGATCATGTCCCTGATCCCTGTGGCACACTGCAGCACACATACAAACACCAAGTAGGCCCCCATCCACCATGTGCCCAAAGGGGTCCCACCTCACATATCACCAATCTCACAACCAACACATGCACACGTGCGAAACACAGCAAAGATGCGTCTTTGTGAGCCACACTGACAATGCAAGTGACACTACATGACGATCAGCATGGCTGCAGTACAATCATCATGACATTGTGCACGCCACGACACTGAGGTGGCTGAGTGTGGACCACATCCGGAAAGGAGCAGGTCACACTCTGACACATCCACGTACACAAACAACCCCTGACGTCAACAACACATCTGCAGACAAACAATGCACAAGAGTACAAAAACGTTCCAGAGCACAAATGACCCAATTCGCCAACATCTCAGCACCGTAAAAGCACAAAAGTCAAAGGCACTCCGCCTCAAAGGGATAAGGGGCAGCAAAATCACAGCTGCAGGGGCGACTCCCCCACAATGCAGCACACACACATAGCAAGAACAGCACATCCATATTGACGACAATGTGGTACAAAGTGCAACACTTACACTGCAGAACAGAGGACAGACTGGGTCCGCTTGTGCGTAGAAACTGGCCAATCACACCTGACATAGCAGGAAACTGTGAGATGAAAATGTACGTGTACAACCTAACATCCATGATGTAGTCCAAATGTCCACTGTCCCGCATCAAATAGTCCGCTCCTCCCGAACAGTCACAATGTACATTGTCATGCAGTCTGTATGTAAACGTGAACAATGTGTCAACATACATGTCAACACAATGTTAAAAGGCAACGCCCCTTCACATTGCAGAGGAACAAACAACACATCCAGCAGAGCAGACCAGACAACTCATCAGTGATGCTGAGGAGGACCCCCACACCTTCGACACCGATGCCCTACAACCGTTCATGGACATCTTAGGCAATCCACCTCCTGGAGCAGGGCAGCCCAGCTGCATCGAGGAGACCCCAACCCCTGCACAGACCACACAGCTGGAAGCACCCAACACCAAGGCTGGCTCCCAGCACCCCACCAAAGCACACATCGCATTCCAAGGCCAGGTGTCAGACTGCCAGAAGGAGGTGGCCGAACAGGTGCGGGTGGGGTTCGACCTCTTGGAAGCCGAACTAGATCACATACATGGGTGTCTAAGTCCCATCAGGGACCACTTACACTCCCCAATGGAGACCCACACTGCGAAAGAGACACATGCAGTTGCACATTTCCAGTACTGAATCACACCCACAGCCCCGGGATAATCATTCACACCCCCATGCTGGACTTGCATATGCCGGCCCAGTCCACTCCTCTTACGTACTGAGTGGGGGACGACAAAGCTACATGTCCAAGGTCTTACCCGCTGCCTGCAGTGACATGTTTGCGTCTGCTGTACACAGCACAATGTAATGTTGTAGGGCCCGGGGCCTTCATGCATACATTATGACCACACGGACACACTCCGATAGTTTGTGGAACTGGCTACGGGCACGTGCGCCCGGCACCTTTATTGCCAGGGTCACGTGTACAGTGACGCCTGTGCTGGATGTGTGTGGGGTGAGTGTAAGCCAGCCCTCATGGAGTGGTTGGTGCTGGCAACAACTTGAACAGTGATCACATTTAAAAGCGGAAACAGAAATCACCAGCATAACAGAAACAACTGCGAAGCATCATGGTGGTAGCCGGAGCAAGTACAGAGGTCACCCAATATGCAATCAGAAGGGTCCGTGAGTTGCAGTGCACTGAGGTTGGGGCACCAGAGCTGAGGGTGCTCATGTGAACAAATTGTCTAGAATTGTGTCCTTTCGGGATATTCCTGCTGCAGCTGCAGTGGGGTGTGTTACACCTGCATCATCTTCCTCATCATCGTCCCAGGTCTTCCACACTGCCTGAGGTGACATTGCTGCGTGAGCTGTCCACAGCACAGAACTCAATCAGAAATGGTCCATGAGTTGTGGTGCACTGAGTTAGTGGCACTTGAAGAGCTGAGCAGGGTATCAAGCTGATGATGGCACCCACGACAGGTGTGAGCAACTCTGACAGTCTGTCAGTAAGACTCTTCTGACTCTGGCAGTTGTTGGTTGGAAGGTACCAGAGGCCAACAGATGCAGCACAGCCAGCAGCTTTGTCTGCGGAGGGATGTTAGTTGTCTGCTGTGTGGGTACCGTCCGCCTGTGGGCAATGATGTTCAGGATGCGAAGGATGGTTGTCCTTTTGAGCCTGTAGTGGGCAATGCCATCCTCTGGTGTTAGGTCTGTGAGGCTGGTGCGTTTTCTGAAGGTCCGCTGTCTTTGTCTGCGCTGCCTCTGTGGTAGTCCGGGGTGGCGGGCCTAGGGGTGGTGGCGGTGGGTGTTGTGGCCCTCTTGGGTCTCCAAGCTGCATGATCAGTGGCTCCATGGCATCTGTTGTTCTTCTGGTGTGGCTCTGGGCGGGGCTCCCTTTTCTGGTGCAGGTTGTCGTCCGACTTTACACCAGGTCAGAGCAGGTGTTAAATTCCTGCTGCTAACGCGCCTTATCGCCTGTTTTGTGATCTTATTGTCGATCTGGCTGGTCGTTGAGAATGTTGTGGAGTGGTGTTGTCGCGGCTTTTTGCACGGGAACGCCTACTCTGCATCTCATTAGCGATAGTTGCCGGGGTCGTCTGTGGCGATGTTTTTTGCGGCTGCTATCGCAGGTAAACTGGTGATATCGGCTGTTAGCACCAGCTTGTGAATGGGGCGATAAATGTATCGCCACTTTGGCTGCAATAAAGTGCCGATAACTCGGCGATAAATCCTTGAGAATATGCCCCTAAGTTTTCTAGGTGAAAATTAAAATCACCCAACAGCGTGAACTCGTTATTGATTCGTCCTGTTTCAAGAACTAAGCTAATATTGTGCATAAAGTTTTTTCTGGGACCTGGTGGGCGATAAATTAAACCCCCTGAAAAGATTGCTTAGCGGAGAGTTGAATTGAGAAAGTAAAAGCTTCAAAATCATCTGCACATACTTATTTAATTATTGGTGGCAGCGTACGTCTGATGGCAAGGGCAATGCCTCCTCCTCGTTTTAAGGGTCTATCTATATGATGAAGAACAAAGTTGGGAGGAGTAGTGGCTAGTAAGTCTGGTCCTGAGGATTGATCAGCCCCGGTTTCAGTAACCCAGGCGATGTCCAAGTGATGATTCTCTAACAATTCACAAAATTCTGTGTGCTGTTTTATTAGAGATCTTGCATTAATAACATACTTGATGGAGTTTGGCCTATAAATGTTATTTGAGGTGCTAACAGACTTTCTGCAACCAGTATTGAACCAGGTTATGGTGACTCCACAGTTTGTAAAGTTAAAGGTTTTATTGTGGATATCATTGGAAGGCTCAAGGCATAAACATTCTAAAGCCTTACCTTCAATATTTAGGTCCAGAAGCTAGCTGTTGTGTAATTTAAAAGCAAAAAAGGCTGTGGGGGGGAGGGACAAGCAGGGGGGCTGGCGCTGAGCGCGGTCCGAGCGCGGATGGGCTTGCCTTTGTCGCACCTTTGGCGCACCAGCGGCGCGGACGCACTGTAAGCACCATTACATGGTTGTCCAAGGGGGCGCGTAGCCAAGAAAGCACGTGCCATAGAGCGCGAAAGAAACAGAAAAACAGGACCATTGATGGCTGCGAGTCTTGTAATACTGCAAAGTGGTTGGATCATAGCACTTCTATGTGTGAATGAGAGGCTTTCTTGTTTGATAAAGTGCTGGGATCTATGCCTGGCACTAAAGGGCCACCCTTTTAGGAGGGCCCCCTGCGGGGGCGGCGGGCAGCCACATTCTTTGGGCTTTGCGATCCCCCATCGTTGATGGCAATGTTTAATAATAGACCAAGATAATGCAGCAAACAAAAGCGCTGCCTTCCAACTTCAAATACATGTGGCTAAATAAATAAGAAAAACTTGTACCTGGAGCCAAGGGGGATGGCCCAGTCTAGCCTCCTCCAGTCTCTGATGGGCACAGGATGGGCCGCCCTTGGCCCAGGCTTTGCTTGGGCGTTGCCTGCACCCGGCCCACGGGAGTAGACCAAGCGCTATAAGCGTGGTGGCATGGGAAAGTGCTGGTAGCGCCTCCTCCTGGGCAAAAGACATCTAGGATAGGTAGTCCCTCTGCCCCCCAACATGGTCCTCGGCATCCCCAAATATGGGAATGATTCTTAACAGAAACAAATGAACAGTGCATCATACTGCAACTGCAATCAGTCTTCACGGTGGGGAATTAAAGACAAAACTTACACACATACTTTAGTAGTTGCAAAGTTTTGTCTATTCAAAATATTTACTATAATCAGTTGATGGCTATTCTTTATCAACAGTGAGTATGTTGAGCTGCATTTGTGTCCCAGACAACAAAGGTTCAATTTATAACGGGCATGATGCTTATACGCTTCGGTTGTACATAGAGAGATTTCTATAATGTTCAATTAACACAGACTAAACCCACAGTTTGTCAGGTTAATGTAAGTGAAGTCTCTCAGTATTATTTTATTTGTCTGTGAAGTACAGTAGTTTAGATGCTACTTTTGTTGTTTCTTTTCTTTTTCTAGAACAAGTGACGTCGATTTTGTGAAGTGCCATCAACACGTTTCAGCATGAAGCCATAGGCTATCCTCATCATGACAATAAGGGGGAGAAAAAGCCAATCAGAAGAAAAATCACTTGAATGAAAACAACAGAAAGCTCTCAACTACTCACAGGAGACAAGGGGGCATTTGTCTTATACTATGGGGCTACCAAATGAATCAGATTGTCCATTTATACTTGGAACTGTAAGGCAGTAGTGAGGATCTCAATGGAACTCCGGCATCTGCCTGGGTCAGTCTGCAGATATCTAATTTAAAGGCATGCCTGCGACAGGCGTCACAGTCTTTGTTTCTGTACCTGGCAGAAGTGGTCTCCTTAAGCACTGCAAGTACTTCACCTCAGGAATGTAAGCAACAGGAGGGGGGTCTAATGGGAGACTTGGATGTGTGTGATGAAAAGAAACATTGATGGCTGAGTATGAATCTGAAAGGTGAGAAACAACTTCTGAGTTAGGCTCCCAGTTTATGGCATTTTCTTTAGACTTCTAACAGCAGTTATGCATATTTATTGTGGACTCATTTTACTGGCATTTATGTATATTTTTCTTTTGGTTGTTGAAAAACATAAGTTGCAACTAGCAGTTGATTTTAATATGTATTTAAATGATAAGAGTATCTCACAGTTACTTTGAAGGCTGTTACATCGCCGGTAAGTACATCTGGATTTCTCTCCTTAGAATATTCACCAAACACCAGATTGGATTCTGAAAAGTTTCTCGAGCAGTGCTCCTGCATGCATATAAATGCAATCCCTGCACACTGACGTCAGTTCCTTTCTTTCATACCTTCTGGCGGAAATCTGGACCTCTGCTCCCCAGAACGTTGGCCGTCCGATGACTCCTTACTAAAATCCAGTGCTAGGGAATGATTTTCCACTTTACTAAAACTACAGGTTTCAAACCAGGCCATGAGTGAGAAAACAGATGTCGGTCCGTAACCCACATGAAGTGTTTCTCTGGTGTTTGGATTCAGGACACAACTCAAAGTTGTGTGGCAAGTGTGCCGTCAACAACCCATATGCGATCCAGGATCGAGAAGCGCAGCTGTACATCACTGATCATAGACGTTAAGACCTTTGCGTAAGTCCCTCCCCCATTCCATGTCTCGGCCACCAACTCGCTCTCGTTTCCAGTGCCTGGGCAGACTGCTTTGCAGTTGGAGTCTAAACAGAAGAATAAAAAAGCCAAGCAGAACTCAACCTTATCCCACTACTGTGGAGAGGTGTGGTGCAGCGGCCAGGGCAGCTGACTTCGGGGCACAGGGTTCACGGTTCGATCCCCGGCTCCGGCGGCAGCTCAGCACCATGTGACTCTGGGCAATAGCTCACTTAATTTCCACGACGGCCCCCAGCGCCTTGAGACCCGTAAGGGTGAGTAGTTTGCGCTTTCAAATACGGATTTAGATTTAGATTAATCCATATTCAAGGGCGTAACAGTGTCAGTCGATCTCCCTTGGCATCCCTGGTTATGGAGCCGATTCCCCAACTGATCCTGGTTCAAGTTTCCCAGGCATTTAGCGACACCACAGTAAATGAAAGCTTTCAAAGGTGCCATATTTAGCTGACTTCTGGCTCCCTCAGATATGTCTTTGGGGGCATAAGGAACCACAGGATCTTGCTGTCTTGTTTCTGCCACCCTTGGTGCTGTTTGACCTCCTAGGGTCTGTTTGAGGTACCGTACCAACTCCAATACCCATGTCTTCTCTTGCATCAGGACCTCTGCTGGGCTGTTATTCATCTACACTTTTGCCAATGCCACAGGCCCCGATAGGGGATTTGGTGCTGATTCTGATGTCTGAGCATAAACCGACTTCCGTCTGACCTCAGGCTATGAAATTATTAAGATGTAACAAGTTCTTATACAGCCTGACTCTGTACCAAGGCCTCTACTGTGCTGCATCAGAGGCTTCACTGTCTCATCAGCTCTAACTCTCAGCATGATGATGGTGGGGAAGGGGATAGTGATCTTCCCCTCCTTATGACAAGGAAAATGTTTACATGGATTTCCAAGAGGCTAGTGGGGTTGATACCCCACTCCACACGATAAAAGGTTGGATTCACCAGTTGGATCACTAACGAGGGCGAGTGCACCAGGTGCAGTAGTGGTGCAGTGGGTAGCTGAGGTCACAGACTTGCAGCTGCCTTTGGTTGCAACCAAGACTAATGCCCTCACAGACATTTTACAGCTTGTGCCAAGCCACTTATGAGCCCTTGCTTCCCTTTAACAAAGCTCTCACTGATACCTTGATGGGCACTTGGTTGATACCCTGTTCCAGCCTAATGTTAACCAGGCAGTAGTTGTCGGAGACAAACACCTGGTGATCCTGAATATCTAACAAAACACCCTTCCCAAACAGCCTGATGGTTCAGGCTTCAACCAGCAAGATGAGCCTCAACTAATATACTACAATTCCTCCACATCGGGAGTCCAAGAAGATTGAGGCGTTTAGATAGTTAATGTCCTCCTTGGCAAGCTTGCCATTGAGATTAGTCAATGTGTTCTGTGTGGCGGGTTGCTACATGCATGGCCAGCAAGATCCTGCCGGCGGTCTCCGAAGACCTTAGCACCCCCCAGGCTTAAACAATTCATGATGGGCAGGATGCAGCCAAGTGTGTGATTCACGTGGCCTAGATAAAACCAATTGGTTTGAAAAGGTTGTTGTTACAAGTGCTGTGCAACACCGCCATGCATGGATGTGTTCAAGTCATCCAAACCGCTATAGCAATCATCCAGTCTAGTCTTTACGCAAAGGCACTTCCCTGGTCTGGATTTAAGACCGGGATGGCGCTGACGCGCAGATGATCAAGCACAGGCAGTTATCTGCATTGAACACACGCTGGAAGTCGCAAGACTCACTCACGCTGTTTTTAATTGTTTTTAAGCTGTCACTGGATTTACTTACATCGCTGCTAGCGCACTCTGCACTTTGCTGACAATTGGCAAGCTTTTAAAGTTTTAATTAAGCACTTGACTTGGTTTTTAAAACAGGAATTGTGGTAAATACCTGCAACACTCTCTCGCACTCGACTCTCCCCCGTCCACCGCAGCTCCTGTAACTGATTGTGTGGAGGCAGAAGTTTACCCCAGAAATACTCACTTCCGGGAGGCCACTAGACGGACGCCATTTTGAGAGTTGGCAGTCTAGTCTTTAGGCAAAGGCACTTCCCTGGTCTGGATTAAAGACCGGGATGGCGCCGACGCACAGCGGATGTGCGCAGCCCGTCTGCGCCCGTCTGTGCCAGTCTGGGACCAGGGGCCAGGAACCCTGCCCAAACCACCCGGGTTCCAAAAAAATCTATAACATTCACAAATAAAGAGCTCCTGGCATTGAATACAGGAGCTCATCCCACCTGTCAGCACCCTCTGGTTGCAGACGAGCCCCTGAGCTGCACTGTCTGTGGATTCATAGCTGAGACCGGGGTGTAGCAGGGAAAGGGCGTAGGGGAAAAGACAGACCACATCAAATATTGGAAGATGGGACTAATCAATTGCAGATCCCTCCCAAAGCATGCAATCGAGATTAGGCTACTAATAGAGGAAGAAGAGCTGGAGGTTCTATTTCTAACGGAAACCTGGCTCCAAGAAAGCTCTATCCCAGATATTGTAAATGCCCTTCCTCAGGGCTTAGAAATATATTGCCTTGATAGAGCGGGTACAATAGGAGGGGGCATTGCTATTATTTGCAAATCACATCTAGCCTGTGTCATCACCCCCCTCAATATTGCCAAGTGTGAGGCCTTTGCTTTCAGACTGTCCCTCACCCCGGCATGCTCCTTTTCAGGCTGCCTTATCTACAGGCCACCAGGGACTTGTACACCGTTCCTAGAAGTCGCCCCAGACATTCTGGCCAGCATGATAATAGGGAAAAGCGCCTTTTCTGTTCTAGGCGACTTCAACATTCATTTGGATAATCAAACCAATCCTCCGACAATGAGATGTCTAGCCGACTTGGATGCCCTACAACTCACACAACTGGTGCATCTGCCCACTCACGAAAAGGGCCATATTCTGGACCCCATTTTCTCAAATGACCCCAGACTGAAGCCATTGGCCCCCATACGGATGCCATGGACAGACCACTTCTTCATCCCAATTCGGTTTCTAAAACCCCACATTGCAGAGCCTAAAAATGCAAGCCCTGTACTGGGACATAAATGGCCAAGGCGGGCTCCCGAAGCCTGGATCACAGACCTTGAGTCGTCCGCCCCACCAGGAACGAAAGATTTAGAGGAAGCCCATAAAAATTGGCTAACCTGGATAAACGGATCCATAGATCGGAACTTCAAGAAGTCAGGTCCAATAAAGTCAAAAAACTCCAACAGATCGTCCTGGTTCAGCCCTGAGCTGGTCGCTCAAAAGAAAAGCTTCAAAAAGCTAGAACGAAACTGGAGAAAAATGTATGACCCTGTGCTTAAAATAGCCTACAAATTAGCTATACAGCAATATCATAAGAATATCAGGAAAGCGCAAGCTGCCTTTTTTCGAAGAAACATTTGAGAAGTCCTCTAACTCTTCAAAGGAGCTGTTCAAAATTGTAAAGTCCCTCTCTACAATAGACTCAGGCGCAAACATCTCCCAATGCTCAAAAGGGAGATGTAATGGGTTAGCTACATTTTTCAAGAGCAAGGTGGAAAGTATTTACAATTCACTCCACCCTAACATAAGCCAGACATCATTAGCCACCAAAGCCCCCAACACCTCTCCTGAACCTCCCAAGAGTGCAGAACAGTCAGTACCCTCCCCCCCCCCTGCTCTACTCACCTTCCCCAAACTGAGTGAGGAACAGGATGGCTCCCTGCTACAGAACATTAAATCAGGGTCCCCTCTAGACCCGGCGCCACCCCATATTCTCGCCCAAGGGGGGGAAATGTGTCCTAACTCAACTCTCCCACCTCATCTCCCTATCCCTCGAAAGTGGCACAGTGCCCAAAGAGTGGAAGCATGCCATTGTAAAACCTCTACTGAAAAAACCCCAACTCGACCCCGCCTCTCTGGCAAACTACCGCCCAATCTCACTGTTACCCATCCGGGGCAAGATGGTGGAGAAACACGTGAATAGCACCATCTCATGCTTTCTAGAAGACAATGGTATCATACACCAGACCCAGATGGGATTTTGACCAAAACACAGCACGGAGTCAGCATTACTTGTTGTCACCGAAAAATTAAAAAGCATCTTAGACCAGGGAAGAGCCGCCGCAATAGTGCTACTAGATCTAAGTGCGGCCTTCGCCACGGTAGACCACGCTGTATTGGTCAACAGGCTCAAGGATATCGGAATCAGAGGTACAGCCAACCAATGGGTGCCTCATTCCTGAATGGTAGATCTTTTCAATGTATGGAGGCCGGAATCCTATCAGACTCCTTCTCAGCCCCCTGGGGAGTCCCTCAGGGATCCTCCCTGAGCCCGACCCTCTTTAATATCTACCTGAGCCCACTAGCTCACATAGTACAGGAGTTTGGTCTCTCCATTGTATCATATGCCGATGACACACAACTAGTGGTTTCAATCTCAGATTCCCTCAATTCAGACCATAGGCAACTAGCCCCTTGCCTGGAAAAAATTGGCTCATGTATGGCTGATTGTAATCTTAAGCTGAATGGGGATAAAACCGAGCTTATGATCCTGGGCAGCAACTTTAGCCCACGCTTGGAGATCCCCTGGCCAGCAAAATGGGGCCCGCCCCCTCTCCTAAAACTACCATAAAAAACCTGGGGATGTGGCTGGACCAGAACCTAACGATGGAGACCCAAGCCAGAAAACTTTCGAGTACCTGTTTTGGGATACTACGAATGATCAGGAAAATAATGAGCCTTCTCCCAGAAAACTCAAGGAAGACGGTGGTTCAAGCCTTGGTGGTGTCGGGGCTTGACTACGGCAACGCCTTATACTTGGGCTCCCCCAAATATGTCACGGACAGACTACAAGTAGTACAGAATGCAGCAGCCTGACTGCTTCTGAAGATACCCAGACATCAGTCAGTAAGAGCTTCCCTTAGGGAGCTAAATTGGCTTCCGGTCCAGTCCAGGATCAAATTCAAGTCCCTCTGTCTGGCCCATAGAGCCATGTACGGGAGAGGCCCCGCGTTGGTACGAGATCTGATCTCCCACTACTCACCTCGTTGCCATCTCAGATCAGGATCACATTTTCTGATGAACACCACCAGAATCAAGAGATCGAGATGGGGTGGAAGGTCGTTCACACACCTGGTACCCAATCTGTGGAACAGTATGGACCCAGAGCTCCGACTGATTGGGAATAAACTGACCTTTAAAAAGAGACTTAAAACATGGCTGTTCCCCTAAACCAATGTGCATGATATCTCCCTGTCTTGTTTCATACTAGCGCTGGGATGCCTGCGGGTAGCCATGCGCTCTATAAATCCCTAAACCTAAACAAGTCCTTTCGAGGCCGGGGACATGGATCTGGCAGAAACTGTGCAGGCCATCATGGCTACCAGTCCTCCCCTGTGACAAGAGCCACTCAGCCACTTTAGCTTGCCCTTAGCAGCACATACTCATCCCATGGGGAGCAGGATTCAATCATTTCTCCTACTGTGTCGATCTATCATGTCTGACAGATTTATCATATAAATTGTTCAGCATTGCTATGCACACTTATTTTTTAATCTCTTCTGGAGCTCTATGGGTCAGATACTTTACTAGTTCGGTGGAGTCGCTCAATGGTCTCCTGGGGTGTTGATCTGAATATAAAGATAAAAGCTCCTCATCTCATTTTCCAGCAATGGATCATTTTTTCTCTGTGTAGGGTCACACTTTCTGTATTTGACTCATTTGTATACCCATCTCCTCCACTGTTACTGAATGGGGTATCAGGGGAGAGTTTCACGATTTCCAGGCCATGACTAAAGCTATTTTTACAAGGATACGTGCCCGATCTAGAAATCATGCTTGTGCTTTCATTGCTTTAGAACATGAGAATTGGCCTAAGAGACATCCTTCTGGTACATGCAACCCTGATCTATCCATTTTGTGATGGCTTCCCTATAATGGTCCAATTCTAAACAACTCCAGAACATATGGTTGAATCCCACATCTAGCTGCATGCACCTAGGACACACCAATGGGGTGGCTTTAATTCAACTGAGTTTCCCAGGTATGGGGTATGTCTTGTCCATGATTTTAAATTAAGTGTACTTGAAGTGGGTATTTCTGGACACCTCGTGGGTGTCCCTTAGGATATGTACCCATTGTATATCCTCCACTCCTGGCCTAAGTCTTCCTCCCAATTTATTCTGGTCTCCCTCAAGTTATGCTTTTTTCTGTTTCCCGTAGCTCATTGTGCATAACAACTATAGGAGCTCATGGGTTTGAGGTTCCTTGTACGTATCTCCCCATCTCTTCCAGATGGTGTGCCTATTTTTTAAGAATTGACCCCTTGATAGGTCACTATTTTCAATGAGGTCCTGCAATGATTGAAGGCTGCCTCATCCATAGCAGTCACCCTCTATTGTCACCTTACTATTTGTAAGTGATCCTTATTAGCAGTGCACTGAAATGGTATAGCATTGTGGAAGCTTGAGCATCTTGGCCAATGCGATCTGACCTGTGACCATGAATTGTAATGTCTTTCAGAAGCCCAAACATTTCCCACAGTTCCCATCTCTTATGTCAGCGTTCTCATAAAAGACTTGTACCTCTTGGTACCAGAATGTTTGCGGCTCCTAGCTAATTCCCCAGTCCCTCAGTACATGTAGAGAAAGAAGAGTCGGAAGGCAAAGGGAAGGTAAGTCTTCTTTATTAACACGTCTCTGCCTCCATCCTCAGTGACCTTCTCCTTCCAACGGATGCATCAGGAATCCTGTTGCATTAGAAATCCTGCACACTCTCATTCCACCCGATGAATTCCACATTCCATGACAGCTAGAGACACAACAGTACCTGTTGATATATTTTCTGGCGCTCTCCAGAACACGGGGTAAGAAAGGGTTTCTCAAGAACCTCTGTCAACAAAGACCTGGTCAACGTCTCAACATGAGACAAAGAACCCAGTGGACTTTGAACCACTGAGCATTACATGGATAAGGTGCATATTAGGTAATGGTTAGCAGTGCGACACAGGAGTAGTTGTATTTAGTGGACACCAAGCTTCCTTTTATCATAAATAGACACAGTCAGGAATTCACAGGAGGAATATACTGTTATGATTTTATTAAAATTGAAAACATATCCTAGTGCACACAATGTGATTAGTGGTTACTATGAAAATAAACTAGATAGTGGTAACAATATAATAAACAGAACACCCAAAAATACTGCACCATTATAATGATAGTTTAGAACTTCTCTGCATTGGAGTAAGAAATTGAGTTATTTGTTGCAGGGGGTAGGTACCCACCTCAAGTTATAATCAGAATCCTTGTCAGGGTAAACCAATAAAGTCACTTTTTAAATCTGAGATCAACCTCTTAGTAGACATAGCACAGAGCAAACAGGCTTAACGTAGAAACAACGTGTAAAATATTTATGAAGATTTATGAAGTACTAAAATAGTATTATAGTTGAAATGCAAAACAATAAAAATCCCAAAACAAATTTGCAAAATGGAGTTGAATTTAAAAAACAAAATTACAAAAATCAAATAAGGAGAACGGGTGATATGAATTTGTAAAGTTTTAAGTAGAAATAGCACCAAGAAGCCTAAAGTACCAACAATGGTCAGTGGTTGCAGAAGAACAGGGTTTAGGTGCAGTTTGACACTGACCATGGTGGAGCACAGGTCAGATACACTACCAAGGTTCGCCCTGGTGAACGTTTTTACCCTCTAATTTTATTTAAGTTCCAATCCACCACAGGAGTACATTTATAAAACTCCCAGGAACTCATGGGAGGCACTTGGAGACTCACATGCTGTCAGTCAGAGGCCAAACAGCAGGGTCCAGTTAAGGTCCAGTTGCCACAAGTGAACTGGGCAATTGCAAGAGAAGCGGTCATGTAGCTTATTGTGCCCCTGCAGCTTTACTGGAGATCTGCCTTATGACCTTTGATGTCTTCTTCTTTGATATGGGTATAAGAGAGAGAAAGCAGGTCCAGGTCTCAGACAGCAGGTTCAGTCCTCCTCTGATCTTCTACAGGTCCAAGAGTTTTTGAACTGGTGCCACATGTATGCCTGGCATGTGCTAGTGGATGTGAATGACCCCTGCCAATGGGGTACAGATTATGCAGGCTAACCCTAGCCAGTTTGGTCATTTTCAAGAGCACCAAAGTCTTCGGCCACACTAAAGTTGGACTGCGAGGGCTGAGTGTGTATGTGTGGAGAGTGTACTGTGATAATCCTAGTGTCATCTAACACTGAAATCCAGTTTTAGGCAGTCCTATACCCCCAGAAAACTCTGACACAGAAGTCTGGGGAAGGTCTGGGCACAGCCCCCAAGCCATCCTATTAAGGTGTGGACAACACGTCCTCATACCCAAGGTCCATTGCCATTGTGGTGACGTGTCAGCAGCTGACACGTCACCACAGGGCAGCCATCAGGCTGCCACGTGACAGTTGAATACTTACAGATCGGCCTCCAGAGGCTTTAGGAAAGCAAAAGGAAACTTTTCTAAAGTACCTTTTTTATAATAGTTACACAAAATTCAACTGTACCATTAAATTGGATTTTGTTAAACTATTTAAAAAGAGTCCTTAAATATTTCTCCAGCTGTTACGAATCCAAAATTAGCTTTATAAGGTGCTAGAATGCAATTCAGCGGTCCCTATCAAACAGCCAACCCTGCTACAGTAGAAATATAATTGAGGTGCTAGTCACTGTAAGGACATGTTTAAAATTAATCTTTGCATGTCCTACTTTTAAATACAGTGCACCTTGTCTTAATGGGCAGTAAGGCTTACCTAGAAGTGACTTATAAATATTTAAAAGGAGGGTTACAGGCCTGCCGGTAAGGGATTATTTTGACAGGTGGTCGAATCTGCAGTTTAAACCTTCAAGCCAGGCTCCTGGTGGCAGGCCTACAGTCATGTTCCATTGTCTCTGCACTGGGTGGCACAATGAGTGCTCCAGCCCACTGGTGATTTCACTTACAGGACTTTGTACATTGTAGGTACCATATACTGGGACTTATCTGTAAGTTAAATATGCCCATCAGGAGTATACCAATTTCACCATGTTGAAAGGAGGAGCACAAACACTTTAGCACTGATTAGCAGTCATGCTGCCCATTTTCCTCCACATCATCTTGAAAATGGTGACTTATGCTTGTCCTATTCATCTCCTAAATTGCGAGCTTTGTTTAATTTTTCGCAAGCTCTTTAGGGAACTTATACTACAAACAGTGCCTGAGTAGGGCTAACTTCACAGTACTCTCCTCCCTAATATAAGTTCCAGAGGAAACATTATATTTAATGAGCAAGGTAATCAATTTAAACTTGAGGCTCCCTTACATAATGCATGTTTGGGAATTGCGCATAGACCTGAGGTTTATAACCTCCTTTCATTTTATCAGCTTTATTTCAAATAGAAACTTGTTTCACATCTCACTCTGAATCACTCTTTAATGAATTTATCCCAGTCAATTATAAGAATTGCACAAGGACCACCTCAGCAAATTTGGAGGAGGGGTAACCGTTATTGTCCAAGATGTATTAAAATTTCAAAATGGACAACATGGCGGTTGCATTTTAGCACTGCTCTTCTGCAAACTCCTTAATCTGTTACATACCTGGACCCGTAGCTGCCATCCGCCACCTTATGATGTATTGAGGGGTCCGGTCTGCAGCACTGTTGCCCTTCCTGCTCCCTACGGCCTCCCTAATGAATCCTGGCAGCTGGTGTTCCATATGACCAGAGGTGAGCTCTCACCGCCGCAAAGAGCGAAGCATCACATCGCGTGGGCTCTCCTGACTTCGACCTACCCTAAACCACCCGGGGAGGCTCCTGCTGCTGGGGCCTACGCCGGAAGGGACCTGGGAGCAGCACCTAGGATGAAGTCCGACGAATCATCCCGGACCGCTGCCAACGCAGCTGGGCTCCGAGGTCGGTGTGGGCCGTGAGGTGAGGGCCTCACCGCGCCACCTGCTTGACATCTCCCATGAACGCGGGGAGTTGCCCACTCACGACCGTGTGCCCGGGTGTCGGTGCACCTACCGGGCCACTGCTGCGTGACCCCTGTGTGTATCCTGGGGCTGGTAGGGTGCCCCACTCCTGCACTGCTACGAGGGGTGGAGCGCCATGGCCGGCAGACTCCCCTGATCCTGCACCACCTCAGCACCAGCTGTGGGGACCCTGCTGCGGAGGCAGGCATGCCTGCTCGGTACATGGCTGGGAGAAACCCGGAAGCACCTAGAACCAGAGGGGCCCGTTTACCAGTGTGACTTTCTGTGCCAGCGCTGGCTCTACTGCGACCTGGTTAGGCGCTGGCCTGAGCGGTAAGGGGCCTACTACACTGCCACCTGCCTAACGCTCCCTGGGAGTGAGAGAGACCTCCCTGCTGGAGGCCTTGCACTGGAGATCCAGCACGCCGGCCTGGACATCACTGGGCGCCCCTGCGTGGACCCAGAGACTGGCGGGGAGCCGTGCTCCGGCCTCCCGCCCCCTGCCTGGAACCCTATTGCTATCTGTAAGTCTGTGGGTGTGGGGGCTCGGCCTTGCTTGGGCAGCGCTGCGGCAGAGGCGGACACCATGGCGGTAGCCTCCCTGATCGCATTGATTATCCCTCCGCGGGGTCAAGACTCCCTGTTGCAGACCACCTGGCTCCTTCCCAGCGGAGAGTTGGGACTGCGTCCTTGCGCTCTGATGAGGCCTGTACCCTGTGTGCATGAGGCTCTGCTAAATGACCTATGCTGTGCACTGTGCTGGCCCAGCTGGGTCCATTTGGGGAACCTTGTCTGATCTGCTCCCCTTTGTACTGCCCCCAGCCTCATTCACAGGAATTGCTGGCCACTACTTGGCCTCAACTGGTCCTCCTCACGGTGATACAACAGGCCATCCACACTTCACAGACGGCTGCGGAGACCAAGATCGGCAAAGTTAGAATGGACATTGCGCTGCTGCGCCAAGATCTCTGAAAAACAACACAGCGCGAATCACGGAAGCTGAGTCCTGGATCTCCTCAGCCGAAGATGGCATTCCGACTTTTAAAAGCCAGTTCTACACCTTGCTCACTCGAATGGCAGAACTTCACAGGTACACCGAAGACGTGGAGAACTGTTCTTGGTGCAACAATGTCCACTTGATACGTGTCCCAGAGTGGGCGGAGGTGGCCGACCCGCAACATATGGTGGATTACGTGGAGCACTGGATCAAGTCACAGATGCCAGCCAATCGGTCTGTCCTCCTAGTTCACCATTGAAAGAGCACACCAGCCCCGAACTTGGTTGGTCGCTCTCGCCCTCGGGTTCTCCCCGAGAGCGGTCTCAGTCACTCTCCAGACAGGCTTCGAACCCTGTCTCTGAGGCGGAAGATGGTGAGGGAGGGTCCGATGGCCAAATCACTGCTCTCCCTAATCCGGCCACTCTCCACACGGACACTGACTTGTCCCGCAGCCCCACCATCTGACCGATGTCAACATCCGGTTGCTGCACATTCTTCTCGCTCATCTGCAATTCCGCAACTGGATAAAGCTTGACTCTACTACTTTCACTACTCCTGGTTCTTGCTGCTGTTTTGTCTGATGCTTCTCCACATTGTTTCACCTACTTATTACTTTACCTCCTGGGCTAGGAGCATCATACCTTCTTATGTGATGGCGGTGCATGTCATGTCTTGTTTTGATTTAACGATTTCTCATATAATGATGGGGTTTGTACTTATTTTCCACTTGTCTCTTACCTCTCTTACGATGCGCGTGAAGTTACGTTTCTGTTTTTTCCAAAGGATTGTCATACAGTCCGACAGATACTTCTAGGGTAGAAGTGCGAGGAGGGGTGGGAGTTGGGGGGTGGGGTTTTATTTGGACAATGTTGATTGTTATATTTGTTAACCCTTCTTAGGTTTCGGCAAGCACGCTTATTTTACTCCTGCACGCAGTCCCGGGGTGGCAATCTCCCACAAATCACCACTAGTAGAACCCTCTTTGATACGTCAGACCCAGCGGGCCCCATCGGTGGGCTCCTCGTCTGCACTTCACACTAGTCTCCACCTCCCATACACATGACCTTTCGGGTTTTGTCATGGAATGTCAACGGCCTATTGGACAGGGTGAAATGAGCAGCGGTTTTCACCTTTGCTCAGCGACATCGTCCTAAGGTTCTTTTGCTGCAAGAGACCCATCTTCTTGGGGAGGGCTGTCCCTTCCTAGCACGTAAAGGTTATGACAGAATCTTCCACACTGGGTAGTCTGGGGGGCTAGGGGAGTCATTATCCTCCTGCGCCGCTCTTTTCCCCTGGTAGTTATATGGGTGACACACGTTCCGCATGGACGTTTCGTTGACCTGGATGGCACATAGCAGGGACGGGCAGTTTCACTGGTATGCATTTATGTACCCCCGCTTCTTCGCCCTCTGGGCTCGGGGACCTCTTGGGCCTTCCACAGGGGCTCTCATTAATAGGGGGCAATTTTAATGCGGTGCCTGATCCTGACTTGGACAGCACCGGAACTCCCTCAGCGTCCAGACGGGCTGGTGCCCATCATCTCACTGACTGGACCAAGGCCAAGGGTCCCTGCAATGTAGGGAGATCCTGGCACCCCTACCAGCGGCAATTCACACACACATCAGTGGCTCACCACACCCACTCTCGGATAGATCTCGTCTCACTACACACCCTTGATTGTCAGCTATTGACCCAGATCCAGATTCTGCCCCGCGGAATTTAAGACTATTCCCCTTTGCTTCTCCGCCTTGAGAACCCGCCTCTGGGACAGCGTCCCATGTGGCGTTTGAATGCCTGGCTCCTCCAGGACAAGGAATTTGTCCACTTCCCTAGGTCAGAACGCCAGGATTATTTCCACAATAATGAGGACTCGGTTACACACACGGGCACCCTATGGACTGCAAGTAAGGCGACCCCACGGAGCTCTGCCAGTAGCTATGTCAAAGTCCAGGAGCGTGACCATTCCACTCTTATCACTTGATTGAAGGCCCAGGCACTTCGTCTGGAGCGGCAGTTGGAGTCTGCTCCTCAGGCACATGTCCCTCGACAGGTCTCATCCACAAGGACATTCGTATTCAGCTGCATTCTCTTGAGGCAGCCGAGCACCTCTGGTGGGCCACGACTGCTCGAATTTACGGTTGGGGGGACATTGCTCAACTGGTTGGTCTCCCTTCAACAGGCCAACAGGATTACCCCCGAGATTTTGGATGGTGTTGGCCATCCCCAGCAGACCCTCGTTGAGTTAGTCCAAGTCTTCGCCCACTATTTCCACATACTGTATGCCTGACCAACGGACATGAACGCGGCTGTGCCTGGATCGTTCCTTGACTTGGTTTCCCTTCCCAGGCAGCCCACAACAGATGCTTGTCTGCTAGACGAACCCCTTGCGTCGAAGGAAATTAGAGAGGCATTGTCTGATATGACACAGGATAAGGTATGACACGGGGTAAAACCCCGGGCCCAGACGGCTTTCCCATGAAATATTATATTGCGTTCCGGAAGACCCTCATCCCTTACCTTCTGTCGTTATACAAGGAGGTCTGCCACACCTGGTTTTTCTCATTGGAGCTGGCTTTGGCCACCATAGTAGTAATACCCAAGACGAAACCTCCATTCACGTCGTGCGCAGCGTACCGGCCGATATCGCTCCTTAACTGCAAGATCAAAATGTGTGCCTTCGTGTTAGCTAACAGGCTCAAACGTGTCCTACATGAGTTGGTACAACCAGACTAATGCGGTTTTATACCATCGCAGAGCACGAGACACTGTATCCGTCGGCTCCACGTGGCCCTGGCCCACCATCATCGACTGCCATCTGATCTAGCCCACTTTTGAGAAGGCATCCGATGGACTGGGACTACCTCCAGTTGGTGCTGGTCTCCGGCCGAAGTTCCGGAGCGTGGCCGAGTCTTTTTTCTCCAACCTCACCGCCTGGTTCATGGGGTCAACGGGGTCCTCTTTGATGCCTTTGCCATAGAGCGAGGGGCTCAGCAGTGCTGTCCCCTGTCTCCCATCCTCTTCGCATTGGCGATAGAGCCCCTGGCCCAACTAATACGTACAGACCCCCAATACGTGGGCTGGGCCTGGAGCAAGGGGCCGAAGACAGTCTTGCACTGTACGCAGATACTGTACTGCTTTATCTTGCGCACCCGGCTGCGAGTGGGCCCAGATGTCTCCAGCTGCTGGAACACTTCTAAAGAGCGACCGGCCTACGGATGAACCCTTTTAAGTCAGTACTGGTCCCCCAGGCGCCGTCCAGAGACTGCTTTGACTGGCAGACGACCAACCCTCTCCGCTGCCTCAGTTTTAAATATGGATTGCTCTACACCCAGAGCTCACTTGGGCCCTCAACCTCCAACCCCTGGTTCAAAAAGCAAAGTCGGAACTTGTCAAGTGGTGGGCCCTTACCCTCAACGTCCTGGAATGTTTTGCCCTCTTCAAGATGATGATCCTCCTACGTTTTCTCTATGTCTTTCAGAACCTACCGTTCTACTTGCCTCGAACGTGGTTCTCTGCTCTAGACAGCGCCGTCAAGACATTCCGTTGGCAGGGTTCCCAGGCACGTATAGCCTTTACGCACTGTCAGTTGGGCTCTACGATGGTGACCTGGGGATGATCAATCTCCACCGCTACTATTTGTCTTTCCACCTCCTCGTCCTCCATGATTGGTTCAATGGGGGATGGTCTGATCCCACCTACCAATGGGAACTCTCATTGATGGGTTTCCCTCAACCATAGGCTATTATGCTCTATGGGTCCCCGGTTTCTCTCTCCCTGCCCCTGGTAACTCGGGTGGTGTTCCTTGCATGCAGCTTGTACATTGTGAAGCCAGGCTCACGCACCAGACACCGCTCTGGCACAGCACCTGGTATCAAGGCCACTCACCCGCATTCCAAAAGTTCCTGTTGGATGAGGTTCACCTGGATGAGAGTCCCTAATTCCCTACGAAGACTCACCAGGGTGCAATGAAGGGAATACTGTCACCTGACGATTCCCCACAAAAAAAAAAGAAACCGGCCAATACTAGAAACGTACCACCAGATATAGGATTCAAAATGCAATGTTCCACGATGTACACCTTCTGTAATGCACCTCAACAAAGCATTTCTCAGGGTTGCAGAATCACGTCAATAATTCAGTAATTATGTCTCTGTAATATAACAGTGTCACATCATCAAGCGTCTGATAATATCTCCTGAACAGGTTATACTAAGTGTATACTAGTAACAGTAATTACCAGGCATGTTCCTTGTAGATAGGCTTCTTACAAACTGTGCACAGCATTTACTGGATGTTGAACAACACTTCGGAAGGAATAATACTCAGCCGAGTCACATACATATATTTAGGAACAAACATGAATTAGTTACACATTAAACCTCTTCTTTTTCTTGTAACGTTTAACTTGTCACACAAAGTCACTTGGTTTCAGGGAATGCCTCTTAGTTTGTTTTAAATGGATAAAGAAAAGAAAAATAATGTCTCAAATGAAAAATAATGTCTCTCCGTTTTTAGACATCTATAATAAAAAAAAACAGAAAAGAAAATGTTCTTGACGGCTTGAAATCAGGAGATTAAATAAAGTAAACAATGTTTCTTAAATCCTCCGTGTCTTTCTTCTTTCAAAATCAGTTCTCAAAGTATTCTTGCTTCATTTTTTAAATATGACACAAAATAAAATTTAAATTGTACCTGCAAGCAGCAGACAGGAAACGAAAAAGAATTATACTTGCTGATGCTCTCGTTGTGTTGTCAGCTTGAAGGGCAAGAGGGCGCTGGAATCTCATGGAGAGCTCTTCGCCTCTCAGGGGGGAAGATGTGAAGAGTTGCACTCCGTCAAAGAAGAAGATGGGTTGAACCAGGTAAGTGGGAGCAGAAGTGACGAGGGAAACCTTTAAACAATGCCGCCACATGCTTTAAATAGCAAGCGATGGAGGCGGTTGGGACTGAGGCACATTGAAGACACGTGTGACTGGGGGAGCGCTGGGCAAGGCTTAAGCGTGTGCACGTGTTCAAGGCAATACACGTGTGCACGTTCTCGAAGATCCCTGTGTGCACATTTAAAAGGTTGCTACATGCAAAAGGCAGTCCATGCACACATGAATGAAACACTTAATACAAGAGTAATTTTCCCTGAACATGTATAGGTTATTGTGTTTTCTTCACCTGCACAGAATTTTTAGCGCACAGTATTGTTAGCACACAGTACTTTTATGACATTTTGGCATGACAACAATTTGAGAATGACCGTGCGGTCACGCCCATGACAGTTCTCTCCCCCAAAGATCATCTTATGGGATGTGGTTTGGTGGGATTGAGAGTGTGAAAACGTCTAATGAGACAGGGTGCGTTAACAAAAGCAGCTGGTTCCCACGATCTTTTGGAGGGATCATAACCTTTCCAGTCAATGAGATAATATAACCGCCCATCAACATGTTTCGAATCCAAAATCCGTTGAACCTCATATTCAACATGATCTCCTACAACCACTGGAGGAGGAGGAGGATTGTCCTGCCGAGTTTGTTGATGATAGGGTTTAAGGAGCGAAACATGAAAAACAGGGTGAATAGTCATGTCATCTGGTAATAATAATCTAACTGAAACTGGATTGATTATTGCTTGAATGGGGAACGGGCCAATACATTTTGGTTGTAACTTCCTAAGACCATCTAACCTGATATTCCTTGTAGAGAGCCACCTTGTCTTAATGGGCAGTAAGGCTTACCTAGAAGTGACTTATAAATATTTAAAAGGAGGGTTACAGGCCTGCCGGTAAGGGATTATTTTGACAGGTGGTCGAATCTGCAGTTTAAACCTTCAAGCCAGGCTCCTGGTGGCAGGCCTACAGTCATGTTCCATTGTCTCTGCACTGGGTGGCACAATGAGTGCTCCAGCCCACTGGTGATTTCACTTACAGGACTTTGTACATTGTAGGTACCATATACTGGGACTTATCTGTAAGTTAAATATGCCCATCAGGAGTATACCAATTTCACCATGTTGAAAGGAGGAGCACAAACACTTTAGCACTGATTAGCAGTCATGCTGCCCATTTTCCTCCACATCATCTTGAAAATGGTGACTTATGCTTGTCCTATTC
The DNA here is from genome assembly GCA_963921515.1 of Calotriton arnoldi. NCBI lineage: Eukaryota > Metazoa > Chordata > Amphibia > Caudata > Salamandridae > Calotriton > Calotriton arnoldi. The sequence goes on from CAWUFW010002725.1 coordinate 288,399, forward strand.
ATCTCCTAAATTGCGAGCTTTGTTTAATTTTTCGCAAGCTCTTTAGGGAACTTATACTACAAACAGTGCCTGAGTAGGGCTAACTTCACAGTACTCTCCTCCCTAATATAAGTTCCAGAGGAAACATTATATTTAATGAGCAAGGTAATCAATTTAAACTTGAGGCTCCCTTACATAATGCATGTTTGGGAATTGCGCATAGACCTGAGGTTTATAACCTCCTTTCATTTTATCAGCTTTATTTCAAATAGAAACTTGTTTCACATCTCACTCTGAATCACTCTTTAATGAATTTATCCCAGTCAATTATAAGAATTGCACAAGGACCACCTCAGCAAATTTGGAGGAGGGGTAACCGTTATTGTCCAAGATGTATTAAAATTTCAAAATGGACAACATGGCGGTTGCATTTTAGCACTGCTCTTCTGCAAACTCCTTAATCTGTTACATACCTGGACCCGTAGCTGCCATCCGCCACCTTATGATGTATTGAGGGGTCCGGTCTGCAGCACTGTTGCCCTTCCTGCTCCCTACGGCCTCCCTAATGAATCCTGGCAGCTGGTGTTCCATATGACCAAAGGTGAGCTCTCACCGCCGCAAAGAGCGAAGCATCACATCGCGTGGGCTCTCCTGACTTCGACCTACCCTAAACCACCCGGGGAGGCTCCTGCTGCTGGGGCCTACGCCGGAAGGGACCTGGGAGCAGCACCTAGGATGAAGTCCGACGAATCATCCCGGACCGCTGCCAACGCAGCTGGGCTCCGAGGTCGGTGTGGGCCGTGAGGTGAGGGCCTCACCGCGCCACCTGCTTGACATCTCCCATGAACGCGGGGGAGTTGCCCACTCACGACCGTGTGCCCGGGTGTCGGTGCACCTACCGGGCCACTGCTGCGTGACCCCTGTGTGTATCCTGGGGCTGGTAGGGTGCCCCACTCCTGCACTGCTACGAGGGGTGGAGCGCCATGGCCGGCAGACTCCCCTGATCCTGCACCACCTCAGCACCAACTGTGGGGACCCTGCTGCGGAGGCAGGCATGCCTGCTCGGTACATGGCTGGGAGAAACCCGGAAGCACCTAGAACCAGAGGGGCCCGTTTACCAGTGTGACTTTCTGTGCCAGCGCTGGCTCTACTGCGACCTGGTTAGGCGCTGGCCTGAGCGGTAAGGGGCCTACTACACTGCCACCTGCCTAACGCTCCCTGGGAGTGAGAGAGACCTCCCTGCTGGAGGCCTTGCACTGGAGATCCAGCACGCCGGCCTGGACATCACTGGGCGCCCCTGCGTGGACCCAGAGACTGGCGGGGAGCCGTGCTCCGGCCTCCCGCCCCCTGCCTGGAACCCTATTGCTATCTGTAAGTCTGTGGGTGTGGGGGCTCGGCCTTGCTTGGGCAGCGCTGCGGCAGAGGCGGACACCATGGCGGTAGCCTCCCTGATCGCATTGATTATCCCTCCGCGGGGTCAAGACTCCCTGTTGCAGACCACCTGGCTCCTTCCCAGCGGAGAGTTGGGACTGCGTCCTTGCGCTCTGATGAGGCCTGTACCCTGTGTGCATGAGGCTCTGCTAAATGACCTATGCTGTGCACTGTGCTGGCCCAGCTGGGTCCATTTGGGGAACCTTGTCTGATCTGCTCCCCTTTGTACTGCCCCCAGCCTCATTCACAGGAATTGCTGGCCACTACTTGGCCTCAACTGGTCCTCCTCACGGTGATACAACAGGCCATCCACACTTCACAGACGGCTGCGGAGACCAAGATCGGCAAAGTTAGAATGGACATTGCGCTGCTGCGCCAAGATCTCTGAAAAACAACACAGCGCGAATCACGGAAGCTGAGTCCTGGATCTCCTCAGCCGAAGATGGCATTCCGACTTTTAAAAGCCAGTTCTACACCTTGCTCACTCGAATGGCAGAACTTCACAGGTACACCGAAGACGTGGAGAACTGTTCTTGGTGCAACAATGTCCACTTGATACGTGTCCCAGAGTGGGCGGAGGTGGCCGACCCGCAACATATGGTGGATTACGTGGAGCACTGGATCAAGTCACAGATGCCAGCCAATCGGTCTGTCCTCCTAGTTCACCATTGAAAGAGCACACCAGCCCCGAACTTGGTTGGTCGCTCTCGCCCTCGGGTTCTCCCCGAGAGCGGTCTCAGTCACTCTCCAGACAGGCTTCGAACCCTGTCTCTGAGGCGGAAGATGGTGAGGGAGGGTCCGATGGCCAAATCACTGCTCTCCCTAATCCGGCCACTCTCCACACGGACACTGACTTGTCCCGCAGCCCCACCATCTGACCGATGTCAACATCCGGTTGCTGCACATTCTTCTCGCTCATCTGCAATTCCGCAACTGGATAAAGCTTGACTCTACTACTTTCACTACTCCTGGTTCTTGCTGCTGTTTTGTCTGATGCTTCTCCACATTGTTTCACCTACTTATTACTTTACCTCCTGGGCTAGAGGCATCATACCTGCTTATGTGATGGCGGTGCATGTCATGTCTTGTTTTGATTTAACGATTTCTCATATAATGATGGGGTTTGTACTTATTTTCCACTTGTCTCTTACCTCTCTTACGATGCGCGTGAAGTTACGTTTCTGTTTTTTCCAAAGGATTGTCATACAGTCCGACAGATACTTCTAGGGTAGAAGTGCGAGGAGGGGTGGGAGTTGGGGGTGGGGTTTTATTTGGACAATGTTGATTGTTATATTTGTTAACCCTTCTTAGGTTTCGGCAAGCACGCTTATTTTACTCCTGCACGCAGTCCCGGGGTGGCAATCTCCCACAAATCACCACTAGTAGAACCCTCTTTGATACGTCAGACCCAGCGGGCCCCATCGGTGGGCTCCTCGTCTGCACTTCACACTAGTCTCCACCTCCCATACACATGACCTTTCGGGTTTTGTCATGGAATGTCAACGGCCTATTGGACAGGGTGAAATGAGCAGCGGTTTTCACCTTTGCTCAGCGACATCGTCCTGAGGTTCTTTTGCTGCAAGAGACCCATCTTCTTGGGGAGGGCTGTCCCTTCCTAGCACGTAAAGGTTATGACAGAATCTTCCACACTGGGTAGTCTGGGGGGCTAGGGGAGTCATTATCCTCCTGCGCCGCTCTTTTCCCCTGGTAGTTACATGGGTGACACACGTTCCGCATGGACGTTTCGTTGACCTGGATGGCACATAGCAGGGACGGGCAGTTTCACTGGTATGCATTTATGTACCCCCGCTTCTTCGCCCTCTGGGCTCGGGGACCTCTTGGGCCTTCCACAGGGGCTCTCATTAATAGGGGGCAATTTTAATGCGGTGCCTGATCCTGACTTGGACAGCACCGGAACTCCCTCAGCGTCCAGACGGGCTTGTGCCCATCATCTCACTGACTGGACCAAGGCCAAGGGTCCCTGCAATGTAGGGAGATCCTGGCACCCCTACCAGCGGCAATTCACACACACATCAGTGGCTCACCACACCCACTCTCGGATAGATCTCGTCTCACTACACACCCTTGATTGTCAGCTATTGACCCAGATCCAGATTCTGCCCCGCGGAATTTAAGACTATTCCCCTTTGCTTCTCCGCCTTGAGAACCCGCCTCTGGGACAGCGTCCCATGTGGCGTTTGAATGCCTGGCTCCTCCAGGACAAGGAATTTGTCCACTTCCCTAGGTCAGAACGCCAGGATTATTTCCACAATAATGAGGACTCGGTTACACACACGGGCACCCTATGGACTGCAAGTAAGGCGACCCCACGGAGCTCTGCCAGTAGCTATGTCAAAGTCCAGGAGCGTGACCATTCCACTCTTATCACTTGATTGAAGGCCCAGGCACTTCGTCTGGAGCGGCAGTTGGAGTCTGCTCCTCAGGCACATGTCCCTCGACAGGTCTCATCCACAAGGACATTCGTATTCAGCTGCATTCTCTTGAGGCAGCCGAGCACCTCTGGTGGGCCACGACTGCTCGAATTTACGGTTGGGGGACATTGCTCAACTGGTTGGTCTCCCTTCAACAGGCCAACAGGATTACCCCCGAGATTTTGGATGGTGTTGGCCATCCCCAGCAGACCCTCGTTGAGTTAGTCCAAGTCTTCGCCCACTATTTCCACATACTGTATGCCTGACCAACGGACATGAACGCGGCTGTGCCTGGATCGTTCCTTGACTTGGTTTCCCTTCCCAGGCAGCCCACAACAGATGCTTGTCTGCTAGACGAACCCCTTGCGTCGAAGGAAATTAGAGAGGCATTGTCTGATATGACACAGGATAAGGTATGACACGGGGTAAAACCCCGGGCCCAGACGGCTTTCCCATGAAATATTATATTGCGTTCCGGAAGACCCTCATCCCTTACCTTCTGTCGTTATACAAGGAGGTCTGCCACACCTGGTTTTTCTCATTGGAGCTGGCTTTGGCCACCATAGTAGTAATACCCAAGACGAAACCTCCATTCACGTCGTGCGCAGCGTACCGGCCGATATCGCTCCTTAACTGCAAGATCAAAATGTGTGCCTTCGTGTTAGCTAACAGGCTCAAACGTGTCCTACATGAGTTGGTACAACCAGACTAATGCGGTTTTATACCATCGCAGAGCACGAGACACTGTATCCGTCGGCTCCACGTGGCCCTGGCCCACCATCATCGACTGCCATCTGATCTAGCCCACTTTTGAGAAGGCATCCGATGGACTGGGACTACCTCCAGTTGGTGCTGGTCTCCGGCCGAAGTTCCGGAGCGTGGCCGAGTCTTTTTTCTCCAACCTCACCGCCTGGTTCATGGGGTCAACGGGGTCCTCTTTGATGCCTTTGCCATAGAGCGAGGGGCTCAGCAGTGCTGTCCCCTGTCTCCCATCCTCTTCGCATTGGCGATAGAGCCCCTTTCCCAACTAATACGTACAGACCCCCAATACGTGGGCTGGGCCTGGAGCAAGGGGCCGAAGACAGTCTTGCACTGTACGCAGATACTGTACTGCTTTATCTTGCGCACCCGGCTGCGAGTGGGCCCAGATGTCTCCAGCTGCTGGAACACTTCTAAAGAGCGACCGGCCTACGGATGAACCCTTTTAAGTCAGTACTGGTCCCCCAGGCGCCGTCCAGAGACTGCTTTGACTGGCAGACGACCAACCCTCTCCGCTGCCTTAGTTTTAAATATGGATTGCTCTACACCCAGAGCTCACTTGGGCCCTCAACCTCCAACCCCTGGTTCAAAAAGCAAAGTCGGAACTTGTCAAGTGGTGGGCCCTTACCCTCAACGTCCTGGAATGTTTTGCCCTCTTCAAGATGATGATCCTCCTACGTTTTCTCTATGTCTTTCAGAACCTACCGTTCTACTTGCCTCGAACGTGGTTCTCTGCTCTAGACAGCGCCGTCAAGACATTCCGTTGGCAGGGTTCCCAGGCACGTATAGCCTTTACGCACTGTCAGTTGGGCTCTACGATGGTGACCTGGGGATGATCAATCTCCACCGCTACTATTTGTCTTTCCACCTCCTCGTCCTCCATGATTGGTTCAATGGGGGATGGTCTGATCCCACCTACCAATGGGAACTCTCATTGATGGGTTTCCCTCAACCATAGGCTATTATGCTCTATGGGTCCCCGGTTTCTCTCTCCCTGCCCCTGGTAACTCGGGTGGTGTTCCTTGCATGCAGCTTGTACATTGTGAAGCCAGGCTCACGCACCAGACACCGCTCTGGCACAGCACCTGGTATCAAGGCCACTCACCCGCATTCCAAAAGTTCCTGTTGGATGAGGTTCACCTGGATGAGAGTCCCTAATTCCCTACGAAGACTCACCAGGGTGCAATGAAGGGAATACTGTCACCTGACGATTCCCCACAAAAAAAAAGAAACCGGCCAATACTAGAAACGTACCACCAGATATAGGATTCAAAATGCAATGTTCCACGATGTACACCTTCTGTAATGCACCTCAACAAAGCATTTCTCAGGGTTGCAGAATCACGTCAATAATTCAGTAATTATGTCTCTGTAATATAACAGTGTCACATCATCAAGCGTCTGATAATATCTCCTGAACAGGTTATACTAAGTGTATACTAGTAACAGTAATTACCAGGCATGTTCCTTGTAGATAGGCTTCTTACAAACTGTGCACAGCATTTACTGGATGTTGAACAACACTTCGGAAGGAATAATACTCAGCCGAGTCACATACATATATTTAGGAACAAACATGAATTAGTTACACATTAAACCTCTTCTTTTCTTGTAACGTTTAACTTGTCACACAAAGTCACTTGGTTTCAGGGAATGCCTCTTAGTTTGTTTTAAATGGATAAAGAAAAGAAAAATAATGTCTCAAATGAAAAATAATGTCTCTCCGTTTTTAGACATCTATAATAAAAAAAAACAGAAAAGAAAATGTTCTTGACGGCTTGAAATCAGGAGATTAAATAAAGTAAACAATGTTTCTTAAATCCTCCGTGTCTTTCTTCTTTCAAAATCAGTTCTCAAAGTATTCTTGCTTCATTTTTTAAATATGACACAAAATAAAATTTAAATTGTACCTGCAAGCAGCAGACAGGAAACGAAAAAGAATTATACTTGCTGATGCTCTCGTTGTGTTGTCAGCTTGAAGGGCAAGAGGGCGCTGGAATCTCATGGAGAGCTCTTCGCCTCTCAGGGGGAAGATGTGAAGAGTTGCACTCCGTCAAAGAAGAAGATGGGTTGAACCAGGTAAGTGGGAGCAGAAGTGACGAGGGAAACCTTTAAACAATGCCGCCACATGCTTTAAATAGCAAGCGATGGAGGCGGTTGGGACTGAGGCACATTGAAGACACGTGTGACTGAGGGAGCGCTGGGCAAGGCTTAAGCGTGTGCACGTGTTCAAGGCAATACACGTGTGCACGTTCTCGAAGATCCCTGTGTGCACATTTAAAAGGTTGCTACATGCAAAAGGCAGTCCATGCACACATGAATGAAACACTTAATACAAGAGTAATTTTCCCTGAACATGTATAGGTTATTGTGTTTTCTTCACCTGCACAGAATTTTTAGCGCACAGTATTGTTAGCACACAGTACTTTTATGACATTTTGGCATGACAACAATTTGAGAATGACCGTGCGGTCACGCCCATGACAGTTCTCTCCCCCAAAGATCATCTTATGGGATGTGGTTTGGTGGGATTGAGAGTGTGAAAACGTCTAATGAGACAGGGTGCGTTAACAAAAGCAGCTGGTTCCCACGATCTTTTGGAGGGATCATAACCTTTCCAGTCAATGAGATAATATAACCGCCCATCAACATGTTTCGAATCCAAAATCCGTTGAACCTCATATTCAACATGATCTCCTACAACCACTGGAGGAGGAGGAGGATTGTCCTGCCGAGTTTGTTGATGATAGGGTTTAAGGAGCGAAACATGAAAAACAGGGTGAATAGTCATGTCATCTGGTAATAATAATCTAACTGAAACTGGATTGATTATTGCTTGAATGGGGAACGGGCCAATACATTTTGGTTGTAACTTCCTAAGACCATCTAACCTGATATTCCTTGTAGAGAGCCACACCTTGTCACCTATGTTCTGGAGTTCTATGCCGATCAGCCTTTTTTTTTTGTAAGAGTTTTATTTTGGCTAAGCACTTGCAGGCTTGGTCTTGTATGTCTTGTAAATGTTGTATATGAGAAGAGACGGAAGGCATGAGACAAGACTGAACTGGGAGAAGTGCAGGAAAGGTGTGTGGATGATGACCTGTAAGAAGATAAAAAGGAGAACATCCTAAGGCAGTGTGTGTACTATTATTGTATGAGAATTCAACTAAAGGTATGGCTTGATCCCAATTCGTAATTAAGGTGGAGGTTAAACACCGTAAACTCTGTTCCAAACTTTGGATGTCTCTTTATGTTTGTCCATCTGATTATGGATGGAATGCTGATGACATAACTACTTCTATGCCTAACATAGAACATAAGGATTTCCAAAATTTGGATGTGAACTGTGGATCACGGTCAGAAACTATTTTGCTAGGAAGACCGTGCAAACATACAATGTGACTTAAAAAGATGTCACTGAAGTCAACCGCTGAAGGTAATTTCTTCAAAGGAATGAAGTGACCCATTTTGTGTAACAAGTCAACCACTGCTAAAAGAGTGGTATATTTATTGGATTCGGGAATATTTGTAATAAAATCTACACTAACTGTATGCCATGGTGTGGGAGGAATAGGTAACGGTTATAAAAGACCAGCAAGAGATGTGTTTGTAGTGGTTTGTTTCTAGCACCAACAGGACATGAATTAATGTAGTCTTGAACATCCTTTCGGATTGTATTCCACCAGAAATTTCTTAAGCAGTTTTCATGAGTTTTATGGATGCCAGGATGACCTGCTAAGACTGTGTCATGATGCCATTGCAAAACTTGTTTTTGCAAATCTTTTTGTGGAATAAACAATTTACCTTTATAGAGCAGATAACCTTTTCTGCAGCCATTCCTGCTGCTTTATTTTTTGAGAGGCATTTCTAACCTTAATCAGGAAAGAATCAGCGATAATTACTGCAACAATTTTGCTGGGTGGTATAATACTCTGGGTTTCGGAGGGTAAAGAAGTATCTGTCTCCTGTCCTAATCTGGATAACATATCCGATTGGACTTGTTTGACTCCAGGTTGGTAAGTGATAAAAAAAGTCTGCAATCACTGAAAAAGTGAAGCCATCTCATCTGTCTTGGTGTTAGTGCTTTCACTGAGGTAAAAAATTAAAAATTTTTATGATCACTAAATATAGTGATAGAGTGTTTGGCTCCCAACAGATGATGTCTCCATTCAGTAAAAACTGCTTTTATTGCCAGCAATTCTCACTCAGCTATAGTATAATTTTGTTCCGCTGGCAGAAGCTTTCGTGAATAGTAGGCTAGTGGATGTAAATGCCCTGTGTCAGGCTTTTTCTGAGACAGACCCCCCCCCCCAATTGCCACTTAGGAAGCATCGGCTTCAACAAAGAATGGCTGATCGGGATCTGGATAAGCTAAGATATGTGCGGTAGTGAAAGCTTTCTTTAAAGTCTGAAAGGCTAGTTCTGCCTTTTCTGTCCAAATACATTTTTGTCCCTTTTTTAGCAGTTGAGTGATTGGTACGACCACTGTAGAAAAATTAGCAATAAATCGTCGATAGAAATTAGCGAAGCCAAGCACTCTTTGTATGTCCTGAACAGTTGTTGGTGAAGGCCAGTTCAGAATAGCTTCTACTTTTTTAGGATCCATCGTAATTGCTTCTGGAGAAGGGATGTACCCTAAAAATTCCACTGATTTAACGTGATTTTTTTTCTTTCTAATTTGGCGAATAAGGAATGCTCTCGTAACTGTTGAAGGATAGCCTGTACATGCGCTATGTGTTCTTGCTCGTTTTTAGTAAGCCCCAGCGGAGCTGGCGTAGTGCCTCTACGTGGAGTTCCACAGAGTTGGAAAAAAACTTTGTGGAACTCCGCTCCCTCCCCCCTCCCTAATTAATTATACTTTTTTTTAAAAGGCACTTACCTGCTGTGTCTGCCTCCTCCTCGCCATGGCCACTCTCCTTCCTCACCGTCCTTGTCCATTGGAAACCCCTACGTTGTACGTCTTGCGTGTGCGCATGCGCAAGACGTACAAAGTAGGGGTTTCCAATGGACAAGGACGGCGAGGATGAGGAAGGAGAGCTGCCATGGCGAGGAGGAGGCAGCCATAGCAGGTAAGTCCCTTTTAAAAAAAATTATAATTAATTAGGGAGGGGGGAGGGAGCGGAGCCTAAACTCCGCATTCGCAACAGAGCGCGGAGTAGGCAAAACTCCATAAACTCCGCTGGTGGAGCGGAGTTACCCATCGAGGCTTAGTTTTTAGAAAAAATCAAGGTGTCATCAATGTAGACGATAGCACATACATCCAAAAAATCATGTAAGACTTCGTTAATAAAATGCTGGAATGCCGCTGGGGCATTACATAGCCCAAACGTCATTACTGTGTATTCAAACAAGCCATATTTTGTTTGAAAAGCGGTCTTCTACTCATCTCCCTCTTTGACGCGTATGAGATGATAAGTACCCTGTGGATCTAGTTTTGAGTAGTTGGTGGAACCACGTACCTGATCTAAGAGTACTGGTATCAAAGGCAAGTGATATTGATTCTTAATTGTGGCCTTGTTAATCACTCTATAATCTATGCAGGCCCGCAAATCCCCATTCTTCTATGCCACAAAGAAAAGAGGTGATGAGACAGGTGAAGTTGAGTGTTATTTGAACCCTAACCCTAGGAGTTCATCCAGGTATTGTCATAAGTAGTTTGTTTCTGGTTCAGTAAGGGCATAGATTCTGCTGCAAGGTAAGATGGCGCCAGGTACTAGATCAATTCTGCAGTCATAGATTCTATGCAGTGGTAATTGCGTAGCCTGAAGTGGATCAAAAACATCAGAGAAGTCTAGTTAAACATGTGGTAAACTATCCGATGAGCGACTATGTGTTACTGCCCAATGTAGGGGAGTAGAAGGATGTTGTACTTCCTGATAACAATGAGTTCTACAATACGCTGAAGATTATGGATTTGGACCAGTTAATGCTGAGACCTGAGTAATGGCCAAAGCAAATATATTCATGTATTATGGGTGCCAAGTGAATGATGAGGTCTTTTACATATAATACCATGTCATCCACATATAATAAAATACTTAGGGGGCAGAGCATGTATTGCAATGCGGAGGCAGTATGCCTTTGGTGGAGGACACATGCTAGTGGTTCCATAACGATCACAAATAATAACGGGGATAAAGGGCATCCCTGCCTAGTGCCCCTATGGATGTGTACTACCTCAGATGTAGTCCAGTTGATCCATACCCAAGCAACCAGGTTTGTGTATAACAAGCGAATCGATTGTAAGAAAATCAATGGGATCCCCATGTTGTCCAGGATTATGAACATGTACTCCTATTCCATAGAGTCAAAGGCTTTAGCAGAATACAGAAGGACCACCACCGCCTCTAGAGAGGAGTTCAATTGATGTAATAATGCGAAGATGGTGCGCAAATTGTGTGTAGTGGAGCGGGCTGGGATGAAGCCAAACTGGTCCGGCAGTACTAAACTAGGGAGGAGTGATTGCAGCCAGGTCACCAGTATTTTAGTGAGAATCTTTACATCACTATTAATTAGAGAGAGCGGTCAATAGGACTCACATTACTCCAGCGCCTTCTCAGGCTTTAATAACACAATAATTAGTGCCTCCCTAAGGGTGGGTGGTAAGGTCTGTTTCTTGAATGCTTCTTCATATAATACATGGAGTGCAAGGATAGTAGCAAACTCTTTATAGAAATCGCTCGTTAGGCCATCAAGGCCAGCTGCTTTACCATTGGGTAGTGTGCATATGGCATTTCTTATATCATGTATAGGAGTGGGTTGAGAAAGATATTCTCGTTGACCAGCAGATAGCCTTGCGAAAGGGATATCATCTTGTTATATTTCATATCGGTACCCTGATATTGGTCCAGGGAACATCGTACACTTTCCTTACACCATCTCCCCGTCATTTCATATGAACGAGCCTTATAAGGACATAACTCCAAATAAGGACAGAATGCCTTATAGGGACATAACGCCTTATAAGGACTGCAGCCTTTTATGGACTAAACCTTTCACCTAGTTCCATGCAGAGGGTGGGTTTTTCCCAATCGATATTGCTAAGACGTCATCCTTAGCACATATGAATAATTTATGAGTACACTCTCTAGGAGGTATACTTCCCCTCTCCCATCGACGCACAAGGTTTAATCCCCAACGTCATCCTCATACTGAACAATGGGTAACACACGCACATAGACTGTATAAATACAGCACCTCTTGCTATCAGTAGTCAGGAGGGAACCGAGACTTCAAGGCTGACACACTGACCAGACACGCTGCGGCTCCGACATGCAATCGCTCCAGCTGACAGTGGTCTGACTATCCCTTGCGGGGTGTCCAACTCAAGTCCAGGACGAAGTCCCACACTCTCACTATTCAGGTAATGGGGTTCGACTAGATCCTAGCGGGATTCTTGGCTCTTAGATTCTTGGCTCTTAGACTCTTAGACTCCTAGACTCTTAGGCTTAGGCTCTTTTCGCACCTACTCACATGCTAGGTACATTTAGGTACATCTAGACAGGCATCTTAGGAGTCCGCACTTTATTTTATAAATGCATTTTATATTCATGTATGTGTTCATGACTATTGCAAAATGGTAGAACAATACTATTCCTTTTTATTCACTGTACTGCTGATTCTATATCTCTGCTACTGTGTCACAGTTGTAGCAGCACATTTGTTTTACATGAGAAGAACAACGGTACAATAAATTCTTATTGTAAACACGCCGATTGTTTCTTCTGTGTATCTCTCTGAGAGCAAAACAAGCAAGCACGAGTGACTGGGTGAAAAGTAGTATATTGTTTCCACGAGTCTGAGGAATCAGGGTTTGTTGTGTTCTAAGGTTGCCAAAAACTAATCTCTCTGATAAGAGGAGATTCTAGTGGCACTGCGAGATAGCTAATGCAAAACATAGGCTAACATATTCGGAGGGGGTGTACAGAGTCAGTCTACCACCAGACCCACAGTGTATGTTATCCGTAAACAGCACAGGTCCTGCATGAAGGGTACAATAGGAACTACACTACATGGCGCCCAACATGGTTTAAAGGCACCCAACCGTTTGGTTTGGTACTTATTTAACAGTAGAATCTGAGTAGCTCAGTCGTGCTTATTCTCAGAGACTCTACTTACAAAACCCAGAGACGTCTGAAGTGGGTAGGCAAAAAAACTCCGCCACAGCTGAGTAGGCGAGATATCCTATTTATTGGCTGTTGTTTAATCAAGCTTGAAGGACAATTTTCCCAAAATTGTGCATAAAACCTTTTCTAAATTTCCTTGGAAAGGTAGTCTGTGTTCTATACACTATGACTACACGCAGCCTTAAACCCACTAGAACACTAGCCCAGGGACTTCACCGACTGAAGAGGAGGATGACCGATGCAATACAAATTGCACCCAATGTAAGACATACTCTGACAGTTAGACTACTCAAACATGGGTTAGCATCCAGAGGAGGTGTAGTAATATTCGTGATAGAGGCACATGAAGATTTCAAAACAGAGGTATTCTACTCATGGGTTACATTCCCAGCAGCGAATGCCGTAACAAAAAGTTTTCATTATTACACACATGAAGAAGTTCCAGCAATCTACACTCCGTTTGAGGAGATTGAGATTCCGCTTACTTACCAGGAACATATTTTCTGGTTTAATGGCGCCCTACCCCATACAAGAACAAGAGCAAAGCTTGGTCCTTTAGGAAGACCAGGAGCAACATGGCCGATATTAGCGACCTATGCACCACATCCAGACATTGACACAATGCCAGATGATGAACTGCTTGTTCAACACAAAGAGTTGATAAAACTCTACAGAAGCATGACACACTTCGTCTTAAGGACACTTGCGGTCCAACCAACAGTAATTACACCTACTGCAGCTCCTACACAGAGCACAGGTACTAAAATTACTCCACAAACATTACACGCGGTAATGGGCAAAGTGTCCGCAAAACGTGAACAAATTCCTTTCTGGGTAGCTCAGAAAATAACCCAGTTAGAAGCAGTATTCCCAAATACAACACCATTTGAAAAACACAGAATGTTAACAATCTGCTTGCCCATGGGGATTACACCACAGTTAGAGTATTGCACCTCTTGGGGTACAGTCTTTGCTGCCATATATTCCAGAACTCATGGTATTCCTTCATTAGCAGTAATACCAGATGTATTAAGACAAATACAAAATGAGTACAGAGCAGAACCTGCCCTAAACTTAGGGATGAAGTTATTAAATAACTACGACCAGGTATCAGCCATAATACTAGCTAATATTAAAGGGGACGCAGCATCAGTGTCAAATCCGCCAACGCCTATGGGAGTTCTCTCCATTAGAACAGGTGAATGAACTACCCAAAATAATTGAAACTGCGTATGCAGAATTAGGCAGGGATAGTTTGGGGGAAGAGCTTTAAAACCTCAACTACATGGCAGTCCCGAATAGGACACTTTTAAGCAGATACCTACTTCTTCTAAAAAAAAGTGGGATAGTATAAAAGAAAACTCTAAAGACAAGAAATCTCAGTCCCAAAGTAGGTCTCCTCCACAGGAGCCCTCTGACAAGAGGTACAACCTTAGGAATAGGGATAATATTAGGAAACTTGACAGGTATCAGGATACTGATACACGTTCCTCTCGTTCCTTTCAGGGCTCGAAGAAAAGCTCTGAAAGAGAAGGACGGTCAGAAAATAGAGAGGAGCGCACACAGTCCAGAGACAAGCAGCACGCTCAAGACTTTACTTCTAAAAAAGAAGATAAGCAAAATCCAAAACCTCAATTTAAGAAAAAGAAAGTTGCTGGTCTGAAAATCAGACATGCCCAGAATTCTGAGGTCACAACTTCTGAACGGGGAATGGGCTTTGACGATGCTAGACAGTGCATCAGAAGTAACAATAGCTCGCCTGAACCTGAAGGAATTTCTGGTGACTTCAGACTTGAATGATTACATCACGGTGGAAACACCAGACACCAGGGTGAGCGTCCCACATAAGTTATATGAAATAACACTCTGGTTGGAGGGGGACAAGCCCAAGAAAGTAAAAGGTCTTTTTTGGAAGAACTTATCATCTAGTTATGACATCCTGTTAGCAGAACAAGATTGGCCGCCTGCATTCGTAATGGAGTGCCCCAGGGGAGAAAGTATAATTTTTCCTGCATTTTCCAACCACGTTCCCGTTCACCTTAAACATACATATGCACAGGAGTGGGCAGTAGCCCAAGCTCCGGCATTGTACAAAAATCACGCTGGGTGGGATGAGAACTCAACCTACCAAGTGATCCTGTTAAAAGTTTCACCTAATGCTCAGAGGCAATATCCAATAAAGCAAGAAGCTAAAAAACAGGTCAGGGAGATCTTAGATCAACTTGAATACTAGGGGGTCATTGAAAAATGTACCTCTCCAATGAACAATCCTTTGTTTCCCGTCTCTAAACCCGACAATACATACCGTCTAGTTTTAGATTACAGACATTTAAACTCATGCACAAAGACATTTGCTGTCCAAAATGCACATAGTGCCGCATTAATGAATAACATTGTGCACAAAAAATACAAAACCACACTTGATATCTCGAATGGATTTTTCTGCCCAAATATAGCGCCTGAAAGCAGGTATCTGACCGCATTCAGTGCGTTAGGGTCCCAATGACAATTTTGTCGACTAGCACAAGGGTATAAGAATAGCCCCGGTGTATTCTCAGCAAGAGTAACAGAGTTACTTCAAAAATTTGATCAAGAAGCGTTGTCCTATGTAGATGATATTTATCTGACAGACGACGACTTAGAGAGGCACTTGACCAGGGTAAGCACCATTATTATGGGATTTGCCAGAGAGGGCTACAAATTCAACTTTAAAAAATCAAAAATAGCCCACCTCAATGTCCTATTTTTGGGATATGAGCTGTCAAGTGAAGGCAACTAACTTTTTAGAAAAGTGTGCGCTGCTCTAACCTCCAAAATCATTAAAAAATTTACAATCAATACTAGGATTCCTAAATTTCGGCAGGACATACATTTTAGATTACGCACAAAGGATAAAACCTTTCTATGACTTAATAAAACCTGACTTTTCAGCCAGAGATTGGACACAAGAACATACTAATATTCTTCATTTACTCCAGGAAGACATGATTGCTTCCAAACACTTACAAACACGTGTAAACGTATGCCACTTAGTGATCCGAATAATTGCGGGTCAATGCGGGTACACTTATTTGACCCTTAATGAAGGAGAAACTGTACCAATCGCTTACAAATCACACCTGTACACAAATGCAGAAATGCGTTTCACTTCAACAGAAAAAATACTGACAGCCATTCAGACTGCTGAAACAAAAGAAAGAGCACTGGCTCAGGGAATACGCATTATTGTCGTAACTCTAGTACAATGGGCTAATTCTCTTACTGCAACAAATGTTGAATACAGATTTGATCCAAGTTTAAAAACACAAGCATTCCTGCAATATGAACAAGAATATCCTCTACCTAATGAAATCTTGCCTCTAGAACGATATGAATATATTATTTATACTGACGGATCTGTGCAACCGGCCATAGGAAGTAAGCAGCAATATTTTTCGGTGTGTGCTATCGTTAAAGGTAGCATGCGTGATGGCAAGTTCCATCCCAGTTGCACAAAAACGCAATCTCTAGGAGACTGCACGGCTCAGTTGGCAGAATTAAAAGCATTAATACTGGCACTTGTAAATACGGATCACGAATTCCCCTCACTAATCGTGTGTGATTCTTTTTACTGTGTACAGTCGTACAATGAGTACTTACAGCATTGGGAGCAAAACGGGTTTAAAGACGCAACAGGAGGCACAATTAAGCACAAAAGGCTATGGGAACACGTAGCAGAATTGAAAGCCGAGCTACCGAGGACTCACGTGATCCATACACTGAGTCATCAACGTGATGGCGTTCACGTTGAAGGGAATTCATTGGCTCATGAAGCCGCAAAGGGGGCTGTTCGCACGGCTTCCGTAGCTGCGCTGACTCGTTCAAAAACGAGAATAGACGGAGATATTATGGTAGCTGTCATCGCATCACGCAAAGGCAGCACAGCAGTACCTAAAAAATTTCCACTCAAATACTCCTACAAGTTAGATGCACAAAACATTCCATATGCTCAGATTCCTGGAGTGGGGGATAGAGTAATACCAAATATGGATTGTAGGCAAGGTTTAATACTAGCTGCACACGAGGGTTTGGACTCTGCGCACACAGGCGTTACAGCGACTATTTCTTTACTGAAACAGCGCTATTGGTGGCCAGGGTTAACTAAGCACACTAAAGACTATGTCTTGAAATGCGGCATCTGCCAGCAGATGAAAGGCTCCACTGTTGCACGCCCGGCACAGACGCCATTACTCAAATCTGACAAACCTCTCGCATGTGTGTACTTGGACCACTGCGGCCCCTTACAAACGGACGGGCTTACAGAAATATCATGGTTGCAGTGGATTCATGCTCGAGATTCCTATGGGTATGGCCTCAGCGTTCGGCTGATGCTCGAACTGTTATAAAAGATTTGTAAGTCTTTATCGGCACATACGCAGTTAGCACGTTACATTCTGACCGCGGCCCTGCGTTTAGCTCTCAGGCTTACAAAGAGGCCATGGACGGAATGGGCGTAGCATTGCGGTTCTCATCTCCATACCATCCTGAGGGAAATTCGGTTGTGGAGAGAAAAAAACGGGACTTAAAGCAATCTTTAACAGCTAGGGTATTAGGCAAGGGCGGTAGTTGGGTCACACACCTTTATGGGGTGCAGCGGGCATTAAACAACCAGCCAAGAAGCTCTCTAGGGGGTGTCACTCCATATGAGGTCCTCTTTGGGACACGAATGTGGGTACCTGATCTTGATTGTGAAGGCGCAGTGGCGGATGAAAAACCATTTGATATCCATGATCGTTTGGCTGTTTTAAAGGATCTAAATGAATCCAGGACAAAACAAAGCAATGTCCATCTAAAGCAGACCGCCACTGAGGAAGTCAAGGTAGTCACGGCAAGACCTGTCTGGATCCCAAAAGGCGGGGATCTGGTCAGAGAGAAAATTGCGGACAAAAAGGAATTTGGACCCTCTTACAGAAAACCTGTACCAGTCCTTGCAGTACACGGAACAAGAACTGTGCTGCTCCCGACTCTTGACGGAAAAAAGGAGAAAAGATTTGTCTCAATCGACTTAATCAAACCACAGTATGTGGCCGATATTAAACAGTAGGCCTAGTGGACTCCGCTGAAGCAGACGCCCTCCTCTAGCTACAATCCAAGAAGTTCAAACAGAAAGACTCATCACGTTTGAAGAGCCACCTGTAAGGAATGAAGGACTAAGCAACAATGCTATGGAACTTGTTCCACTTGAACCAGACATTCGAATTCAAAATGAAAATCAGAACAATTCACAAGTTGCAATTAGACCGAATACAGACGTCTACATCAACATGCCTCGTCGAGAGGAAAATAACATTTCAACTAATCCTGATGCAATTCCTACAATTGATCAAACAGCTTCTGGCTATTTCATTAACTTTGATACGTTTTCCCTGGATCCAAGTGAGCCGGAAACGACGCCACCCAAAACACCATTCAAGCAAGAATTAAAGAACTTTTTTCTCTTTCTTCAAAAGACATACTTGGTATCACCTTGGATTGAACTCTGGGTAATTTCTGGGATATTGTTTTTTCTTTTCTGGCTAGGCTTAGTATTGACTTTTAGTATGCTTATCAATGGACACTTTCTTCAACAAGGTTCCACAGCCCAAAAGGTCAACATCCTACTGAAGCCACATCCATCATCACATCGTGAACAAAGAGACTTGTCATCAGTGAACATTACAGCTGTTCCTATACCCGATGGTATAGTATGGGACAAGGTTGATTTCAACATTTTCGGCCCGACCGAACTTTTAAAAATTAATCATGTATTTAAAATCTCATTAAGTGATTTCATTACCTCCAGTACATTTTCTGATGATTGGGACACTGAAACAGTAAATAG
The DNA here is from genome assembly GCA_963921515.1 of Calotriton arnoldi. Classification (NCBI taxonomy): domain Eukaryota; kingdom Metazoa; phylum Chordata; class Amphibia; order Caudata; family Salamandridae; genus Calotriton; species Calotriton arnoldi. Next base: position 306,986 of record CAWUFW010002725.1, read on the forward strand.
CATGTTGTCTGATTTAGAGAAAACTGCTGCATTTTTCTAATAATGAAATGTTAGAGGGTTCTTCAGACTATGGCAAATTGTACTGTTACCAATATTATGGTCATCATTTCCTGCACAAATCCATTTCGGCTAGGAATGTTTTTGAGTACCATCAGTGGGAACATTGCCCAACACCACCGAAAAGTAGTTCACAAACGTTTGCACAGAAATTTGCATACTTTTCAGGGTTTAACACCACAGACCCAGCCTCGTTTTATTATAAGGTTGTACCAACATCAGCACTGAAAATTATGTTGACAAACACTAAACAGATTTACTCTGCTTCTTTTTTGGCCCAATTGTCTGAACAGGGTTTCAACCTATGGAAAGACGAAATTGACTCAAAATCGATTTGGGGTTCAAGGGACTGGCAAGTCCAGGGTACAGAGCCACTATTTAGAGCATGCCTCATTCTACAGCAGATGATCTTTTTAAATGATACTGTGCAACAGACATCCTGTCTTGGAATAGCCAAGATAAAGGACCTGAACACTCCAAAGCTTCCTACACCAACACAGGGGTGGCAGAATTCTTCTACAAAGGAAGGGGCAACAGTTGATGACGTACTAAAGTACAATAGATCAGACCCAAATTGGAAGGAGTGGGTGGTTTGGCCCTTAGACACAAACACATGTCATAAACGGTTCCTGCATATCACCAAGGGATTCAGTATGCATAGGCCAGACCCACGATATGTACAGAGAGAACATCCAGGGGTAGTGACATCCTACAGTGTTGGGAAGTTGTGCCTAGAATGGCTAGAAACCTCAACACTTGCAGAAGTGAAACAACACTTATCTTTACTCTCACAAGACATGGATCTTAGGGACTTTTTACTAGGACCTAGGAAACAACGTCAAAAACGTTTCATATATGCAGGCATTTATGCTGCCTATAATGAAATCTGGAAGATTTCCCAATAAGAAACCGCAGAGAGAATACGGGAAATAGACCGTATAAACTTAGAAAAAGCGTTAGCTGTGGTGGATAATGGGTTAACAACTTTGACCTCCAGAGTATATTCATTGGGCAACATTGTATCTTCTGCTATTGACATACTGGAACAGGATTTAGACATATTACAACACGGCCAATCACAGTTACGTTCTATAATGTTATTGAGCTGGACGCTGCAATCTTTGCGTGCAGGCTTTGTGCCTTGGCGTTTTATAAACAGTACGTCTCTGTTTTCAGAATACAATCTAACTGATACACAGATAGAAATGGCACAAAGGGGAGCAAAATATACAATGCTGCAAATTGAAAAACTGGACAGGCTACCATTCACAGTGGCCGAATTACCATCCACTGAGTGGCTAATCCACGGCCAAATTACTCTCCCGGTCACTACCTTTCAGTTTCACTATTGCCTTGAGCAAAGGCAGGCAGGCAGGCAAATATGAAAAGTTGGGTAAAGAATACATTAGGAAATCCTGGGATTTACCATATAGATTTCGATGCCGGAGTGGGGATCGAGAAGTGTTTCTTAGTGGTACCAACTGCAAGAGAGCTTTAAGCGGTTCTCTCATGTGCCAAGATATTGTTTTGCACGGGGCCTGTAATGATTCAGTTTCGGATCTGTCTTGCCACATGAAAGGAACTCCAGCTGCCGTGATCACGCCAGCGTTTGAGTTACTTTCGAATGGGAGTTACTTGATGCTGAACGATCAAGGTTGTTGTGGGATGCTCCCGGGCATTGCCTATCTGGTCACTGTGAACACCAGGGTTACTTGCTGTATGCAAGTATTGTTTCCTCTGACAAATACAGTCAGGGAGGCGCCAGTATGGCCTTCACTGAATGTTTCTTTTATACAGTTTGAAGCTTTGAGAAGAATGAAAGCCATGCTTTTACAGCAAACCGTGTCGTTAACCTCCGCTCGAGAAACCTTTGAACTTCAAGTTGCAAGGGCCTCGACAGAGATACAGGCGCTAATGCGTACTAACTGCCCCTGATATTTCATAGAAATGATGGGTCGTATCATTAATATGTCAGATACGAGCGGTATTGTACACCTATTTACCACCATAGGGTCAGGATTCCTTAACACCTTCCAGACCATCCTCGGAGTTATTCCTAACTTTATACACTCCGATTTGGAAGCATTTTCGGGGGTCTACCTCTGATCCTGCTTGCTATTGCTGGAATCCAGATTGTCGTTTACCTGCCTCGCAATGGACGGACCATCCGCCAGCGAGATTGCAAAAGCTATCCTGGAAAGATATTACCGTGAGCGCATGGTACAACATCTGGGTGCACCTCTCCTTTGAGAACTAAGTGCTTCTTGGTTCCTGTCATTCAGACCAGTCTTCAAAGACTGCATCGTACCTGTTTTCCGATGCCTGTTTTGCAGAGGAGAATGCGAATTGGACATCTGTCTGACACCTCTAACGGAGACGCCAGCGGACTTAGACTCCAGGCTGGAACCACTGCGGTCCCATGCTCGTTTCTGTCATCAGTGTATTCACATCTTAACACGTGCATTCCTCCAGGATCCGCAGGTGCCCTTAACTGAGTTGGATTTCAGCTCCACTCCTGGCACCGAGGTATCGACTACAGCACCGGCTGCCTCTCCAACAGCTGTTGGCAGCACTGAGTTTCATCTATGCACTCTTGACGTGCTATGCGAGGTACTACAATGTTTGTCCCCTACGGCAGCAGGCAGCGACAATGTTATGTCTCCCAGCCAGGACACATAATCTGAATCTGGCTCACCATGTGCTGGGAACGAATTCAGTTTTTCTTTCCCCTTTTTCTCAAAAGAACTTTTTTCAAATTGACACTTTCGATAACAAAGCATGGCCTTCTAAGTACGCTTGCAGTAGTTCAACTTGTGTGATCGAACCCATTTAGAACTGTGATTTGCGGAACTTTACTACAATGTCACACTTCACAAAGACCATTTTTCCTCGTTTTTTTAAACTGTTTTTTTAAATGATTTTTTTAACGTTTTTAGAAAGATTTTAAATGAATGCTTGATAATTTTATGCACTGACACCGTTTTAAATGTGTATCTCAAATGTGTAGTATTATTGTTAAGTATTAGGTGGAGTGGGTGTTATATTTCATATCGGTACCCTGATATAGGTCCAGGGAACATCATACACTTTCCCTACATCATCTCCCTGTCATTTCATATGAACAAGCCTTATAAGGACATAACTCCGAATAAGGACAGAATGCCTTATAGGGACATAACGCCTTATATGGACTGCAGCCTTTTATGGACTAAACCTTTCACCTAGTTCCATGCAGAGGGTGGGTTTTTCCCAATCGATATTGCTAAGACGTCATCCTTAGCACATTTGAATAATTTATGAGTACACTCTCCAGGAGGTATACTTCACCTCTCCCATCGACGCACAAGGTTTAATCCCCAACATCATCCTCATACTGAACAATGGGTAACACACGCACATAGACTGTATAAATACAGCACCTCTTGCTATCAGTAGTCAGGAGGGAACCGAGACTTCAAGGCCGACACACTGACTAGAGACGCTGCGGCTCCGACATGCAATCGCTCCAGCTGACAGTGGTCTGACTATCCCTTGCGGGGTGTCCAACTCAAGTCCAGGACGAAGTCCCACACTCTCACTATTCAGGTAATGGGGTTCGACTAAATCCTAGCGGGATTCTTGGCTCTTAGATTCTTGGCTCTTAGACTCTTAGACTCTTAGGCTTAGGCTTTTTTCACACCTACTCACATGCTAGGTACATTTAGGTACATCTAGACAGGCATCTTAGGAGTACGCACTTTATTTTATAAATGCATTTTATATTCATGTATGTGTTCATGACTATTGCAAAATGGTAGAACAAAACTATTCCTTTTTATTCACTGTACTGCTGATTCTATATTTCTGCTACTGTGTCACAGTTGTAGCAGCACATTTTTTTTACATGAGAAGAACAACGGTACAATAAATTCTTATTGTAAACACGCCTGACTGTTTCTTCTGTGTATCTCTCTGAGAGCAAAACAAGCAAGCACGAGTGACTGGGTGAAAAGTAGTATATTGTTTCCACGAGTCTGAGGAATCAGGGTTTGTTGTGTTCTAAGATTGCCAAAAATTAATCTCTCTGATAATAGGAGATTCTAGTGACACTGCGAGCTAGCTAATGCAAAACATAGGCTAACATATTCGGCGGGGGTGTACACAGTCAGTCTACCAACAGACCCACAGTATATGTTATCCGTAAACAGCGCAGGTCCTGTATGAAGGGTACTATAGGAACTACACTACAATCTAGACAGTCGGCTATGAATCCTGCTGAAGCAGTTTTGTGCGACATACAGGTGCACATAGAAGGGACTGAAGTTCGCCACAATGGCGTGTGTGTCATAATGATCTGTACCCTCAGAGGAGGTGTTCTTAACAATGTGGGTGTGAACCCAGAGTGCTTTCAGCTTGGTATCCAGACTGTGCCCCCCTCTCCAAATGACCTTGCCTTGTGGCGTCTGGACAGGTAACGCAGTTCCTGTGCTGCTGAGTCATTGAAATTTGTAACCTCCGCACGAATGGCAGCAAGAGTGCTGGGATGAGGATTAGATTCATAGTCCCGCTCAATGGCCTGTAATGTGACCTCTATGATCTGTAGTTGTGTTCATATTGATTTCAGGACGCCGACCCATGTGGTGATACAGATCCCACTGGGAGTAACTTTGAAAACTTCCCAGAGTGTCCTCCCCTTCCACAGAACCAACATTATCCGTAAAGAATGCATTAATGGCTGAGGGCAACTCCTCCTGGAGCACGGGGTCCAAGAGGGCTGTCGCCTGATATCGCCACATAAAGTGAGTGGGAGTGTGAGTGGGGGTTAAAAACGTGAGTCATACCGGTGCATGATCTGACAAGGCCTTGGGTAAGTGTGACACATCAGATGCCCAAGCACAGACATCCCGGGTCGCTAACCAGTAGTCTAGGCAAGACCTTTACCCGTACACAGAAGCTGTGAATGTGCCCTCTCACCAAGTGGGATGTTGGAGTCTGCAGAGGTCTACGATCCCGTGCTCTTCCTCCATCCCAGCCCAGAGAATTCTGGTGGATTTTTTGCCATGCCAATCAGTCAATGCTGACCGGTCAAGCTCGGGGTCCAGGTATGTGTTCAGGTTCCCATCCCAGATAATGGTGGTTGTTGTTAGGTGAAGGAGTTGGCGCCATAGCCCAGCCGCCCAGCGTGCGCCTATTGTGTGTTCAGCCTGCCATGTCAGATGCGTCTCCATGCAGAAACGCAACATGGTTATTGTGGTGATCTAGGTAAGGCAGCACCTGAATTGATTTGCGGGAGTTATTAAGTCCTTGCACATTGCAGGCCTGATTCACAAATGTAAACTTAGATGCACTATGTGAATTCCCAAAGTCGTAAACTTAGACGTTTGGTCTAAGTTTACGCCAAACGTCTAAGTTTACCTTTCTGAATCTGACCCTCCATGTTAAAAGTGTTACCCAACTCACCTTCATTAGCATCTCAATTATGTCAAAGACATTCCCACAGCCCAAGAAAAGGATATATGAAATCATGTGTCCCGGTAACTACATATTCCCAACACATCAAGAACGTTCAGGGTGCTCCAACAGGGGGGCCACTAGATGTCCAGCTCAGCCTCCAAGGTCCGGAGGTGGCCTAGAGAAGACAGTAGTGTCCGGCCATAACTGCTGAGTGAGAAGTTAAGAATGGTGGGCGGTATAAGCCAAGGTTCGTAGCGAACCAAGTCAGGGTTCACGTATCAATAGTCCCAGACAGTTGAGCAGGTCATGTTACAGAGGGAGCTGTAAGGGTTCAATGTTTGTCGTCCTCCATAGCAGATTCAGATTGGGTTCTTTGGCATGGTGTAAGCGATTTAAGATATCCCATTGCTGCTTGGGAGTTGTGAATATCTTCTGATGTCCACGGTGGTCGATGCTGTGCGCTGGATAGAGCATGGCATAGGTCATTCCTGCCTTCTGCAGTTGTCTCTTGACGGGCATAAATTCTCTGCTGGCCAAATGCACCGTCACTGTGAGGTCTGAGAAAAAGGCTATTTTGTTGCCGTGGTAGTTAATGCAAAAAGAACAATTGATGGACAGAATGTTGAACAATGTCAAACGTTCACCCCAGTACAGAGATCTGGCCTTAAATCCATCACTTTTTTGCTCTCCATGCCATTCCAGTGTAAATCCAGCCATATGCGAATCAGTCTTGACCCTGCTCCCCATTGGAACAGTCCAGTCCAAACTCCCAGGCCAGGTCCTCCCTGGACAAGAAACAAGCATCCTGTGACCCGTTTCAGGGTTTCACCCCTCATCAGTCACAGGGGCCACAGATCAACAGACAAGGGAATCTGAGAGGGGGCAGAGCTTGCCACCATGCCATAGGCAGCTTCGCTGCAGAGCTCCTCGGTCAGCTTGTAACTCCCCGGCCCCTCACAGCCCCCACCCATGCCCAAAACTGCCGATCCCAGGGTCACCCGGATTCTGCCATACTGGGGGTAATCACGGATGTTGAGACCAGTGTGGGACTGCAGCAGAGAGCCCGAATGGCGTCGCTGGAGGAGGCAAGATGGTAGCCCGAGATGGCAGTGTCGGAACTGCATCGCTCATTGCGCCTCATCTGTGATTTCAATATCTGGTGTGGTGAGAGTGAGTAAAGTGCTCCGCACGTGGATGGTGGCCTTCCCTCCCCCGAGCTGGCTGACCTGCACAACGATGTGATCGCCGCAAGCCCCATCCCCCTTCTTGGGTGTGGCCTTCACTGTCATGTCAGATTGGCAGTTTTGAGGAAGAAGCCGCGATGGAGGAAGAGGGCAGCCCGGGGCCGCCGCAGATAAGGTAAGGCGTTTTATTACTCTTTAAATCGTTTATTAAAAAAAAATGTACATAATTGGTAATAGGGCGGGTGGTGCGTAGCGGAGCTACGCGGAGTGTGCGGAGTTTGTTTTGAACTCTGTGGCACTCCACGTAGCGCCACTACGCACACTACGCCCAGGGTTAGTCCAAACCCTGTTGCCCAAAACATTAAGCATGGATCGCCGCCTCACCAATTTGAAGGCCCAAACTCGTAGGTTGGAGGCCAAGCTTGATGACCAGGAGGGGAGGGGCCGTTGCAACAACATTAAAATCGTTGGTTTGCCGGAGAGAGTCGAAGGCGATTTCATGCTTAGTTTCCTGGAGGACTGGCTGCAGGAGTTTGTGGCCCCAGAGTGCTTGTCCATATGCATTTGAATGTGCTTATAGAGTCCCTGCCAGGCTGCCTCTGCCTGCACCCCCGACCAGTGGCCACACGCTTGCTACATTTCCAAGACAGGGACTTCCTCCTTCAGCAGGCAAGCAGCCACAGCCCCTTCACCATGGAGAATGCAAGGGTTTCTCTTTGTCCAGACTTCACAATCCAGGTTCAGGCTCAGAGGGTCTCCATCACCACTGTGAAGAAGAGTCTTCAAGAGTTGGGTTTGCGTTATGCACTACTGTACCCGGCTCACCTGAGAGCGCAGGTGGAGGGCAAGACTCACTTCTTCTCGGACCCCGCAGTGACATGGGACTGGCTGGAACTCCTTGATGTGACATCCGTGCGGCTGGCTCCATTGGAGCAGCCTAAGCCACGGCAACCATGGTGTCAGCGATCTCGCCGGTGAGGGGCACCCTTACTAACTAAACAGCAGGCAACTGAGGAACGGATGAGGGAAGGGGAGGCGGCAGCCTCCTTGGGACCTGGAGAAGGCTCGCCACTCCCTGGATTGCAGTAACATAGGGGATCTACTTTGAGCTTGGCAAATTTGATAATAACCGGCTTGGAGAACACCATTCTGGGGGTTACCCTGGGCATGGCTGATGATCTCATATGACTTCCACCTGCACACTTGTTGGACACCAAGTGGTTCAGATCATAACTGTGGTACTGTATTAATTGGACTGGCGTATATCCTTTTATAATTTTCTTTCTCTTTCATGGAGCTGGAGAGGAGCTGGGTGAGGGCAGGGAGCTTGCATTATGTGGGACCTTCCATTGGACACACCTCTGGTGGTCATTGTTGTGCGGCCAAGACTCTTTCCCGTGCAGAACCTTTCATAACGGAACCTATTAGTCCTGGTGGTAGGGCTTTAGTTTGGGGCCGTTGCCTACTCTTGTTTGGATAGGATGTGTTTATGTCACAGACGAGGGAGAGGGTTGCAAGTGCTCTGTTGGTGTGTTAAGATATTCTTTCTTGTTCCTTTGTTAAAGGTGTGTTTGCAGCGGATGACTCTTTGTGGAGAGACTGGCTGCTAGCATTGCAAATGATTAGTTGGCGGGGGAGGCTCTGGTGTGCTGACCTACATAAATTAGAGCTAATATGGCAGAATGACTTCGATTGATTACTTGAAATGTGTGGGGACTGAACACACCATCAAAACGCTACAATGTCCTTGCCTATATAAAATGCAGAGGCGCGCAGATAGCGTGTTTACAAGAGAAGCAGTTGATGGACTCTGAGGGTAAAGCTATCTGAAAGAAGTGGAGGGGGCAGCTTTATTATACAACCTACTCTGTGTTTGCATGGGGGCCTGATCTGGATCAGGCCTGGAGGGCCTTTCCAATTGCATAAGGTAATAGTGGATGGATCCTGGGGGTTGCGATGTTCTAGTAGTGGGTCGACTGGACAGCAAGGGTGTTACACTGCTTAGCATTTATGCCCTGAACTCTGACCAGCACTCTTTTCTTACTAGTCTTATGCCCCTACTGACAGCAGCATTGCCATACCCAAAGATAATTGGAGGGGATTTTAACTGTGTGGTGGATCTTTATTTAGATAGGTCTTAACCCCCCCAATTACCAGTGTACCTTTACACAATTTAGTAGGGACTTGCCGCAATTGCAAAGGGCAAAGAGGGCTCACAGATTGCTGGAGGATATGCAATCCTAGGGCCCAGGCCTACTCCTTCCCCTCCAGCCTGCATGGATTGGCCATTTGCTTGAATGCGATACTCTGCTGTGACGTGATGTATGAGTGAGTAGTGGATATAGTGTGCTTGGCAAGGACCAGTATTCAGACAATAACCCCTTGCTCTGTACTTATCATTGATCACCCCGCTGGTGATTGGATCCCACTATCCTGGGGGAGCCGATGTTTTGGGCCTCGCTTAGAGAGATGATTCATAATTATTGGCTGGAGAATGCAGTCGCAGAATCATCACTCATGTTTGAGTGGGAGGCCCTCAAGCTAGTAGTGCAGGGACACTGTATCTCACATGTTCTCACTCAACTGCATGCTGACATCAAGTGGCAGGAGGGGGTACTGAATGTCATGTCCCCAGATTTGGGAGGGTCGGCTGAAGGTAGGGTGCGGCTGTTGGAGGAAAGGGAGAAATTATTCACTCTAGTGGAACGCTTGAAGTAGTACCATTACGAAGCTTATATTGCGCGGCCCCATGGGTATAGAGATAAGTCGGGAGCATGCTGGCTTGGCTCCTCCAGGAGTACACCAGGGGACATACTATTCTCCAGATTCTGGATTTCACTGGCCTGGATGTGTTCTTGCAGGAGGAAATACATGGGATGTTTACTCAGTGTCCTGCCACCACTACAGAAACACCCAATACTGCGGGAGCGAAGAATAATCCCACTCCTCCTCCTAAGCTCCCGCCGCCACCACCTATCTTAAATACCAGTGATGGCAAACAAGAACCACGGAAGAAGGTGTGGGGAAAAACAAAACAAGAGGACCAGATGTTGGACCAGCATTGGTGGCGAGATATCCCTGTTTGCTGTATTCTACCGGGAACCCAAGATACCTACAAAAATCAACACACAACAGATTAACACCACAAAATCAAACACACATGATTAAGCATAGCACTTAGATAACAGGTCCACACTCTTACCCCTTGCACATGTTTCAAGGATGATGTATGAGTCTGTATTCATTGTCCCATTTCAGTGTCTTTAGCAGGATCCATGGGCTATGCTGTAGACAGACCCAAGGAAGTTTCAAACTTTCAATGTCCAAAGAACAAAAATCCCAATAACACCTTCCCCGTATCCAATCAAAGAATAAGGGCAGGGGAAAAAAAGCCAAACACGGCAAAAAAAAAAACGCTAATATCTAGAAAAAGAGGATATGGTTCATGCCCATCCTCATAATGGGTGCACCCATAAAGAAAACAATATTTGCTAACGGGGGTACTCAGTGGGCCTCAAGGAATCTCTGGTAATCCGAAGTGTACTGAGTACGGGTAGGAAATAAGGAATAAACGGGAAAACGCAGCCGCGTTTAAGAGCTCCACTACATATGATCCCATATGACGATGACGGTAAAGAAAACAAAAACTAACCTAGACTGCAAAAGAACAACAGGCAACGCTACCTGCACTCGTCCCCAACCTCGATAGAACAAGAATGGAGGTCCGCTCATTTGAAATATCCAACAAGAGCCTTGCAGTCCACTAGCTCCCAACGTTCGGTAATCCTTGTCCGAAAAACAGGAAGTCAGGCAATCCAAGCAAACAGGAAGTTCCGGGGCTCCAAGGTTACCGGCACAGACCTTCCGGGTCGCAAGACCGGGAAAGAAACCAAGCACTGATTCAGTGCTGGAAAGGTCGTTAAATACTCCGATACCCCGCCCATCCCCAAGTGCACGCCCAATCAAACACATATGGCAGACAGAACCAGACAACAAACAGAGGTAAGAGGCTAATTCCCAACAGTACCTCCCCCCAAACGCCTCCCCACAGGACGGGGTTTGCTAGGATGGCGAAGATGAAACAGCCTAACCAACCTAGGGGCATGCACATCACCAGCCAGTTCCCATGTACGATCGTCAGGACCATAGCCCTTCCAATCGATAAAATAATAAAGCCTCCTTCTCCTTCTCCTAGAATCCAAAACAGCATGCACCTCGTATTCCTCATGGTCATCCACCATCACAGGAGGAGGGGGGGGCAGGGATAGGGTGGTAGGAGTATAGGGTTTTAACAAGGAGGTATGAAACACGGGATGGATGCGATACTCATCAGGCAAAACCAACTTCATGGCCACAGGATTGATCACTTTACCTATACGAAAGGGTCCCACAAATCGTGGCTGTAACTTTCTTGGCCCATCCAACCTCAAATTCTTTTGGCCAACCATACCCTATCCCCTACAGCATACAAGGGGGCAGGGATTCTATGTTTATCAGCCTGCTTCTTCATAGTCTCCTTAGTTGCTAACAACTGCTCTTGTGCCTTTTCCCAAATAACCACCAAGGAACAACTCAAAGTATCCAATGCAGGTACCCGCCCTGAGGGTTGGATGGGTATAGCCTTTGGATGAAAACCTGATGAACAAAAGAAAGGGGTCATACCCAAAGCTGAATGCAAGCTGTTATTGTACGCAAATTCAGCTAAAGGTAGTGCCAAAAGCCAATCACAAGATAAGGAAGTCGATAGACAATGAATATATTGCTCCATCGTTTGGTTCGTCTGCTCCGTTTGTCCATCCGATTGAGGATGATATGCGGAAGACAAACGCAATTCCATCCTCAATGAGGAGCATAACTCAGTCCAAAAATGCGACACAAATTGCGGACCCCTATCGGACACGATAGCTGATGGCAAACCATGTAACCTCACAATATGTGAGATAAACACCTCCGCTAATGCACGGGCACTGGGTATCTGCAGTAACGGAATAAAATGTGCCGTCTTAGTGAAAAGGTCTACCACGACAAGAACAGCTGTGTACCCCCCCACCTCAGGAAGATCGGTGACAAAATCCATACTAATGATATGCCAAGGGGAAGGGGGCACCGGCAAAGGGGCCAGCAACCCAGCAGGGCGAGTGTGTGTTGCCTTACTAACTGCGCAGACAGCATATGACCCTACAAACACCTGTACATCATGGCCTATCGTTTCCCACCAAAACCAACGCAAGCATATCTCCTTGGTCTTACGTATTCCAGGATGGCCAACCAAAGAGGAAGAATGACACCACGTAAGAACCTGTTGCCGCAATTCAGGTAGTATAAACAAACATCCATCATGATACAACAACCCGGCCCGTAATTCAAACAACGGATCTGTCAACCATGGGGTCAAATCTGTTTTCCCAATCTCTTTCTGCACAGACTCAATAAAATCCCCCTCAGAGGTCCCACCCACGATCTTCCCTGCAGGTATTATTGTCCTCTCTTCTGTACCCACCAACTCCTCCCTGGATCCACCATGGATCCGTGACAAGGCATCCGACTTCACCTGTTGGGCTGCGGGTCTATAAGTAATGACAAAGTCATACTCATTGAAAAACAACACCCATCGCATTTGTCTGGGGGGTTAAAGCCCGTGCTGAATGAAAAAACTCCAAGTTTTTATGGTCCGTATAAATCGTAACGGGGTGTCTAGCTCCCCACAGATAATGTCGCCATTCCTCGAAAGACAACTTGATTGCCAGAAGCTCCCTTTCTGCAATCGTATAGTTACGTTCTGCAGGTAACAATGTCTTGGAGAAGAATGCTATGGGGTGCATGAAACCAGTTTCCACATCCCTCTGAGATAATACGCCACCTACCGCATACATGGAAGCATCTGCCTCCACATAAAACGGCAATGCTGGATCCGGATGCACCAAAACAGGAGCAGAAGTGAACCTCTCTATCAGTAATGTCAAGGCTGCCTGAGCCGACGGGGACCAAATGAAAGGGACACCTTTCCTCAACAAGGCAGTCATAGGTGACACGATATCGGAAAAATGGGAGATAAACCGCCGATAGAAGTTTGCGAACCCCAACAAAACCTGAATATCCTTCACACACATAGGTGGAGGCCATGAGATGATTGCCTCAATCTTACGGGGATCCATCTTGATACCATTAGCGGATACAAGAAATCCCAAAAACTCAACACAAGCAACATTTCTCCAGCTTCACATATAACCGATACTCACGTAACTTCTGCAATACCTGTGTGACATGACCAATGTGTTCCTCGATGGTGTTAGAGAAAATCAAAATGTCATCCAGGTAAACAATAACACTTATATCCAGAAACTCACGCAAGACCTCGTTGATGAAAAACTGAAACGAGGCAGGGGCGTTGCATAAACCAAAGGGCATGACACAGTATTCATACAAACCAAACTTTGTACGGAAGGCAGTTTTCCACTCGTCCCCTTCACGGACACAAATGAGATGGTACGCACTGCATAAGTCTAGCTTGGTGAATACTGTGGCATGCTGTAGTTGATCCAACAACACCGGAATAAGGGGAAGGGGATACTTGTTTTTTATAGTCACTTTATTCAGTGCCCTGTAATCCACACACGCGCGGAGATCACCCTCCTTCTTTGAAATGAAGAAAATAGAAGACGAAACAGGGGACACAGAAGGACGTATACACCCAGTACTCAGCATGTTATCTATGTACTCCCGCAAATGCCTCTCCTCGGGTTCCGATAAAGCATACACCCGACAACACGGCAAGGTAGCCCCCGGCTGCAAATCAATACGGCAATCGAATGTTCTATGAGGAGGTAGCACCCAGCCTGTACCTCATCGAAAACCTCACTGAAATCTTTGTATGGAGAAGGGACACCAGGAAGCCCACCCTGTGTACCCGCCGCACAAGTCAAGGGTACAACCCAATCTGCTGCTTCCTGATAACAATGTTGCAAACAATGTGCAGAATCCAAAGTCACCGTTCTCCGCACCCAGTCTATCTTCGGGTTGTGCAACTGCAACCAAGGTACTCCCAATATCACCCCAAAAGAAGGAGCATCGATCAAATCAAAACTAACTGTCTCGGAGTGCCCATTATCACAAATCAACAGCAGGGGTTCTGTCTGGCATGTTATTAATCCAGATGACAATTCGGTTCCATCTATGGCCCGAACAGGTTCTGGTTGTTCTTTGTACACATAGGGAACCTTCAGGGTTTCAGCCAAACGGTTATCCATAAAATTGCCAGTGGCTCCCGAATCAAGTAAGACCGTCAAAGACAATCTACTGCTACTGGACAGCACCACACAAACGGTTATGGTGAAGTGCCTAGGTGTCCTCTGTACAGCTCCTGGAATATCATAGGGGTTACTACCTGCTACCTCTCCACAGGCTAGCCCACCATAATCTTTTCCTATATATGCCACTGCCTTGGGGTTTGGGAAAGAAGATGGTTTTACGGGACATTCACGGGCAAAATGACCACCCTTGCCGCAGTATAGGCATAGGTTGTGTAAACGCCTCCTACTATCGCTAGTCAATGGCCCTCTCACCCCCCCTATCTGCATGGGTTCTGATGTTTGCTTGACCTCCTCATGCTCCTTGGACTCACTCCTTACCACTACCGCACGGGACCCCATGTAACGATTCTTTTCCCCACGTCTTTCAAGGAGTCGATGATTTAACTTGACCACCAGATCGATGAATTCTGTACAAGTCTCAGGCGGATCCACTACCTGTGACACCACATCCTTGAGCTCCTCACATAACCCTTGATAGAATATAGAGGTTCGTTTTGCCATAGGCCACTGAGTTTCAGACACAAGACGATTGAAAGAAGAAATATAAGTCAACAAGTCTTGCTTCCCCTGTCGCAATTTCAACAACTCTGCATCGCTTGCTTGCATAAAAGCATGCTTAGCAAACAAACATCGCATCTGTTCCCTGAAAGCTTGATAATTATACAACACGGGATCATCCCCTTCTACCAATGGAACAGCCCAGGTAGCTGCAGAACCTGCCAGGTAAGATATAACAAAAGCCACCTTTGCCGTATCATCTGGAAAAGCAGAGGGACGACACATAAAATGTAGATGACATTAGTTCATGAATACCGCGTATTTGTTACAGTCCCCTGTAACTCTTTCAGGGACCGCCAACGGGACGGGAACTGGAGTATTAACGGTAATAGCAAGAGGATTACCCCCACCCGCAGTCTGGCTAGATGCACGATCAAAATGAAAGGTAGCGGGCTGCAACACAGGCCCCTGACCCTTGGAAGACAGGCCTGCTCCTGCCCCCCACGTACATTCCCTGGCTCTAAGGGCAGACAGTTCCTGATGTAATCCTACATTCTCCTGTCTCAGGCCCTGCACCTCCGACTGAAGGGACGTAAAAGCAATCATCAAGTCCTGCATTGAGGGAACCCCGTCCTCCCCTACTCTAGGTGTACCCTCTGCTAGGTCCATCTTCGCTCAGGCAGTATTTCAATTCGTGGGCTTGGTTTTCTGTCCTGCCACCACTACAGAAACACCCAATACTGCGGGAGCGAAGAATAATCCCACTCCTCCTCCTAAGCTCCCGCCGCCACCACCTATCTTAAATACCGGTGATGGCAAACAAGAACCACGGAAGAAGGTGGGGGGAAAAACAAGAGGACCAGATGTTGGACCAGCACTGGTGGCAAGATATCCCTGTTTGCAGTATTCTACCGGGAACCCAGGATACCTACAAAAATCAACACACAACAGATTAACACCACAAAATCAAACACACGTGATTAAGCATAGCGCTTAGATAACAGGTCCACACTCTTACCCCTTGCACAGGTTTCAAGGATGATGTATGAGTCTGTAATCATTGTCCCATTTCAATGTCTTCAGCAGGATCCATGGGCTATGCTGTAGACAGACCCAAGGAAGTTTCAAACTTTCAATGTCCAAATAACAAAAATCCCAATAACACCTTCCTCGTATCCAATCAAAGAATAAGGGCAGGGGAAAAAAATCCAAACACGGCAAAAAAAAAAACGCTAATATCTAGAAAAAGAGGATATGGTTCATGCCCATCCTCATAATGGGTGCACCCATAAAGAAAACAATATTTGCTAACAGGGGTACTCAGTGGGCCTCAAGGAATCTCTGGTAATCCGAAGTGTACTGAGTACGGGTAGGAAATAAGGAATAAACGGGAAAACGCAGCCGCGTTTAAGAGCTCCACTACATATGATCCCATATGACGATGACGGTAAAGAAAACAAAAACTAACCTAGATTGCAAAAGAACGACAGGCAACGCTACCTGCACTCGTCCCCAACCTCAATAGAACAAGAATGGAGGTCCGCTCATTTGAAATATCCAACAAGAGCCTTGCAGTCCACCAGCTCCCAACGTTCGGTAATCCTTGTCCGAAAAACAGGAAGTCAGGCAATGCAAGCAAACAGGAAGTTCCGGGGCTCCAAGGTTACCGGCACAGACCTTCCGGGTCGCAAGACCAGGAAAGAAACCAAGCACTGATTCAGTGCTGGAAAGGTCGTTAAATACTCCGATACCGCACCCATCCCCAAGTGCACGCCCAATCAAACACACATGGCAGACAGAACCAGACAACAAACAGAGGTAAGAGGCTAATTCCCAACACTCAGTATTATCATGAGTTGTATGCTCCCGGCACGGGGGTTGCAGCAGCAGACATATTGCAGTATATTATAGATGCTTCCCCTCCTGGTTTGGGCCCCGAGACGGTGGAGCGGCTTGGCGCTGACATTTCTGTTCAGATGGTGAGAGGTGCGATGAAGGAGTTGGGGCAGGGCAAGGGCACCGGTTCCAACAGGTTACCCATCGTGTTCTATGCTATTTATGCTGCAAACCTGGGCATTGGTGAAGTGCCTACTCCTGCCTTCATTGCGAGAAGCCATGATTGTGTCTTTGCCTAAGAAAGACAAGGGCCCTGGACTGGTCGAGTCCTATCACCCCCTTTCTATGCTCAACGCGGATTACGAAATTCTGAGCAAGATTCTGGCAAATCAGATCCTGCCTCACGTTGGTAAACTAATGATTCCTGATCGAGCAGGGTTTGTTCCCAGCTGTAGCACCCTGGCCTATATACGCCAATTGATCCATGTTTTGGACATGCGTGAGTGTTCCACGCCGGACTCTCTAGTGCTGTCCATAGATATTAAGAAGGCGTACGACTCCCTCCGCTGGGAATTCCTCTATACTACCCTACTTGGGATGGGCTTTGGACCACAATTTGTTACATGAACCCAGCTTTTATATACCAAGCCAGTGGCGAGGGTCAGCACAGGGTCAGTGATATTGGATTCCTAACCGGTCAAGCGGTGCACCAGGCAGGGATGCCCGCTTTCCCCACTGTTATTTACCCTGGCTATGGAGCCTTTTGCCTTAACTGTGCAGTAGGGGAGGCACTAATGGGGGTTGCGATCACGGCGGATAACCTGTATATCTCGTTGTTAGACTTGGCATCTTTTGGCGTGTTTCCCCTGACTTTTTGCTTTCTGACCTCCTGGTTTTGACTCTGTTTTTGCTGGTGTAATGATCTGCGCACTTTCCTCACTGCTGTCCAGTGGTAAAGTGCAAGTGCTCCTGTATAAAATGTGTTATGGATTGGTGTTTCCATGATTGGCCTATTTGATTTATGTGTCAGTCCCTAGTAAAGTGCTCTGTGAGTGCCAGGGCCTATAAATCAAATGCTGTTGGTGGGCTGCAGCACTGGATTGTGCCACCCACGCAAACAGCCCGTAAAGTGTAACTCTGGCCTGCCATTGCAGAGCCTGTGCGCATCCTGGGGCTGCCATGTCGACTTGGCAAGTGCACACACTTGCAAGTCCCTAAACCTTCCCTTTTCTACATGTGAGTCACCCCTAAGGTAGGCCCAAGGTACCCCCATGGGCAGGGTGCATTGTATGTGAAAGGTAAGACATGCCCTGGTGTGTGTGTGGCATATCCTGATAGTGAATTACAGCCTACTTTGTTTTTCACTATTGCAAGGCTACCTGTTCCCCATAGGCCAGAGTGGGCAGTTTGATTATAACATCCTATAATCCTAACTGACTCAGGGAACATGGTAGAAATTCGAGTTTAGTATGCCTGAACTCAGAATGATAAAATAATTCTTTTAGTGAAGTTGGTTTTAACATTCTGTGTTTGAAAATACCACTTTTAGAAAGTAGGTATTTTCTTGCCTAACTATCCAGCCTGCCTCTGCGAGGTTGTGTATTGTCTGTCTGGTTTGTGAGTGACAGGGGCAGGGGGAGACTCCAGGAGACAGGGTGAGTCAGCACAGGGCTGAATAGACCTATCTGCACATAGATAGGTGGGAGGAGTAGCACCTGGGTCTGAATAGGGCTGTGCCTGCCTCCCACAATGCTGGCTCCACCTCCTGTGGTGCGTCTGATGTCCCTGGCCTACACTGTCAAAGGAAAAGCAGGAGTCTTGTAAACAAAGTGCTCCAAGACTGACCAGAACTGGTTTGGGCTAGGTACAGGACCCTCTGCCTTCAGAGGACAAAGGAATTGCTGGTATAAATATTGGGGCCCAGACGCCAAGACTTTAGAACTTGCTGGAATCAAGGAACCTGCCAAGAAGAAGAGCTGGAAGAGCTGCCAGGAGGAGTACTGCCCCTTTGCTGTGTTGTTGCTTTGTTGGGTTGGCCTGCAGCTGCTGCTTCTGCCTTGGGCAGTGAAAGGACTGGACTGGACTTTATCTACTTGTGCTGAGTATCTCCAAGGGCCTGAAACCGAGCTGGCTTTCTGTTAAGAAGTCTCATGGACTGCAAAGACTTCACCACCCTCTGGGTACCGCTCCTGGAACCGTTGTTTCAGTTGCCACAGAGAAGAGGGAACCGCGATCGACTCTGTCACCGACTCCGTCGCTGGCCTTGTGTCCTGAAGGCACCGCAGGCCGCACCGTCTCGCCCTGCACAGCAAGCCTTGGTCTCACCGACGCCGTCTGCACGATCGTCACCGAGCCGCTGCCTGCACCGCATCGAGAGGCACCGCAACCCGCACCGCCTCGCTTCACTTCACTGGCCTGGTCTCACCGACAAGATCGCCACTGGCTCGACACCCGTGACCGCCTCGTCCCGCACAGCTGTCCGGCTCGGCCAGCGCCAATTCCCACCAACCGGCTCTGTCGCTTGCATCGCAACCTGCCAGCACCGCATCGAGCACCGTCTTGCCCTGCACCGCACGCCTTGGTCTCACCGACGCCGTCTGTACGATCGTCACCGAGCCGTTGCCTGCACCGCATCGAGAGAACAACGCGCCCTGCACCGCTTCCACTTTGCACTGTAACCGCGACGGACGCCACGACCGGCTCTGTCACCTGCACCGCAACCTGCCAGCACCGCATCGAGCACCGTCTCACCCTGCACCGCAAGCCTTGGTCTCACCGACGCCGTCTGGACGATCGTCACCGAGCCGCTGCTCGCACCGCATCGCGAGAACACCGCACCGTGCACCGCTTCCACTTTGCATCGCAACCGCGACGGATGCCATGACCGACTCGCACCGCGTGTGAGCCGCACTAAGAAAGGTACTGTTAACGAGTCTGTCACGCTGTTGCTGGCCCGTACCGATGCGGTCAGCTGGAACTGTGAGACTCTGTTGTTTTCAGCATCGCGGTAGGCTCGGACCGAGCTGCCGACTCATACGAACTGTGTTTTCAACGTATTTTTGCAATTTAAAGACATCTTGCGAATTAACTATTTTTAAAGTACTGTATGGTGGATTTTTATCTGATTTGGTCTTGTTTTAAGTATATAAAAATATTGGATATTTTTCTAAACTGGTGTGGTGTCCTTTTGTAGTGCTTACACTGTATTACTGTTGGTTATGTGCAAATGCTTTACACACTGCCTCTGAGATAAGCCTGACTGCTCGTGCCAAGCTACTAAGGGGGTGAGCAGGGGTTATTTTAGGAGTGTAACTCCCTTATCCTGACTAGGAAGAAGGGTCCCTACTTGGACAAAGGTTCAAGCCCTTGCCAACTAGAGACTCCCATTTCTAACACTCGTTATATGCGGATTGTATGATTTTATTCATGCGAGACCTGAGGAGGGCTTGCGGCCTTGTCAACGTTCGGGGAGCTGTCAGGTCCTGCAGTCAATTGGCATAAATCTAGCACTTACTCGCTGCATCCTAACACTGTGGAGCCATGGTTCCCTTGGGCTGCACCTGCTATGCGGTGGGAACAAGCTACCATTCTATACATGAGGGTGGTGATATATAGATCAGTGGACCAAAGCTTGGAGAGTAATTATGGCAGGGCCCTTTCTGCATTGCGATGCACGGTCGCCTTTTTGGAGCACCCTCTGTATTTCTGTAAGCGGCTGGTTAGCGGTCTTGCAGATGGTGATCCTACAGAGATTTCTCTATCTGTTTGCTGCTCTACCGGCAGAACTCCCAGGGGAGGTTTCAAGGAATTAGATGGCGCCCTCCTGACCCTGTATTGGGGCTCCTCTAGACATTGAGTGTCCCTGCGGAAGCTGTGACTTTCTGTGGATGAGGGGGATATGGCTGCCCCGGATCTTGAACTTTATTATTTGTCTGCACAACTACAGTGGGTGGCCTGATGGCGCTCTTAACTTTGGGACGCCTTGGGCCACGGAGACTATGGCCTACTCTCTCGGGATCTTTTGCCCTGGATTTTGATTAAACCAACCCCTCATCAATAGTGCTTGGTGAGAATATACTGATTAGGACAGCAAAGCACGTCTGGGCTGGGGCGCTGCAGAGGACACGCATGAGGGCCCCCTATACTTCCGAAATCCCCTTACTGACTGTGCAGTATTTGACAACCCTGGGGAATTGGGGCAGTATGCACACATTGGGTGAGGTGAGCTTTAGTATAATGGGAGACCTGTTCACAGGGTGTGAAATCACCCCCTTTGCAGATTTGCGAGAGTCATATTATCTTCCGGCTGGGCATTTCCTTTTATACTGGGCCTTGACGGGTAAGGTGCGTAACTGGTGGGGTTCGGGGTCTGCGGTGTCTCCAGAACATGAATGTCTCAGTTACCTCTTCCTTATAACAGGGAAGATGAGGACCATTACATTTCTTTACAGGGCTCTCATGAGAAGAGCCCAGGTGGACCTGGCTCCGCTGCATCAGCGATGGATGACGGAACCCGGGACCTCTTTCGATGATGCCGCTGGGGGAAGACTTTGGCTTACACCCCCCTATGTGTCCTGCAATGGTAGGTTTAAATTGATTCCGTTTTATTTCTTGCACAGGGCGTACCTCACCCCGTGGTGCATCCATGCCATGTTCCCTGGAGCCTCCTTGGTGTGCCCCTGCTGCAGTGAGGTGGATGCTGACATATCACGTGGTCTGGAGCTGATCCAAGCTTGCCCCCCAATGGGACACGATGTACAGGTTATCCGTAGAGCTCTGGACAGGCCTTTTGAGAGTACTCTGCAACTGTGTCTGCTGGACCTCCACAGACGCAGTGCTACTCGCTAGGTAACTCATAGGTTCACAGATTTGGCACTCATCCTTTCCTGTAGACAGTTTATGATAAGTTGGAAATCAGCTGATGGTCCTGATCTGTACAGGTGGTGGAAGGAAGTGATTAAGTGGGAGGACAGAGAGAGAGAGGTGATCTGGGTGTGCAGGATCCCAATCTTCCTGTCACTGGACGCAATGCTATTGGCCTGCCTTATACTGGACCTTCGGGGCAAGAATTTGGTGGAGGAAGGGCCCTCTGGGGTAGTCTCTGATGAATCCGGCCACACCCTCAGGGCAGTCTAGTGAAACTACTGCTGCTTGAATCGCGGCATGGCTCAGTCTGGGGCCCCTGCGGGCCTGGATGCAGAATGTGTGATGATTTAGGTGCATAGCAGTGTGACTAGTCTTGTTCAAGTACCCCTGACCAACTATGTCTGCACAGTACTCATGGTAGGTGCTGCCACATCAGTTTTGCTTTGCACATATTTTATTGTGATTTACTATGTTTTTGTTTCTGTTCTGATGATTCCCTCGCTTGCCATGCCAGGGCACCTTTTTGGAATTGTTTTGTTGTATGAGCTTGATTGAAAGTGCAATAAAAAAGTTTTACAAAAAAGAAAGAGAATCCGAGGGATCAAACAACCAAAATTATTAGCTGATTCACCATAAACCAAAAAACAACTGCACTCAACCAACACCCAAATTGAAACATACTTACCCGTGCTTACATTACAGGCGGGACTCAATCCAATAACCTGGAAACCTGGCTGAGAACACTCAGACAATAGGATCAGATTGTAAAGCAGTAAAAGAAAGTCTGAGGGAACCAGAGGGAACACTAGTGCGATCCATCAATGGACGAACTACACATGGACTATGCATGACACACACGGACTGTACACTACACACAGGGTATGCAAACAGCCAGTGTATATATCAGGACCCCCTGCTACTGATCTCAATTCCCAGGGCAGGGAAAATAGAATTGCACAAACAATTCCCTAGGCAACTATATATTTACTTAGCATTATATAAAATAATTGCTAATACATTCTAAAGAAGGCCAAGCGTACAAATAAGGACAAACCTAAAATATTATTTTATTCTATCAAAATATCTGTAAAATCAATGATATGCAGTGTCTGTGCAATTACATGACAAGTTAAAAACAGAATAATTCATGACAGAACTGTTTCTCTTCTAGATAAACAATCCATGGTCAAGTGTTGATTATACAAGTTCAAAATACACATATAATCTCATACTATTTGATAGTTTAGATGCAACTTTTACAATGGTAAAGGCATTTATCTGATAGAATCACATCAAATGGTGGATAAGAATAGTTTTTTCCATCCATTAATACAGTGAATAATCACATATCTCAATGAGTATATCTGTTCTGAGAGACAGAAAAGTGGCTTCAATCATGGATGAAACTTCATGGGATCGAGTCTACGTGCATTTCGGCGACCCAAGCGCCTTCATCAGGAAAGCCACAAATGTATCATACCAAATGCTAGATACCAATTGACAAGAGTAACGATGTAAATGGGGCCCACTTGATTACTTCCTCTGAGATAAAAAAAAGTAAGCAAAATGCGGTCAAGAGCAAAGGAGATGATGAAAAATGTGAAGTGATCTATAGACAGGCAAATCTTATGTTGTCCGAAAGTTGAACTGGACAAGATCTTGAAACCAGAATTGCATCTAAAAAGAAATCTGTTCCTCCTATTGCTTTCCTCAAATGTATGGAGAAGATTTACTGTAGACTGAGAACGTAGAATATTCCACTTCGTTTCTGTATATGTTGATATGGGTGAAAAACATCACTGTCATATGGTCTGAAACGGTAGTCAACCGCTTGAAAACGGCGAGACCTGACCATATTAACCAATGGCAATTGGAAGACATAATGAATAACTTGTTTTTAAAATATCGGTAGACAGAAATATTGGAAATTAAATACCATGACACACACATTTCTTTTTATTGGGGAGTTTTTTTATAGCGCAAACTAGACCCAAAGGTACCTGAGCGCTTTAAATGAACACCAGTTGCGTTACAGACAGATACATTTATTTTTGTTAGGCACGGGGAGATTAAGGGCCATATGTATCAAAGTTTGTGTTTGCGATTCTCAAATAGCGAATTTTAGAGAATCGCTATTTGAGAATCGCAAACGAGATGTATGTAGGATTCGCAAGAAAATTTGCGAATCCTACATATTCCTTAATTGCGATTCGCAAATTGAGAATCGCAGTTAAGGAAACCCTCCCCATTCATTCCTATGGGCCTAGAGGCCCATAGGAATGAATGGGAGGACATTCTCAATTTGCGATTAGCAATTAGAGAATCGCAAATTGAGAATGCAATTTCAAGGTTGCAAGGGTGTCCTTTGGACACCCTGTTGCACCCCTGAAATGAGCATGGGTGCACATGTGGCGCACATACATGCCCTAAGGGCATGTATGTGCGCCACATGCCACTTTGAAAAATGCAAAAATGCATTTCTCAAAGAAATCGTAAGTTACCACCAACCTGTAGTTGGTGGTAATTTGCGATTCCTTAAGCCATAATCGCACAACTTAGGTGCTTCATACATTTCATTTAAGGAATTGCACTTTGCTATTCCTTAAATGCATTCGAAAATAGAGAATCGCAATTTTGCGATTCTCTATTTTGCGAATGCCTTTTGGGATGATACATCCCAAAAGGCTTGTTCCCGTTCGCAAACGGGCCGATTCTGAGAATCGGCCCGTTTGCGAACGGGAAATGGGCTTGATACATATGGCCCTAAGTGATTTGCCCAGAATAACAGGATTTTGAGCGACCCTGCCGAGACTCGAACTCGTTTCCCCAACTCCAAAGTTGACCGCTCTAGCCGTTAGGCCACACCTTCTCCACAAATATTGTGATGCACAAATATAGTTGACATGAATATCGTTTGTTAAGTTAAGTAATATCGTTTTAAATAGTATTGATGTTGTAAATAACGTTTCACTCATATAGTGGTTAGAATATGTTTTTTAAAATTATTATAATGTGTTTAAGTTGATATATTAATTTTATGTTTTACTATTCTTTATATGTTACTAATTATTTTTAAAATATAGCTTGTAATTTGAAAGTGATTTAATTTTTTTTATTTAACCTGTAGCATCGTAGCGGGTTGTAGAGTTTGTAGGTAAATAGGGTGGAAAGTTATTTAGGAAATAATTAATTAAAATTATTTAATATATTGTATTTAATTATATGCTTGATATTTATTATGTAAATTATGTAATATTGATTTATTTTTACTGTATGTTATTTGTGTGCTGTTAGGTTTGTAGGGGGAAGAAGTGGGAAGGTAATTAAGTAATAATCAAGTAATAATTGATTAACAATTAACTAACAATTAATTGTTAAATAACTATTTACTTTATTTTCAATTATGTAGTTCATG
The DNA here is from genome assembly GCA_963921515.1 of Calotriton arnoldi. NCBI lineage: Eukaryota > Metazoa > Chordata > Amphibia > Caudata > Salamandridae > Calotriton > Calotriton arnoldi. Next base: position 331,585 of record CAWUFW010002725.1, read on the forward strand.
GAATAACTATTAATTATTATTTGTAAATTAATTATTTAATTGAATTGTATATACGTAAATTGTGGAATGCTTATTTATTTAAATTTTTTTGTTGCGGGATGGTAGGTTTGAAGGAGTCTAGTGAGGGAAGTTAATTAAGTAATAATGAATTACCAATAAATTATTAATTGTGAATTATTTAATTTATTTTAAATATGTATGTTATGGAATAGTTTTTTTTGGTTATATTTTAGGTGCAGGCTGCTAGGTTTGTTGGGGTACAAGGTGGGAAGTAAATTAATTAATATTTGAATAACATTTATTTATTAATTGATAATAACTATTCCATAAAAAAGTAATTATGTAAATTAAGTGTTTTTTTTTATTACATATATTTGTAATTAATATTTTTTATATTAAGAGTTTAATATTTTTTCTACATTCATGGGGTTATTCATATATGTAATGTGTTAGAAGTGAAGTCATTTACTTACTCTTGCTTAGACTGCAGTAAAATTAATCTGTTCACAGTTCAGCTATTTTGCCACTGTTGCACAGACTGGTGTGGGAATTGTAAATTGTATCCCTCCAAAGCCCAACACTTTCCCTACTGTTGCGCTGTTTGGAGTGAGAATATTAAATTTCCCCCTTCTGAAATCCAATGCTTTTTTTTACTGTTGCACAGACTGGAGTGGGAATAGTAAATTTTCCCCTTCCAAAGTCCAACACTTTCCCTACTGTTGCGCTGTTTGAAGTGGGAATAGTAAATTGCCTCAGAATGCCTTGCATGCATTCAGCAGAGCTGAACCGCACAAGACACAAAAATTGCCCCCAAAGATGCTGCTGTGTGCCAATAACCCATCATGATGGCGAGCGAGCAGGGCAGGAAGAATGCAGCCATGCCCGATGGTGCCTGTAAGGTAAGGGTAAAACCCTTACAGTAACAGTCAGCGGATTGAAAGAAGCCGTAGACTCAGAAGATTTCAATCACCGTAAATCTAAGCAAATGCTGTCAGCATTAAACACATCACATTTGCTGGAACCATAAGCCACAACAATCCTTAACAAAAACCACAGCAAGATCTGATAAAGCAGTGTTTACATGACAGAAGAGCTATATCCTTTACAATAACTATAAAATGAAAAAGAATCTGACCAGAAGTATTCAAGTTTGACCACTGAAAAGTGAGTTACATGTCCTTGAGGATCACTTCATCAGAGAAAAGATTGCTCATTGTGAAAAATATTAAAAACCCTTTCCTTCAGCAAGTAGTTCTTTTTTTAACAACTTAATTTTTAGGGGTTAACAAAGGTTTGCAAGGTATGCATAAACATCTAGATTATTACACCTATATCAGTTGCATTTATATCATGAGACAATAACAGTGCTAAGTATGCATTCTCAACATGATATTGTTTTACAATCGCTCAAACATGCATACATTTAGGAAAGGTACAAGAATTGGTCAATGGACTACAACATCTTTTTGAAGGTCTGTATGTGGGCGAGACAACTCAAAAATGACTGAGCTGCACATATCTGGGACACGCCCATTGTGTTGCCAAACACCCGATTCTCCCTTTTCATGTATGTCACAAAGGTGTGCCATGTCGAGTCAAATTTGTGAATCTGGTCGTGGATCGTTGCAGGCAGTTTTCCATTGCGTAAATGGACTATACCTTCCCCTACCACATCTTGAGAGTAGGGGTGCTTGGCAATTTCCACATGTGGGCTATGGTGAGGCGGGCTGCTATTAAAAGATGGGGGATCAGCTTCCCTAGTGGAGTGGTCATGGGGTATGGGCACTGGGCGCCTGAATGGCTTAGTAATATCAGCAATGGCTCTTGGGGGAGGGTAGTATTTGTCATGATGTGTATAAGTGTGAGGATTTCCCGCTAGAACTGTTGGACAAGAGGACATGACCACCATGCATGTAACATAGTACCATGCTTCCCACATCCCTTCCAACACCTGGACAGACCACACACATCTTGTGTAGCCTAATGGGGGTGAGATACCACTGTGTAAGCATTTTGTAGGCGGTCTGTTTGTGGTGTATGCAGATAGAGGACTCTCTCCTATTTGGTAACTTAAGGGTACTTCTTATGGGGCTGAAGTTCTAATATGGTCATCTAAAGCCAGGTAATTCCCCGCCTTTCACGTTGTTGCAGAAGAGAGAATCAATATGTGTGTCCTCCCTACAGAGTTTATCTTGAAAGCGCCTTTACCTCACCCAGTGCAATGCTTGTGTTATTTTCTAAACAGAATGTCCCTTGGTTGGATGTTGCCCTCATGGAAGAAGTCTTTCAGAAGAGGCGGGTCCCCTGATTCCACACTTGGAACCCTGAGTCTGTCACTCCAGGAGAAAGTCCGGCTTATTGGCCAACTGGGAAAGGGGGAAGTGATAGGAGGGGATTGTCTTTTTGTGATGTAGTGATCGCAAATGGTCCAATAGAAGGAGGTCCCGGGATCTTGTTTGGAGCGAGGATGGGAGCCGTAATAAATACTTAGGTGGAACTGTGGAGAAGGACTGCTGAACCTGTACCCAAGGCTTGAGGTCGGGTCATGGTTCCAATCTGGGGCAAGGCGTATCTACGCTGCGTGTATTTAGGCTTTACTTAGGGAAGCTCAGCCCTCCCTCAAATGTAGGGCGTGCAAGAGTTGAAAAAGTCACTCTGGGGTGTTTGCCTTGCCATATAAATTCCAGCATCTTTTGCTAGACCTGTTTTAGTGTTGGTCCTGCTATAGTGAAGGGTAGTGTTTGTAATGTATAGAGCAAACGGGGCATGAAGTTCATTTTCAGGCAGTTTAATCTGCCCATCCAAGCGATCTCAAGTTTGCCCCATCCGTAAAGATTTAAATAGAGATGAAATTAGTGGATGAATGTTGCTGTCATATAATGCCTTCGTATGGGTCGGCAAAATGATTCCCAGGTACTTAATGGCTGTTCTGGTCCACAAGAACCCGCCTTGTTGAATAGGAACCAAGATCTGTTCCTGTGGATCTGTCACCCATGTTCCTTGTGATTTGGAATAGATTATTTAAATCTCGAGTCCTGTGCATCTAGCTCTGCCTGTAGCTCTGCCTGTAGTGCTGAGATCATCTGGTCAGCAAGGTCACTAAACAAAGTATATCATCTGCAAACAGGACCACTTTGTGTTCTCTGTCTCCTACACTCATGCTGCGGCAATTGGGATTACACATATTAGTCACTTGGGGTTCCAATGCCAAGGCAAAGATCAGTGGGACAGCCCTGCCTAGTTCCTCTAGTGATGGGGTTTTCAGCTGTGTATTCCCTTTTGATCTTAAGCCATGCAGTTGGTTGTTGATAGTTGGCCTGGATGATTTTTTTTTATTTTTGGGCCCATGTGGTTTTTTTTGAGGAGCTGCGACTGATATGGTCAAACCACCTGGTTGAAAGCCGTCTTCTGTACTGAGTGAGAGGAGGGCCATTGGTTGGGTACGTCTGTAGGTAAGCTCCAGTATGGTGACATGGAGGCTAGTATAATCATTAACTTGGCTATTTTTAATAAAACCAGCCTGATGGGGAGAGACTAATTGGCACCATATATAGTGGAGGCGTTAGACCAGTATTGAAGTGAATATTTTCATGTTGCAGTTGAGGAGGGCTATCGACCTATATGATGTGCAGGCCAGATGGTCTTTATTAGGTTTTAGAAGGAGGATGAGGTGAGATTCGATCATCGTGTCCGTTATCCTCCTCATCGATTGAACATAGTTGAATACTTTCGCTATGGTTGTTACTTAAACAGAGTCGTATGCTTTATACACGGTGGGCATAAAGCCCTCCGGGCCAGGGGACTTCTTTGGACATAAGCGCATTATTGCTTCACGTACCTCATCTACCAAGATATCGACTCCCAGGGCTTGGAGGCCCTCAACGAGCACTGGGAGGTGGAAATAACTAAGATATTTATCTTGGGATTGTGTATCCAGCTCTTGACTGTGGAATAAGGTTGAGTAGTAGTGATGAAATATAGCCTGGATTTCAGACTTCTCAGTGGCCGTTCGGCCCTCTTCTATTTAATGCTTTTATGTGGTTACGTGTTGTGGCCTGGTGGAGTTTGCAGGCCAATAGCCAGTAGCCTGTCTGCCTTGCTGCCTTTTTTGTAATAAGTTTGTTTATTATATAGGTGGGGTAGTGGGGTTAACCTCTCCCATTGCTTGAACGCTTTCAGGCAATAGGGATTAGGAACACTGCCCTGAACTTGTTTTCCTCTTTTCTCGACAACAGAAGCCAAGAAATCTGTCTGCCTCCTTTTTCGTCCAAAGCTCGCACACTGACAGTTGGTGTTCCCCAGGGCTCAGCGTTGAGTCCTACCCTGTTTAATGTGTATCTTACACCACTAGCAGCAATGGCACAGTCTCTGGGTGCGAAAATAATCTCTTATGCAGATGACACCCAGCTAATCTTTTCCGGTGGAAAAGGAGAGGAGTTAGATGGGGATGCTATTACTAACTGCCTCTCCAAGGTGTTTCAGTGGTTGGATATGAACCAACAAAAATGCAACCCAGACAAGACCGAGATGATAATCTTCGCGGCTTCCTACCCTAACCTGTGGAGATCTTGCTGCCCGAAGGAGGCCCCGCTTCTGGCCCCCAAAAGAATTCTGTGAGGATCCTAGGCATTTAGTTTGATAAGGCCCTTTCCTTTCAACCACAGATTCAGGCTCTGGCAGGCTCCTGCCTTGGACTGCTTCGGATGCTGAAAAACTTTCTTCCCCTTCTGGCAGCGTCGGCTAGGAAAATGGTCATCCAAGCACTAATAACCTCAAGATTAAACTATGGTAATGCCCTTTATCTCGGCCTCCCAGAGTACCTTCTGTGCAGACTTCAGGTGGTTCAGAACTCGGCTGCTCGGTTGTTATCCAATCTTTCCCCTAGATCACTCATGACTACTCATTTGGAGGCTCTTCACTGGCTCCCAATAAGAATGGGGAAACAATTCAAGCCCATGGTCTTAATGCATAAAGCCCTGCACACCTCAGGTGACGGATATTTGAGAGAGAGGATCCATGACTACATCCCTGCCTGCACCTTTCGTTCCTCTTCTGAATATCTGGCTAAAGTCCCTTGTATTTGCCGGCTCATAACAGGCGTCAGATCATTCTCTTATCTAGGACCAGTTAACTGGAACAAGCTCCCTAAGGAGATGCATTTAATACAGGACCTCCCCGTCTTTAAAAAGAAACAGAAGACTTGGTTTGTCTCACAATCTGTATAAATTTCATCCATAGGTGCCGACTTGTCTTTAGCGCCGGGACACTCTTGGGAGTAGTTGTGCGCTGTATAAATCTTCATAACATAACATAATATTGTCTATAAAATAATGTTCTATCGTATGCTTGATGCGATCTCTGAGAGTTGAGTCGCAGCATGAAGCACTTCTAACCATGTAATTGTCAAATATGTGCTGCAGATACTGCCCAGAATCCCTGATCCACTGTGTGCTAATATGTATAACTTCTCGTACTGCTCACAAAAGGTCAGTATGGCACTGGTAATGAAATCTGGCTTTTCAACAACTAAATCAGCCATGATGTACCTTTTCTTTAAGGAATCAGACTGGGTCACCTTTTGCAGAAGCCACTTCCTGACAAGCCTTGGCATCTCCTCAGAGAAAAGGTAAAAGCCCAAAAACTTTGTTAACCCCTTCGCTGCCAGGCCTACCCCCCCCCCACACCCCGCCCCCTCCATGCCATGCCTTTTTTGGGCAATTTGGGATAGTACCCACTTAGGCCCCCATACCTTTTTGTCCACATGAGTTATCCACGCCAAATGTGCTTCCTTTTTTTCCAACATCCTGAGGATTCTGAAGATACCCAGGGTTTGTGGCTTTCCCTGGAGGGGACCAAGAAAGTAGCCGTAATACAGTTAAATTTTGTTTTTGGGGGGGAAAATGGGAAAAAGTGCTGCAGAAGAAAGCATCAGTTTTTCCCCCTGCAAATGGTATCAACACAGGAGTTGTGGTGCTAAAATCACCATCTTCTCAGCTTTCAGGAACAGGCAGACTTTTGTCAGAAAACCAACATTTACTATACAGTTTTGGCATTTTACGGGGACATAGCCTTTTTTTCCTGTTTGTTGTGCTTTCAACCTCCTTTCAGTTAGTGGTAGAAATGGGTTTTGAAACCAATAATGGATCCCGGAAAGCTATACATTTCTGAGAAGTATACCAAATTCTGAATTCAGCAAGGGGTCATTTGTACTGATCCTTTAAGGTTTTTCTATAGAAAGTATCAGTTGATATAAATAAATATTGAAATTGAGCTAAAAAAAAACCAGCCATTTGTGCCTAAATTTTCACCTGTTACTTCTTCTAACTATGGTAGATTTTTTAACGCAATATACCGTTACATCCGCTTGACCCTTCTGGTTGCGGGGATATATATGTCTTGTAGGTTCACCAAGAACCCAAGGTAGCCAGAGCCAATTACTGAGTTGCACTTTACAATGGTTTTTCATTGTGTCCCGGGTTTACAGCAATTAATTTGGCAAAATATAAAGAGTAAAAAATAGGTATCAAGGAAACCTATGTATTTCTAAAATGGGAACAAGATATGGAGTTTAGAAACAGTGGTTATTTGTGCATCTATGAATTTGTGGGTACCCATGCTAGCATGTGATTTAGAGGGTATTTTTCAAAATGACTTCTTTTTTACACACTGTCTTATATTTGGAAGGCAGAAATGCATAGAAAGACAAGTGGTAATAACACTTGTTGTACTATTCTTGTTCCCCTAAGTCTCCCGATAAAAATGACACCTCACTTGTGTGCGTAGGCCTCAAAATTAGTCTAAAAAATCACATATTCCTTGCATTTCTGTGATGGAAAGCTCTGGAATCTGAGGGGAGCCACAAACTTCCTTCCACACGGCATTTCCCCAAGTGTCCCGATAAAAATGGTACCTCACTTGTGTGGGTAGGCCTAGTTCCCGTGACAGGAAACAGCCCAAAATGCAACGTGGACACTTCACATTTTTCCAGTAAAAACGGCCCCTTTTTTGCAATGTGCCTAGCTGTGGATTTTGGGCCCTAGCTCAGCCGGCACATAGGGAAACCTAGCAAGACTACATTTTTTAAAACTAGACACCCTGATAAATCCGGGATAGGCTGACTTGTGTGGCTCTCACCAGGTTCTGTTACCCAGAATTCTTTGCAAACCTCAAACTTTATTTTAAAAAAAACACATTTTCCTCACATTTCTGTGATGGAAAGTTCTGGAATTTATAGGGAGACACAAACTTCCACCCACCCAGCATTCCCCCAAGTCTCCTGATACAAATGGTACCTCACTTATGTGGGTAGGCCTAGTGCGCGACAGGAAATGTCCTAAAAATTATTGTGGTTTTGCAAGGGAGTCACCTGCATTTTTGGTCCCGGGCTCAACGGCCATCTATGGAAACCTACCAAACCCAGGCATTTCTGAAAACTAGACAGAGGGAGATTGGATCCCGGGTGTCTAGTTTTGAGAAATGCCTTGGTTTGGTAAGTTTCCATAGATGGCCACCGAGCTTGGGACCAAAAGACTGTGTCTATTTTTTTGGGGGTGGGGGCATTGGCATGCCCATTCTGGGCAGCCCCCACCTCTACATTTTCATAAAAATGTAATCCCTGGTTCCTAGTGGGCTTTCCGCTCCCCCGGGAGACAGATATGCCTGGGTTTGGTAGGTTTCCATAGATGGCCACCAAGCTTGGGACCGAAAGACTGTGCCTTTTTTTTTAGGGGTGGGGGCACTGGCATGGGCATTCTGGGCAGCCCCCATCCCTAAATGTACATAAACATGTAATCCCTGGCTCCTAGTGGGCTTTCTGCCCCCCCTGGGGGGCAGAAAGACTGTGCCTATGTGTGGGTGGCGTGGGGGCATTACAATGCCCATTCGGGCAGCTCCCACCCCTAAATTTACATTTAAAAAAATCCCTGGTTCCTAGTGGGATTTCTGCCCCTCCCACCGCGGGACAGATCGGGGGCCCCCACTCTTAACTTTACAAACAAATGTAATCCCAGGTTCCTAGTGGGCTTTCTTCCCCCCTTTTGTTTTTTGTGTTTACAGCAGAGGGATTTCTAGGTGGTGTGCCGAGCACGTAACGGTTACGTCCTCGGCACACCAGCGTTACACCCGAGGATATAACCTTTTACGTCCTCGGCATACAAAGGGTTAAAGTCTCAAACATCAGCAATTTGATCATCTATATTAATACATCCTATACCCATGCACATTTCCTGACTAAATCAAACTCAGAGTGGCGAACTATCCACAATATGATCTGCAGTAGTGCTCACACACAGGACACCCTAATACTTGTATGATCTATCCAACACCAGAATCTCTTTTCTCTGCAGAAGTCAACACATTTGGATAAACCTCTAGATATGGGTCCCTTTTTGTGCACAACATTATGGAAGAACAAACCAAAAAAAAATCTTACGAACATGCTGCACTTATGCAATGGCGCATGATGAATTTGTGCTCCTTATAAAAATGATTTAGCTGCTAAGCGCACTTTAATATGTACAACACCTGGAATATATCTTAATAGATCAGTTAGTAGATTCCGACTTCATGAAAGACCAATGTACCTTTTGATTTGGGACAATACTGTAAATTGAAAAGACAACATAAGGGCTGCTTTGTCATGGAAAATTACTATTTAAGAAATTACGTGTGAGGCTAGACAATATAGGTTTGTGAAAAGTATTGACGCCTGTGAAGTATTGTGGTGGAAAGAATTGCAGAGGTGAATGCAGCACTCTTGAATAGCCTGACTGGGAGATGGAACATGTGCTGCTGATTGTTCTGATTGTGCGAGTATTCCACCAGAAGTGCCTTAGACAACTTATTAAGAGAAGGGAACAGAAGAGATTAATTTTTAAAGTCTTAAGTAGAAATAGCGCCTAAACGCACAAAGCGCCAACGATAGTCAATGGTTGTGATAGACAGGGACCTATGCATAATTTGATGCTGGCTGCGATGAGCGTGGGTCAGATACACCAATAAGGTTCATCCTAATTAAAGATTTTAGCTTCTGACTTTAGTCCTGTAAGCCCCAACCCACAATAGGAGTTTACTTCTAAAAAACCCCAGGACCTCAAGGGAGGAACTTAGAGACTCATAGGGTGTAGGCAGAGACCAACAGCAGAGTCCAGTCCACGTCCAGTTGCCACTGGTCAGCTTGGAAGTTCCAGGAAAGGAATCTTTTAGCTTATTGTAACCTCGTAGTTTGAACAGGAGCAGCCTTAGGACCCTTAGAGTCGACTTCTTTGTCCTGGGTAGAAGAGGGAGCAAGTCCAGTCCTTCAAGACTCCGCTCAGATCACAGTCCAGTCCTCTTCTGTTCTTCCTCAAGTCCTGGAGTGTTCTGAAGTGAGTGCCATTTATGCCAGGCATTAGCTAGTGGGTGAGAATGACTCCTGGGCATACCCTAACCAAGTTCTGAAGGCCAACTGTTAGAAATGGGGGTCTCTAGTCGGCAAGGGCTTGCACCTTTGTCCAAGTAAGGACCCCTCTCCCTAGTCAGGATAAGGGAGTTACACTCCTAAAATAACCCCTGCTCACCCCCTTGGTAGCTTGGCATGAGCAGTCAGGCTTATCTTAGAGGCAGTGTGTAAAGTATTTGCACATAACCAACAGTAATACAGTGTAAGCACTACAAAAGGTACACCATACCAGTTTAGAAAAATATCCAATATTTTTATATACTTAAGACAAGACCAAAAACGATACAAAATCCACAATACGGTACCTAGAAATCTTCAGTTATCAAAATAAACTTGAAAAACAGTTCCTTGAAGTCAATAGCTCCGTCTGGGGCTATCACTGCATTGTGAACAACAAATCCAAACAGTTCTGGCTGACCGCTGCGTCTCGGGCCAGCTACGGTGTCGGGAAGACCCGCAAAACAGTACCTTTAGAAATGCAGGGAGTCAGCGACCTCTCGTTGAGCTCTGAAAGCATGGCATCCGCAGGTGTCAGTTCTGGAGGTCTGTGCAGGAGTCGTCGGGCCCTTGAAGTCACAAGCGTTGCAGATCGAACTGCTCGCCGTTGAAGTCGGGAGCGCCGTTGCAAAGTGCAGCGGTGCGTCGTGCTGTGCCCTCAGGTCGCGGTGCAGGCTGCGGCCCAGTGACGGTCGTCCAGCGGCGTCAGTGAGACCAGGGCTGTGGTGCAAAGTGATGCGGTGCTCGTCGCGGTGCTGGTAGGTCACGGTGAAAGCAGCGGCGTATTCGTTGCTGAAGCGATGTCGTCAGCTGACGAACTGGAGTCGATGGTGCCGGCGTCGGTAGGCCAAAGCTGTGGTGCAGGATGAGGACGGTGCGTCGTGTAACTTACGAGCGGTGCCCTTGATCCACGGTGCAAGCTGGGGCGTCAATGTCGGCGTGAAGCGTCATTGTCGGGGATACCAGGGCGACGGTGTGAAGCGAGGCGGTGCGGAGTGCGGTGCCCACAGGTCGCGGTGCAAGCAGCGGCTCAGTGGCGGTGTCAGCAGGCGTCTTTGGTGAAACCGGGTTGCGTTGCGGCGGTGCCCTCTGCAATGCCTTCAGGACCCGGCGGCGGCATCGTAGACGGCGTCGGGTTGCTTTTTCTTCTGTTGCAGCACAAAACACACAGTCCCCAGTGCTGAGGGTAGAAAAACATGAAGTCTTTGCTGTTCCTGAGACTTCTTGAACAGGGGGCAAGCTCTACCTCAAGCCCTTGGAGAAACTCACAAAAAGAGATTGCAGAAAGTTCAGTCCAGTCCTTTCACTGCCCAAGACAGAAGCAGCCACTGCAGGCCAACACAGCAAAGCACACAGCAAAGTGGTAGTTCCTCCTCACAGCTTCTCCAGTTCTTCTTCTTGGCAGTCTTCTTGGTCCAAAAGAGTTCTAAAGTTCTGGGGTCTGGGCCCCAATATTTATACCACCAAATCCTTTGTTCTCTGAAGGCAGAGAGTGTCTGTACCCAGCCAAAACCAGTTCTGTCCTCACTGGTGCAGCTTCCTGGCAGGGGGTGGAGACGACATTGTGCAAGGCAGAACAGGCCCAATCAGGTGCAAGGAAATCTCCTCCCACTACTCTAAATGCAACCAAGGTCTATTCAGCCCAGCCCTGACCCATCAGACTTCTGGAGCCGCTGCCCCTCTCCAGCCCCTGTCATCCAAAAGCCAGACATGCAATACACAAACCTAGCAGAGTCACACTGGATGGTTAGGCAAGAAAATACCTACTTTCTAAAAGTGGTATTTTCAAACACAGAATGTAAAAATCACCCTCACTAAAAGATGCATTTTAACATTCTGTGTTCAGGCATACTAAACTTTATTTTCCTACCTTGTTCCCAGGGCCAGTTATGTTTATAAGATGTTATAAACAAACTCCCCATTCTGTCCTATGGGAACAGGCAGCCTTGCAATGGTGAAAAACGAAATACACTGTAATTCACCACCAGGACATGTCACACACAGCAGTACATGTCCTATCTCTGACATACACAGCACCCTGCCCACAGGGGTACCTTGGGCCTACCTTAGGGGTGACTGACATGTAGAAAAAGGGAAGGTTGGGGCCTAGCAAGTGGGTGCACTTGCCAGGTCGACATGGCAGTTACAAACTGCGCACAGACCCTGCGGTGGCAGGTCTGAGTTACCTTTTCAGGGCTACTTCTGTGGGTGGCACAACCAGTGCTGCAAACCCACTAGTAGCATTTGATTTACTTTACTAGGGCATCACCAGTAAATCAAATATGCCAATCATGGAAACACCAATCCATAACATAATTTACAACAGGAGCACTTGCACTTTAGCACTGAACAGCAGTGAGAAAGTGCGCAGAGACACTAAACCAGCAAAAACAGAGTCAAAACCGGGAGGTTAGAAAGCAAAAAGACAGGGTAAACATGCCAAAATATGCCAAGGCTAACACCAACCCTACCCATTTTGGGCATTTTCAAGATGGTGAAAGTTTTCGGTCACTGGCCACACTAAACATGGACTATGATGGCTGAGGATGTGTATGTGGAGTCCACTACGGTAATCCTAGTGCCCTCCAACATCTAACACTAAAATCCAGTTTGAGGCAGTCCCTGTACCCCTAATAAACCCAGAGACAGAAGTTTGTTATAAACACCATAGGGCTTTCAAGCACCTAGACATTGGATGCACAATTGTCTTGCATCCTTTACTCGCTCTTTGAAATGCATCCCAAGTGTTATATGTAAAACCCCTACGCAAACAAATGATGGATGGAATGCTGAATAAATCAAACATTCACCCCCAGTCAAGAGATCTGGGTTAAATCCATTGTTCTTTTGCTCACCATGCCACCCCACTTTAGACCCAGCCATATGCAAATCAGTCTTGACCCTGTTACTCATGGGAATAGTCCAGCCCGAACTGCCAAGCCAGGTCCACCCTGGACCGGAAACAAGCATCCTGGGACCGGTTTTGGGGTATTACCTCACTGGGACACAACGGGTGGTGAGGAAGGACCACATGATGCCTATCACAGCAGTCCTGGGGACCAGGGCCCAATCTACATTGGAGACAGGGGGAGGATAGTGTTGCTGAGCCTGAGAGACGACTGTACAAGCGCCTGGAAAGCACCCCTCCCTCCTGAGGCCTTCACTCTTGGGAGATGCCTAGCGATGCAGCCTGCCTGAGGGCCACCCTTTCGCTGTCCTGGCCCCTGGCGTCTCAGTCCTCCAGGGGCCTGAGGCCCAGTCTACACTCAAGCCAATGAGACCACCCCAATGCCAGGCCTGGGACATAGCAACATGTAGTGCAGGTGAGTGCCCCTCCTCCCGAGGCCTACGCCACTGTGAGACTCTTGCCTGAGCAGCCCGCCCGGGGACCGTTCTTTCAATCTCTGCAGCTCCTGCACCATGGCCTGTGGCTTCCCCTCCCTGCACCAGATGTTGGCCTTCTGACTCGGGATAGCTGGCTGGGACTGGGCAGTCATCAACCAGGAGGGACTGCTGCCGGGGGTGGCCATGTATAGCGCCTCGCTGCTTCTGAGGGACCCTGCAGTGCATGAACATGAAGAGCAGCGAGAGGGCCCCCTGAGGAAGACGTCGGAGTCCTCCTTGGCCCAATAACCTTGCTGCTACTGATGATTGCGGGGAGCGCTGAGGCCAGGCTCAGAGACAGACGCCGCAGACGTTTGGGGTGGGGGCTCCTCTCTCCACCCTGAGGCCTTTGCCAGCATCAGATACCAAGAGGCCTAACCCCCAGTGGGACCATCTTATGATTCCTCGCAGGGGGCTCTGCCTCACATTAATTCTCTCCCCTCTACCGCTGGTCCAAGCCGAGCAGCTACCGGCTGGATGCGAGCGGAGACCAGTGGCTGCTGGGCCTCTGCAGCGGCTAGAGAGCCTGCCCATGGTGGGTCAGAGAGGACAGCCCAAACCCTGCGGCGAGAGTCAATGTGCGACGACCACCTAGAGGCAGGCGCCATGTGGCGTGTTGAAACCTCATAAACGGGGGTGACGAGGGAACCAAAAGACGGCTGATTGACAAAGGCCAGACCGACCTACCCCCAGAGACTATCAGTCAAGAGGCACCACCTCCTTTCAACCTTCAGACCCCCTTTTGTTCCCCTCCTGCTGGCTCTGGCACCAGAGAGCACATTGTGATTGGGGGTGTTTAGCAAGTGAGGCCTCAAACAGAGAAAGCCAGTGCCCCGTGACCTGGTTCAGGCAGAGTCCTTGACAGACCCTCCGGAGGCCGCGTCACTGAGGTGCAGTCTACCTGGACCCACCTGCTCCCCCACTTGCTGTCATTCAGAGGGCCAGGGCCGCAGGTGTATGGGCCCAGACCCGGGGAGTCTGGTCCTGTGCTGGGGAGACTTTATGCCACCACATCACTGGCGTATGGGGCACTGCTGCAACTCATAAACAGATCCTAGAGCCACTGTCATCCGGTGGTCAGATATTAGGCTAAAGTGGCGTCCGGTGCAGGCACTGTCCTGTCCCAATCACTTCATCACCAGGATAACCCTAACCGGTGATGGGAAGCTGGGACCAGACAAGAGGTCCCCCCAGGCTGCCATCCTCATCCACAGACTCAGCGGACCGACCGGATCACAGCCACTCACAGGTGGCAAACTGGATCCGGTCCTTTACCCCAGCTTCAGAACTATCCCCCTACTTTTCCTTTGAGTGAGTTCACCGGGTCCCAGTCTGCCTCACCCGGTTGCTACCTGACTTCTTCTCTACAAAGATAGAGACTCTATTATACAGGCGGCTCAATGGCGGGCCCACTAGAGATTGAAAGCAGCAGAGTATCCGTCTTTTCAGACTTCACGATGGCAGTACAACAGCAACGTTCATCCTTACTTGGACTGAAATGCAGACTCCGAGACATGAATCTCCAAAACTCATTGTTGTTCCCAACCAAACTTAAAGTTATAGAAGACCAACCAGCGTGCCAGTTTCTTTCCTGACCCCTCATCTGCATGTGACTGGATAGAACACCTGGCTGACCCTGTGACTTCTTCCACAAATAGGACTGGGACGCAGCTGATAGCCTGACAGTGGAAGGGGCGTCAAGGCAGCAGATCCAAGGACCCACCAAGCGCACCAAGACTGCCTTCCCAACAAGAACTTCATGAAGGCCAACAGTCTGCCATCGCCGTGGCCATATCATTCCACCAACCAGTGGTGCCCTACGACTTGGACACCGCGTCCACCACTAGCAGTGACTGCCTTGGTGCTGACCTGTCCACCTCTCCAGGATCCATGACAGGACCACAAGTTACCCCACAGACATTCAACGACATACTCCGATAGCCCCATTGCCTCAGGGGGATCGGGACTCACAGCTTCTGTTCCAGGGTGCCTGGCGGTGCCTCGCCCCCCCTCCCTCCAGCCGGGAGCTTCCTACCCCGTGACTCCAGTGGACACTGCTATAGATGTTGCCCCTCTCAACACACCCACTGTGCGTAGGCCCCGGCATCTGGTGCCAGAGCCTCGTTCCGTCTGGACCCTCTGACAGCACTTTCAGAGCTCTCCCTCTGCCTTCTGACCCCCTATCTTTTCCAGATACTTTGGTTTGACTTAACAAGGGATGCTGTCTCCACTCCCCATCCACGATAGATATGTTAAACTTCAATTTAGTCAAGCAACCTGTTGCTGCCGACACTGGTCATGGTTCTGGCTTTGCCATGTTGTTCCAACCATTTTTCACCCCTACCCTAAGTTTACTGCTTCTGAGGTACCTGTACTCGCAAATGACATGATGGAACA
The DNA here is from genome assembly GCA_963921515.1 of Calotriton arnoldi. NCBI lineage: Eukaryota > Metazoa > Chordata > Amphibia > Caudata > Salamandridae > Calotriton > Calotriton arnoldi. The sequence goes on from CAWUFW010002725.1 coordinate 346,802, forward strand.
GCACACTCCTTCAAACACTGGAGTCAAACTGCACAGCTAGCTCACGCTCTTCCTTTTCCAGTCAATAACTCAATCAATCAATCAAGTGACTTGCAAAGCACGATTACTAACCCATAAGGGTCTCAAGATGCTGGGGTGCGGCTGCTGATCTGTCGAATGCACTGTGGTTCAGTTGAAGAGCCAGGTCTTGAGTTCCTTCCAGAACTAAGGCAGTGAGGGGGAATGCCTGATGGTGCGGCAGAGTTCAGGGGCGATGGAGGTGCTGCCTCTGTTGAATTTGTGGTGCGGGCAGGGGTCCAAGGGTGCTCCGGAGTGGATGCTCTTCATGATCTTAAGGGTGTTGTCAGGGGAGTCCAGCTGAGCAGGGTCTGCTGGGATTCGGTGTTGTTGGGTGCGGTGGTTGTGGGTGCAGTGAGAGGGTCTTGGGTATCAGGGCTGTTGAAGCTGTCATAGATCTCCTTAATCTTGCGGTGGCAGAAGATGCTGAGGTGGTTGCAGAGGTCCTGGGAAGGTGGTATGTCTGCTGTCTCTGTGCTAGGTTTAGTGAATTCTTTGACCACAGTGAAAAGTTTTTTGCTATTGAGTGCTTTGGTATTGATCCTTTTCTGTAGGGCTGCTTTCTTTGTTGTTCTAATGAGGTGGTGGTGTGCGGTGACAGCGGTTTTGAAGGCTGAGTGGTCTTCCGGGGTCTTGCTGCTCCTCTATCTCTTCACAAGCCATTGACAGATACATCTGGACTCATGAAGGGTGGGAGAGAACCAGTTGGCTTTTTTGGGGTGTCGCTTGCCTGGGTCTTTCTTGAGGGGAGCCAGTGTGTCAGCACAGTTGGCGATCCATCGATGGAGGTTGCGTGCTGAGGTATAAGCATCCGCGGATGTCAGGGGTGGAGTTTTACTGAGGGAGGTGGTGAACTGTTCTTCAGTGACCTTGTACCAACTTCTGCAAGGGTAGCGGTGGGTGTGGTGGTGTATGGTGAGTTTGGTGAAGGAGAAGTGGAAGCAGCGGTGGTCAGTCCAAAGGTGCTCGGAGGTGTGACTGAAGGTGATGTCGCTGGTGGAGAAGATGGGGTTGAGAGTGTGTCCTGCTGAGTGGGTTGTGGAGGTGACCCGTTGTTTGAGTCCAATGGTGGTGAGTTTCTCCAGCAGGGACAAGGTGTTCTTGTCTCTAGGGTTGTCCAGGTGAAAGTTGAAGTCACTGAGGATGATGTAGTCTGTAGAGGCGAGAGCGTGGGGTGTGATGAAGTCAATGATGCAGTCGCTGAAGAGTGGACGGGGTCTAGGGGGTATGTAGATGAGGGTGCTGCAGAGGGTGATGCTCGGGTTGGTCTGGACCTGGAAGTGGAGCTGCTCCATGTTGTTCAAGTGGTGAGGCGGAGGGTGCTTTTGTGTACGATGACGATGCCTCCCCCCAGTTTGATGCGGTCCTTGTGAAATAATCTTGTAGCCGTCCAGGATGGCAGTGGCGATATCCGGGGCAGAGGTCGGGTTCATCCAGGTTTCCGCGAGGAAGGTGATGTTGGGGTAGACGGAGTCGAGTAGGTCCCAGATCTCCACAGCATTTTTGTGTAGGGAGCGTGTGTTAAGCAGGATACAGCTGAGACAGTTAGTTGGGTCCGGTATTTGTCGACCTTTTGGTGGGTGGGTCTGGTGTGCGGTGGCAGGTGAAGGAATAGCTGCAGTTTCAGAAGGGAAAAGGGTCCTGGGTGTCATTTGACAATGCCCGGTGGCAGGCGGGGTGGCGTCCAGTGTCGAGGGCGTGGAGGGTGCTGGTGTTGTAGCGGTGGATGGTCCAAGGACCAGGGTCCGTGGTGCTGGGCACAGTCCAGGTCCCTTCTGCACACCGGCGGTGCGCCCACTGAGCGCAGCCACCATTAAGTAGCGTGAGGGGGAGGGCTGGACAGCTGGGAAAAATGGGAAGCGGGAGAGCAGCACTGGAGGAGGGCAGGGTCGCACGGGACGAGTAGCAGTGGGGACATGGTGAGAAAAAGGCGCAAAAGTGACAAAAGGAAAAGTGGAAGAATGCCAAAAGTGAAGGAAAGTGACAGAAGAGCAGAAAAATGCGGAAAGTGACAGAAAAGCAGAAAATATGAGGAGAAAAGAGATCAGGAGAAAAGGCAGAAAAGCAGAGAGACAGAAGGCTGATGATAAAGCAGTCAATGGCTGGCAGTCCCAATCAGCGTGCCCCAGCCACGTGAGTCAGCAGTCACTCACCGGCAGTGGTGGTCTGTATATGGCTTAGGCCCCACTATGCTCCCATTCTGACCTCCACAGGGGACCTACCCTTGGACTGATGTGTTCATGTTGCCTTATGACAATTCTGATAAGCATGTTATGTTTTCAATATCCTGCCATATTGTACTGGTAAAATGCATCAATAAAAGAATTTGAAAACATAATGAAAGTATTATACTGGATAATTTTTGATACAGGTTTATTTTTTAAAATACCATTGGAATGAACTAGCCTTGACAAGCAGGAGCTTGTATCCCCAGCACACCACTGATGAGAGACAGAAGACATTGACACAAGACAGACCAAACTCTATTCGCAGTACCTGTACTGGAGTTGAGGAACAGACCCATAAGAAGGAACGCAAAATCTTCTGCTCCATTTTTTTGGGGAGGAAAGATCAATCACTCAGTGTACACGTTCTACCCCATATGATAATGTTGGGGAATCTTTGACTTATAGGCCATAATAAGTGTTTGAAATGTCTGCTTCCAATTGAAAACGTTTTTTCAATGCTCCATGTGCGATCGCCTTAGACATTTGCTGCGCTGTGTGATGTGTTTGGCTAAGATTGTGCAAGAACATTCTACCTAAATAAGTATATGTCTTTACACATTTCAAATTGTCATTGACCAGCAAGCAGTTAAGTTACTTTTTTCTGTCCTACGTTAAACATTAATATTTTGCTTTTTTGTGCATTTATCTTGACAAAATGTTTAACATTGAAATAATCTAATGCCTGTACATGTTGTTGCTGGCCAATATGTGTGAGATTGAATAAATTCAAATTGTTAGCATAAAAAAGTGCGTAGGAGTGGACAGTCCCTAATTGTGGGGGGGAATTACTTACATTGGAAAATACGTTCTATAAATCATACACATATAATGAAAACTAAAGTGGAGCCAAAATTCCTCTTTGTTGGAGACCATTCTGTAATTATCTTAGAGGAGAGGACTCTATCTCTGCTTAACAGCACTTTGCACCAGGTGGAAGAGCTGTTAGTAAACTCAGCAGAGTGGATGGCATGCTAAGGTTGGATAGTTTTTTTCCAAAGTAATGGTTGATCCACCTGGTCAAATACCATTGAAACATCTATAAATGCTTTGCATACACACTGTTTTCATAGCCAAACATATTTATCAAGAATAAATTCAAGAACTGCTATATTATCAGTTGCTAAGCAACTGGGTTGTAACCCAGATTGTTCACAAGCGATGATGTTGTTAATGGGCGGACCCTGAGCCGTGTCTTCTGGATTTTTCAAGCCACAGACTCCAAGAGAAAAGGAGAAAAACCAAACTGAATCCGGGAAGTGACAAGCAGAGCGGAGAAGCAGGTTGACCAGGGGAGAAACTATGTGTAACAAGGAGTGCTCAATTGTTCGGCAATCACTTTTGAAAATGTATGCCAACAGAGAACGTGAAAAATGTACTGCTATGTGCCTCGGGATCTGAATTGGCCATGTAAATGAGGAACTGCAAAGAAGGGAGATATTTCATCTGTGCATTGACTTGTTTTCAGATCAAATTAAAGGTTTCTGTTGATCCAACAATGTTTCCAAAATTGGTTCATGTTCACAAATACATATATATATATTTTAGAGGATATGTGGCCATTACAGGAGGAAAATGAAGAATCGCAGAATGCTTTTGAACCATCAAGCATTCAAAATGTGGAACAAGAAAATTTGAATCTGGCAACTGGAGGGATCACCCTGTTTCGACCGAAATCAAGGTATATTCCTCAGATGATAAAGGACAACTTGGATACTTTCTCGGACAATGTCATAAGAGATTTAAGATATTTATATCAGACAGTTGGGAATCGAAAAAAACAACTAAATTTAAAGGAAAGAAAGATATTCCAAACAGTTGATAACATTAAGAACATGTCTGAAGTAATAGTGAAACCGTCTGACAAAGGGGGAAATATAGTCCTCTGGGTTAAAGAACTGTATAAAATGGTGGCATTTACCCATTTAAATATTAGGGCTTGCTACAAAAGGATAACGATGGATGAATATGAAGAGGTCAAGGAGAGCTTCACCAGCAGATTAATAACATGGAAAAATCGGAATCTTTCAAGTTAGGAATGAGTTTTGTTTCTTAAAACAAGAGAGTCCAGTTCTGCCTGTATTCTACATGACTCCAAAAATATATAAGGATTTGAATAAGCCACCAGGGAGACCTATAATTTCAGCACAGAATAGCATTTTTGAAAATTTCTCCAAGTATATCGAATTCTTCTTAAATCCCATTACCACTACTCTTCCATAATCCATAAAGGATTCAGCAGACTTTTTAAAGTACTTCTATGATGTTAAGTGGGAGCAAAATATGGTGTTGATGACTTTAGATGTCTCAACCCTTGATACATGTATAAGACATCAGGATGGAATAAGAGCAACTAAGCATTTTTTACGCATGAAGCCTATTAGATTTGCAGAGCACCATAAGATGTTGTTGGAAATGATGAAATGGTGCTTGACAAGAAATATATTTCTGTTTGAAAATGAGTTGTTTCAACAAGAACAGGGGACGGCCATGGGCACCTGATTCGCCCCCAGTTATGCTAATTTACATCTAGGCTGGTGGGAGGAGCAGGTCCTCGGGGGTCCGACAATGGAGCACTGGTCAGAAAAAAATCATGGTGTGACTAAGATTCATTAACAATGTTTTTGTACTGTGGCAGGGCACAGAGACAGAAGTGGATCATTTTATTTCAGAACTAAATGTCAAAGATTTGAATCTGAAATTTGTAGAACACAAAAGTAAAATATCTGTAGAATTTCTCGACATTAAAATCTGGGTAAATTGGAAACAACAATATTTAGAAAACCAACGGCGGGAAATACCTTTCTCCACGCCAGTCGTTCACATCCAACCGCATTGATAAAGAGTATACCATTTAGAGAGTTCTGCAGAGCAAGGAGGGCATGTAGTACAATGGAAGGGTACGATGAAGTAGAACAGAAGATGAAAACACGGTTTTTACAAAGAGGCTATCCATCTTCAATTTTGGAAGCAGCCTCAAAAAAAGCAAGGGGATTGAATAGGGAGAGTGTACTATTTAACCCTTTAAAAACTGCTAGAAAAAGGAAACATTTGAAGACACACAATGCACACAGATTTATAACTACATATTGTGAGGATCATATGAAAATTCATCAGATTTTAAACAAGCATTGGTGCTTTATTAAGGAAGACCCGGTTATAAGTCAGATGACAACAAAGCAACCTCAGATTACATATAGAAAATCCAAATCGCTAAAATATTATTTGGTGATAAGCAAGCTTTCAGGGGATGCACATCAAAAAACTTGGCTTCAACAAAAGGAAGGCTTTAGAAAGTTTTTAAAATGCAAGGCCTGCCAGCATGGGGAGAATATCTTGACATTAAAAACAGCGTTTAATAAAACTATAAAAGTAAACGGAATACTACCATGTAAAACAGGTTTTGTAGTGTATACACTCAAATGCCCATGTGAGAAGTTATATGTAGGGAGTATTACATTACCAGTACACAAAATAATTTTGGAGGGCCATAGTTAACAAAAATCGTAGTTATCCAGTGGGCAGGCATTTTGAGAAGGACCATCAGAGTAACCCAACATTACTGAGATATAGCTGCATTGCACAGATACCGTAGAGAAAAAGAGGTGGGGATAGAGGAAAGGAATTGAGGAAATTAGAAACTTTCTTCATTTTAGAGCTAGATAGCAAGGAACCAAATGGTTTTAATATGGATGCAGAACTCTTCACCTGCTTATATTGAAAAATGCATCCCATGAAACACAATCCTCAGAGAGAGCAAAATGAAATTATCAGGATAGAGAAAGGAAAATAGGAGGGGCTATGTTTATTAGCACTAAGCACTTTATAGAGTATAGGCCCTTTATGTATAAAGCACTTTACACAAGTTTTAGTTATTTATTTTATAACGTCAGGTAATACATTATGTAAGGCATTAGCCAAGTGTAAAGAATGATATGCTCATACTGCTCTTTTAACATTGAGGACAGCCCTTTTGTTTTAAAAAAGGTGGAATTTTCCAGATTGAATACATTCTAGTACAAAGATTACAAGTAAAATGAAAGGGATTTTATCCAATATGAGACGTTCATGAAGTTGAAGAAATGGAGTATTCATGAAATGACTATTCTAAGGGTAAAAGTAAAAACTGGAATGAAATAGGTCACTTAATATGAGGAAAAAAAGAGCAATTTTGCGTATTGTAAAAAATGGTGCTGGTTTTAATCAGCTAAGATGTGAAGATGTTTATTAGTACTATGCACTTTATACGGTTTCTGTACTTTAAGTATAAAGCACTTTATAGAGTGTATGCACTATTTGTATAAAACACTTTATAAATCTATAGAGAACATTATAGAATGCACTAAAAAGGTACTAGCCAAGGAAAAGACTTACATGCGTGCAACATTCTCTTAATATGGAGGATAGCTTTTTTATGGGAACTTTCCCAGTGGAATATATTGTATTATAACGATTATATTTGTAATGAATTGATCTTTATTTATTGAGTAACATTCATGGAGTTAAAGAAATGTATCATCCATGAAATGTCTATGTTAGGTAGGTTTTTAAACTCTGTATCAATAAGCCACCTGACAAAAGAAAAAAGAAGCAACTATGCATGTTTCAAAATGGTGCTTGTTTTTACCAGCTATAGTGTAAGGGGATGTTCCACATTTGTCCTCTCTCTCTATGTTTCATGTAAACAAGTTTGAACATTTAAAAGGTTACAAAAAATTGGTGCTCGTCGTGGTGAACAAGGCTGCGCCTGGCAGCCGAAACGCTTAGATGGTTATGCCACTCATGAAATAAACTCGAGTGAAACCTACAAGAGTGCCGATTTCATCTTAGTTTTAAGAAGGGTGATTTTTTGGTGATATATACATACACACCTCCCTTGAAAGAAGAGAGCACGCACAGGGGGACTGCAGGATCAAAGCTTTTTCTTTAATGTGTTGGGCTTCCCCCGACCCAGCAACTCAGAGACGAGTTTTGGCAGATCAACTGTCTTTCTCAGTATATATGCATGCAGCACCTTGAAGGCAAAATCTCAAATACAAGCACTCTTTTGGTACACAGATTACTTTTATGCTATATACTTGTTCTCGATTAAATGCAGAGTATTGTGGTGAAAAAGGAGTTTAGAAGTAATTGTAATTTCATAATTTTCTGTAGCTCGTGGTTCCAGTGTTTCTGCCATACTGCAATATAGTACCTGGACAATATCTGAATCTTGTTAAGTGTGAGCACCATCTCATGCATCTTTCCTGTATTGCAGAGTCTGCATCTTTCTAATATTCAGTTTTTCTCTATACATTTAGTACATCTAAATCATCTAGTAGAATGCCACCAATAGAATGGCAACAACCCGCTCATGTTTTCTTTTTTTTTTTTTAAACTGTTTTTAATAACATCATGGCAATACAGAGTTAAGTGACCTAGGTTACATTACAGTACACAAGTTCTTCAAAGGTAATGCAGCATAACATCCTTGCTTGGTTTTAGATGTTAACCTCTGAGAGATCACCCATCCAAGGACAGGCAGTTGAACATGTTATGTACAAGCTGATATATCAGAAGAGGAGGTGAAGTAATGCCCAGGGTGAAAGGATAATAGTCTCAAAGCAACTAAAGCACACCCCATGTTTCATACCTCCCCCCACCTGCAATAAGCCACCCATTTTAGTTGTGCAGCAAAGTAATAAAGTTCTAGATCAGGGACTGCCAAACTGCTACTGTCAATGGGGAGCTAGAGTTTGACCAGTGCCAGTCGTCGACATAACGTCCCCCAAATGAGTTAAGCCGAATCAGGAGTGCTACAAAGTAGTACAAAAGGTGGGCAAGAAATACCATTTTTGACAGCACAAGTATATTGGCAACCATATGATAGATACGGACACCCAGGTAGCGAAATGAGCATGGTTCCCAACAGAGATCAATTCCTACTTCCGGCAGTGAGGAGTTGTCTCTGAGGCATGTATCGGGAAAGCGTTCGATTTACCCCGAATCACATGAAGACCAGATAAACGATTAAAGATCTCCAGGGCGCGGCAAGCACCCTCAACATCTGAACGTTCCCCTCGGAGATATAGTAAGATATTGCATGCATGTAGAGAAACATAGAGGCAATGGCCATCCGTTGGTTCCAAGTATAAAAGCTGTGTCAAGGTAAGGAAACCGCTCCCCAATATCATACTAGCCATAGTGGCATAGAGAAAGTCCCAGCACAAAGAATCAAAAGCTTTCTCCATATCTATGGATATCGCAAGAGCCTTACGATAGTCTGCTGGAGAGATGTGAGAATGTACAGTAATTGACGGATGTTAGGAATCATGCGGCATAAGGGTATAAATTCTGTTTGATCTGGATGTTTAAGCTCGCTAACATGTTGGAGAAGTCGGGTAACCAGGATTTCGCTGAGTATTTTATAATCTACATTTAATATAGAAAGAGGTCTTTAAGACGTCACTTTTTCCCCATCTTGGCCCTTCTTGAGCAGGGGCACCAATAGCACCACCAGCTGTCTTTGCCATACTATAAAGCGTGGTTAAGACTGGGGCCAGGGCATCCACACACGTCACCCAGAATTCTAGGGGAATCCCATCTGATCCTGGTACCTTGCCACTGGCCAGGGCCTTAAGTGCCCTCCTGAATCCTTGGACCATGATTTCACTTTCCAGGGAAGCAGCTACTGTTGGAGGCAGCTGTTTGTGTCTGCTGCTAGTATTTAGTCATAGAGTGGAGGTTGTGTTAGGATAGCTATAAAAGAAGTAGTACTAGGTCGAGAAGGTTGCATTTGCTGATCTCAGTATAAGGGACTGTCCGGGACAATGTCGGGAACACAGTCAGGGACTTGAGCAAGGACTGGGGACTGGGTAGAAAATGTACCGTGCACAGAAACAGTAGTACAGCGCTGCCCAGGATGACACAAGGAGTCAGAGGAGAAAAAGGGATCCAAAGGGGAAGCCTGTACAAGATGGCTAAGACTCAGAAAAGAAGGGCACTCGCAAGGCAATTTAGCATTCAGACTAACTACACCCAGGACGGACGTGCAAGACATATATATAATACAACATTAACAATAAAGGGAATGTGGGGTAAAGCACTCAGGAGCTCCACATGGTAAGACTGAAGCTCAGTAAGTTCCTCACCCACAATTGCTGTTACAGATAATGACTGAAAATACCCACATATAGGATATGTATGCAAAGGCAGGGTCTGTGGATCTTATACCTATGGTGATGTTATAACTGTAACTCAAAGACAATACTCACAGTGAACAAGAAACACCACCTAGGTAGTCAGCTGTGAACATGGATCCTGGTGATCAAACAGGAACACGCAAGGCAGTAACAGCAAAGGGGTAGAACTAAACACAAGCACAATATACAAGGAGCTAGCAAGGAGGAGTGCTTAACAGGAAAGGAAGGAAATCACAGGGCACACTTGGCAAAAAGCAGGTAACAAACATGTAAGGTAACAGAAGCAAGACAGCAGAATAGAAAGACAGCAAATTAGAACTGGAACCAAGGAAATAGGAAGAAAAGCAGGGACTGGAAAAGGATATACAGAAGAGGAGGCTACAAGGGTATATTAGAATAGTGCAGGTTCAGGAATAAGGAAAACAAAGTAGCATAGAAGGCAGTGCTGGGGCAGGAACAAGAATTGAGCCAAGGTTCAGGAGTCAAGGTAGCACTGCAGGCAGTGCTGGTTCAGGAACAGGGAATTACTAAAGATTCAGGAGTCAAGGTAACACTGCAGGCAGTGCTAGTTTAGGAACAAGGAATTACTAAAGCTTCAGGAGTCAAGGTAGCACTGCAGGCAGTGCTAGTTCAGGAACAGGGAAATTACTAAAGCTTCAGGAGTCAAGGTAGAACTGCAGGCAGTACTGGTTCAAGGAAACAGGAAATAGCTACAGCTAAGGAAACAATGAGTAGCTATAGCTCAGGAACTCAGGAAACAAGGTAGCACTGCAGGCAGTGCCAATTCAGGCACAAGGAATAGCTATAGCTCAGGAATCAAGGAACAAGGATTAACTAAATCTCAGGAAACACTGGAAACAAGGATATCAAAGGCTCAGGAAACACTGGAACAAGGATCGGTCTCACCGGTATACAGCTACAATGACAGACACTGGGCTGAAGAGAGCTGGGGCTTAAAAGAGGTCACAGTATTCATGCGCATCAGGTGTGAGCAGGCTAGCAGCAGACAGCCACAGGTGAGCTGAATTCCTCCACCCATCCTTGGCTTGCAGGGGTGGAGACAAAGCAGTGAGCAGGGGATTATAGGTAGTGCAGTTTCCAGCATGAGCAGACTGGCTTCCACAAAACCCGGCATGGATTGGGAATGGATGTCAATTCCTAAATGATGTCCAAATGCCTGGAAGTCAGGATATGCATACAGGGGAGTGTCTGGAAGCATATTAGAATACTGGAAAGCCCCACAATTCAGCCCCCTGGTGGTGGGAACGAGAGCACAGGGAGTGAATCGTGACACTCAGGCTGACTAAAGTCTAGGTCACCCCCCTGTTGTTCACACATGAAGTATATGGGAGCCTTGGAGATCAGGGTAAGCCAACCATGCCAACAGTCTGCCAGTTTTGTTGCATTCCCAATGAGTCCTAGTGATGTAGGCTTGATAGTCATACACTCTAGGTGTTCTACTAATTCAAACTGCTTCTCCCTTTAATCTTACACCCGTCCTGAGGCATTGGACGGCCCTCTGTAAGAAATTCCAATCTTCATAATAGCTGTTCCTGGGTCAAAAGTCAGAATTTCACTGTGCAGTTGGGCTCAGGTCCCCACTGTGGTCAAGATGCAGTGGCCTTGTACAACGGTTTTGAATGCTTCCCATTCCATCAGCGGACAGGAGGTCGTACCAGTGTTTTTCCTGAAATAATTACCAATTTTGTCCCCTAATATTGCTTTGAAGATGGGGTCATCAAGGGTCACGCTACTGAGCTTCCAGTTTGGGATGCAGGACCTGCCTTTTGTCCAGTTGAGGGACACTAATAGCAGGTTATGTACAGAACATTTGTATTGTTATAGAGTGTTCTGTTTTCCCGATTCATTTTTCCTTGGTCTTGTTACCAAAATTCGATACGACAGAAAGAAAAGGTCCTTCAGCTATGATTGTTGTAATTGTATCCTTTTATTTGATATTTGCAGGTTATCCTGCTTAACTTTGCGCTATATTCCTTATCCTTGCTCAGTAGTTTAATGGTTATTTTTTGTTATTCCGATTGCGTTACTGCTTTTTTCATGTACCACCGGTCTTCTAGAATAGCAGCACATTAGCACTCAATCTTATCCTCGCAACACTGCTGAGTATTCAGAACATTTAGGTCACTACAGTTGTCAGTACCTCTGTAGATTTAGGATGGTTTCCTGTAGTCATGCAAAATTCCTTAATGCCTGAGTCTCCGTCTGCTCTGTCAGGAGTAGCTTTTCAATTTAATTATTGTTGAAATGCAGACTTTTTACATGATTTACTGATTTCTATAATGTGAACTTACTGATGCCATAAGAGATGACTCTTTTACTTGGAGTACTTGTCACATTCAGAACACGTATATGGTTTCTCACTAGGGTAAGTTCTCATATGTATTATTAGCTATATCTCTGTAATGAATGTTTTATCACATTCAGAATATTTACATGATTTCACTCTGCTAGGAATATCATAGGATATTTCTTCCCTATCTATTCTCAGACGGAGTGATAGATGACCTTTTTATTCAAAAGCATTGTCACATTCAGAACATTAGCATGGTTTCTCTACTGTAAATTATCCCCCATCACTGGATCTCCCACTTTAGTGTAGGTGTGTGTGTTATCAGATGATAGCATAGAAGACTCATTTGATTAAAAGCTTTATCACATTCAGAACACTTAAATGGTTTCTCTCCAGTGTGAATCCTCTGATGAATCATTAGTGTTGCCTTTGTAATGAAAGCCTTGTCACATTCAGAACATTCATATGGTTTTTCCCCTGTGTGGATTTTTTGATGAACTGAAAGACTAATCTTTTGATTGAAGGCCTTGTCACATTCAGTACATTTATACGGTGTTTCCCCAGTGTGGATTCTCTGATGAACTGAAAGCCCACTCTTTTGCTTGAAAGCCTTGTCACATTCAGTACATTTATATGGTGTCTCCCCTGTGTGAGTTCGCTGGTGTGCATACAGATTACCATTTTCCTTGAAAGCCTTATCACATTCAGAACATTTATATGGTTTCTCTCCAGTGTGAGTTCTCAGATGCATTGTCAGCATGTTCTTTCTAACGAATGCCTTGTCACATTCAGAACATTTGTAGGGTTTCTCTCCGGTGTGGTATCTCTGATGTACTATTAGTTCACCCTTCAGATTGAAAGCTTTGTCACATTCAGAGCATTGATATATTTTCACTCCGTTGTGATTTCTCTGGTGTAATGACAGCACATATTTTTGCTTGAAAGTCTTGTCACATTCAGTACACTTATAGGGTTTCTCCCCAGTGTGATCCATTTGATGTAGCATTAGATTACATTTGTTTTTGAAAGTCCTATCACATTCAGAACATCCATAAGGTTTTGTCTCAGTGTGAACTCTCTGATGTATTGAAAGCTCACCTTTTTGCTTAAAAGCTTTGTGACATTCAAAACAGATATATGGTTTCTCACCGGTGTGATTTCTTTGATGTATTATTAGCTCATTATTTGTAATGAAGCATTTGTCACACTCAGAACATTTATATGGTTTCTCACCAGTGTGTGTTCTCTGATGTCCTGTCAGTGTTTTCTTTGTAATAAATGCCTTGTCACATTCATAACATTTGTAGGGTTTCTCTCCAGTATGATGTCTCTGGTGTACTATTAGTTCACCCTTCAGAATAAAAGCCTTGTCACATTCAGAACATTTATATGGTTTCTCCTGATGATGATTTCTCTGGTGTAATGACAGCACATATTTTTGCTTGAAAGCCTTGTCACACTCAGTACACTTATAGGGTTTCTCCCCAGTGAGATCCATCTGATGTTGCCTTTTATTCCATTTGTTTTTGAAAGCCTTATCACATTCAGAACATCCCTAAGGTTTTGTCTCATTGTGAACATTCTGATGTAATAAAAGTACACTTTTATGCTTGAAAGCTTATGGACATACTGACCAGTTATATGGTTTCTCACCGGTGTGATTTCTTTGATGTATTATTAGCTGTTTTTCTGTAATTAAACACTTTTTACACACAGAACATTGATATGATTTCTCACCAGTGTGTGGTCTCTCATGTCTTCTTAAATTAGTTTTTTGACAAAATCATTATGACATTCAGAACTATATGGCTTGTCCACAGTGTGAATTGTCTTCTGTGACAATAAAGCATTCTTTCAATTGAAAATCTTAGCACATTTAGAACATTCATATGGTTTCTCACCAGGATGATTTTGTTGATTTATCGTCAGCTGTGTTTTTGTAATGCATATCTTGTGACACTCAGTACATTTATATGGTCTTGGTTCAGTACAGCCTGACGTTTGCCAGTGAGAGAGCCATTTGTGATCAAATATCTACATTCAAGACATTTAAATATTTTTTTCAGAATGGATTTGTTTGTCTACCATTAAATAGCCTTTTCTAATAAAAGTATTGGTAAACACTGTATATTTATTTTGTCTTAATATGCTATGTCTTTGATGTTTTCCAGATGGGTGTTTATATAGAAATCTCTGTCACATTTCATGCATTTGTGCACCTCCTCCATTATGTACACATTATGTTTAAATAATTATGTCCTTGTAATAAAGTCCCATAGACACTGAGTAAATGCATGTACATTCTCATGTGTCTATGATAGTACTTTCAAGTCAGGTGCATTTTTCCAACATATATTAATGGAAATGTAAAATCTCAGCACTATTGTAACTTCAAAGCTGGCCGGTGATATCAGATGAAGTGCAAAAGTGTATTTGTTCTATATGGCACTTGATGTGATATAAGACAGCCATTTCTCATGTTCTGAAAATTTCTCATTTGCAGTGTTTGTTTACCAGACATCGCTCTTGCTAGCCTCTCATTAGGAGATATACTCATGTGTTATTAATGAGTTACCTTTTATACAGAAGACAGTAATAAGTAGTTCCTAGTTAATTTAGCCTGGAAAGATTTATCACATTCTATACATTAGTGTGGCCTTGTTCATTTGTATGTCACGTGATAGCTTAGAGTTCCCTGGAATGTTAATATGTTGTCATATTCATCAGATACTCCTCACACCTTTGCTGTAGAGCACTATGTCACATTCATCAGACACATCCTTCAACTGGAGTCTAGTACCAACTCTGTAACGAAACGGGCTGTCTGCATAAGGAACCCACATCAGTAACAATCGTAGAGCTTCTTTGTTGGACTACAGTCTCCAAAAGCACTTTCATCCTTTTCAGGGGGTTAGTGTCCCCAAAGTGGAATTGTAATTTCTGGTGTCCACGATATTTCTGTGACTATTGCTTTCATTCTGGAACTCTTTCACCTATGTGACAAAAAAAGGCATTAGCATTTTATGGGCCTAAAAATACACATTTCAGCATTGAAATAAACCATTTGTTTTTCCTATATGGAACTGAAGTACTGAAAGCCAGGAATGGTTTTTAAAGTGACATTTACAGCACAGATTAGCATAGAAATAGTATAAATATGATTTAATGACCACAGTATTTTTCACACATAAAACAAAATGTTAGCAAACCTATTAGAGCATAGATTAAACTTCATCCACTGACAATGCCCACAGCTCAAAACATAACAGCCACTGAGACACCTGTAAATCCAATGACCATTCATGCAGCAAAAAGAATATGCAAAACCTTTAAACATGAGTCTCTCGACAACATGAATTAAAATTAAAGCCTGGATATCCAATGATTACAGCAAATTAACACTGACATAAAGACACCTGACATCAAATGGTGACATGCACTGCCTAAACTGAGATAAATAAGAATGTTTCTATGAAATTTTTTAAGTTATTCGTAGAGCATGCAAATACCAGTTACCATTTTCGGACATTAAAGTAGAGGAAGCTGCACCAAGAGGGTAAGGATTTAATGAATGAATGACTGAATTTGAAATTGTAATGTGCATGGCTGGTCATAGGGCTTCCCAGTGCTAAATCAGAGGATTGAGGCACCCTCAATGGTTAAAAAAGCAAAGTTTTGAGTTTCTTATGGAAAACCTTGAGGGAGGTGGCAGTTCGAACTTCACAGGGAAGCATGTTCCACAGATTGAGGCCGAGATCTCTAAAAGACCAGCCTCCTAGCCTAACCAGCTTTACTCTAGGGACAGCCGCAAAGCTTAGGTTACCTAAGCCTAAAGCTTAGGAACATAAGGGGCGACCAGCTTTATTAATAAGGTCAGGAGCACTCTGGGCCATTGCTTTGTGCATGATACACAATGCTTGAACTGAATCAGTTTTTTAATGGGTAGCCAGTGAAGCTCATGCAAGTGAGCGGAGACTGAAATATGACGATGACATGACGGAGTAGCCTAGCATGACCTCCAAAGCTGAGGCTGGTTGCCTACCACCAGGCCCTCAGTTTTATTTCCATTTAATTTTAAGCAGTTGTTTTTCATTCAGAGTGACACTGCTGCTAGGCAGGGCCGTAATTCAAGGCCACTTTTATCCTTTGTAGGGGAAAAATAAAAAAATATTTGAGTATCATCAGCTTAAGAAAACAAGGTAATGCCAAAAGCCTCTACAAGATCTTCCAGGGGTTGGATGTATACATTGAAAAACTTGGGTTTCAGGGAAGACCCCTGAGGAACCCCATAAAGCAGCTTGTAAAGTGAGGTGGAAAAGGTATTCAAGATCATTTGAAATATTCACTCCTGCAAAAAGAAGTGAAACCAGAGTAGGGCAAGACCCCTATAATATATAGAAGGCTGGATTCATAGAGCAATTTATTCTTTTATTGAGATAGTTCGCACACGTGTCTCGGCAAGCTTTGTGGTAAAGTTTCAATGAATTCAAGTACTTCACCTTATCATCAGGGTTATACTTTCTGTGCCAAATACATTCGACGCGCTTTCAAGGTTTCTTTTGTGCAAGAAGTTGTGCAGTAAACCAGGCTGCCAGGACACAGGACCTATTCTTCATAGCTATAGTTTTCATGAGAAGATTACCATGCATGGATTACACTCAATCATTAGCTTACTGCGCCATATTATCGATGGAGACCTCCAACCTCGGGTTGCTATTAGAGGTGGAGATTAAATGGCAATGTATCAAGCCGCGCCCAATGAGGCCTGGGACCGCTAGTATTCTTGTGTGTAGTAGCCACGCTCTTGACCGCCAACATAGTGAAGTGGTTTCTCCATGGCCAAGAACTGGGCAGTTCAACCTCAAGCAAATGTAAGTTAGAGAACATTGGATCTAAGGTATGTCCAGCTATAAATAGCCACGTTTTTAGAAGCTTCCTGAACCCGAGGTGATCAGGCATAAATCAGAGATATAAAGGAAGACAATACCTGAGTTTGGCAACAGTGACTGAAAAGGCACATCTGCTTTACTGGAATGTTCAATGAGAAGGCTGAATAGAGTGAAAATTCTGGATCAGAGAGTAGTAACTAAACAACTCCATGATGAATGCTGCCATGTAGATTTTTGTCACAGATGCAAGACCGAAAAAGCACAGATTAAAACACAAACATTGAAACATATGATCTAAATAACACAACATGGATAAGCCATGGATGGGAGACTGGAACCTTGGGTGTTCGTCCCCTTGTGGTGGTCATTTCCCTGTAGGAGGAGGCAGGCGAGGTACAATGATGTGGGCTGTTTTCTTTCATTAAGCAGAACACAAGGAAGGTATCAATACTAGTGAACCTGACCAAGTGCAGACACTGATCGCCGTAGGGAGAACTATCTCGCTGTGGTGGACTGCAATTTGATTGTTACTGTTATTATAGCTATATGTTGAAGCATCTACTTCTTACCGCAATATTGTATTATGCCAAACTGCTCTGAATATGTCAAGGCTTTCCATCGCTAATTGTCTCAACATTGTATGTCATGATGAAAGCAATAAAAATGGAAAAAAGTGGATAAGCCATGGAAAGGCATGGTCAGCATGGATACATTTTAATACAATGATCAGAGCTTCAGTTAACATAAAAACCAAGGGCCTGATCTAGTGTTTGGCGGAGGGACTACTTTCTGCCAAATTTAAAGTTTGTTGCCGCCCCAGCTGTGATTTCTGTACCTTCACAGGAACCACTGTTATGGCAGTTCCTGTCAAGGGCCAAAATGTTTGCTGGACAGCCACTGTCGGTCGAGACGGCTGTTCACCAAACTTAACTGTAGAGTTTGTTTTTCAAAAACAAACTTCCAAATAGGGAGTTTGTTATAAAAAAAATCAAAAAAAAAAAAAATCGAACGACCTTCACACCTCGGGAGTTTTTATCCTGGGTGTGGGCATCCTTATCTGTTTTTTCCTATCTCTCACTGCCAGGTTTTATCGCCAGGTGAAAGACAGAAAACAAAACATCACATTGTCCACCCTAAATTGGACGGGCAATGCAATGTCCTTCCTTTGTCGGCCACTACTCTGTCTGGCTGTTGGAGGGTGTTTTCCTTCACAGCCAATGAGGACTCTGTCAACAGAAAGCTGGTGATCCTTTCAACCCTAAATAGAGTGGGGGGAGGGACCATTAGTTTGGCATACAGGGTACTCCGTCACATTTATGATGTAGTACCCTCTCCACCAAACTCTAAATTTACCCATAAGATACCTGTAATCAAATGTACACAGAACTGAATTACAAAGAAACCAAAATATCTGTAATGCAATCACCAAGTGAACAGCATTGATTTTCACATCATTTACAAATTGTTTGACTCGGTAGCAAAGAAATTCAGTTAAAATGTGATTTATTCATGCTTATATGCTACATACAAGCCATAAACAGGTTAGCACACATTTAAGTCGAACATTAACATTTTAACCATCATGTTGTTTCTAATACTCACCCTTTCTAAAGTTTCTCTCACCTTATAATCTATTTTTTTTTAAAGAGTTTTATATAGCCTGAACTAGACCCGAAGATATCAGGTATCAGAGCGCTTTACATGAGCACTAAGTTTTGTTACAGACGGTATATCCTCTCTATGAATTGTAAGACTCCGAGGCACAAAAACTCTACTAAGATTAGATTAATTCATGGTTATATGAGTGAAATGAAGCAAAACCAAAGGGGATGATGGACGGAGTGTTGAACATTGCAAGCACTCACCCCCAGTCAACTGATCTGGGTTTAATCCATCATCATTCTTTAGCTCACTCCACCACCCCAGTACAGACATGGCCATATGCAAATCAGTCTGACCCTGTGCCTCATGGGAACAGTCCAGCCCGAACTGCCAAGCCATGTCTTCCCTGGACCGGAAACAAGCATCCTGGGACCGGTTTCTGGCTAATCAGCCGTCATCAGCCAGGCTAGCTCGAATAATGAGTGAAATAACATACAAGCCGTAAACAGATTAGCACATATTCAAGTCTATCATTTACATTTTCTACCCTTATGTTGTCTTTAATACTCACCCTTTTCAATTGTTTCAATTGTTTCTGTCACTGTATTCCACAACCTTCCCCTACTTTTATACCCATATCTATTCCTTAAACGTATTCTTTTCCGGTCCCTCTCCAATTCTCTGTTTGAAACCTAAATATTACCCATATCCTTAGATTTAATTAACCTTAAACTAGTGCCAACCACCTCTTTTATTAAGTATTCCCCTCCAGGCAGCATTTTAAAGATGTTAACTTTGTCAGAGTAAAATCCCATATAACGTGTCAATCGTCATAATGTATCAGTGATCCATGTTAGTATTAATGAAGACTCAAAGGTAATGGATGGGATGATTGCAAAAGCCTGTGCCATTGGCAATCATTCTGGGCCGCATTTCAATCTATCATTTTTCATCAACTACGCCCCTCAGCCAGAGACCAATCATATGCAAATCAGCATTCGTCCTGCGCCAGTAGCAACAGTCCAGGCTAAATGGTCAGGCCAAGTCCTCTCTGCATGGAAACACAAGCAATCTCAAACTAGTTTTGGCCTACTAAGCAATGAGCTTGTATCCTGTGGCGCAACCATTTCTGGGCATACCGAACTTATGTCATCACATTGAAGAAAACACAAAAGTGATGCGTAGGATGCAATGCGCTCTCAGCTACTGCCAATTGCTTGGTCGCACATTCCAACCTATTGTTTATCACCCACTTTGCCACTTAAGAGACCAGCCATATGTGCTCCAATAGGAGCAGTTCGGCCCAAACTGTCAGACCAGATCCCATAAAAACGGGAGCACAAGCAACACCGGCCACTTCTGACCTAATCAGACCTCATCAATGTTAGTGCTCTTCCATCTTGGGCATAGTGCCTCTGGCCATACAGCAGTCTAACTTTTAGAATCGTATTGCGCATTTGCAGAGGACCCTCAACACATACAAGACAAACCTTTGTGTGATCGTATTGAATTCTCGTTCACAATGATTACGCTTATGCTGATTAATCCTATGGTGTAATTTAGCCGATCTGTTAGTCTACTGCCAGCCTACAGGCAACAATCTTGTGCTGCTATTTTTAGTCATCTTAAATTGTTTGCCTATGTTTTACCTTATTAGTTGGGCTTATTTGCTGTTTATACTGCTTCTTTTGACTTCCTACAATCGCGCCGTTCCTATCTTGAGAGTAATACCTATTAGTAGCTTTTAGGACTATACTGAGCTTGTGCAGAAGGCCCTCAAAACATATACGGCCTAATGCTTCGCAGAATGACCTCCACTGCACCAACGGTGCTTTTCTGTCCCCAGTCACCACCAGAAATGCTGCACAATGGTATGGGAAGCTTTCAAAACAGTACTGAATAGTTGCTCGCACATACCACGAGGAAAAGGAGGGCTAAGATAAGGGAGGTGGAGGCTCTTGAGGGCCGACTGGTTTTCCGTGAGGCTCAATATGTGGTGACCACTACTCCTACATCAGGTCCACATGGCCAGGGTCGAATTCCAGTGATTGGGGAGGATACAGCAAAGGCACATTACAGAGCACACCAACACAGACTGTAGGAAGTCAGAAAGAAGACCGAGAAACTGCTGACATGGGTAGAAAGATCGGTTAAGGACAGAGGTGGATCAGAATGTTAGAAACCGAGGGGGGTATGATAGTCAGCAGGGTGCTGAGATACCCCATACATTTGCGTTGCACTAAGCTGAGCTGTACTGGGCCCAGTGTGGGGGACCAGGGTAGCGAGATAGAAATTTGTAGTGGATACTACCCTACCGATCGTCAAAGAGGATGACAGACCAATGCTCGACTGTGACCGTGGGGAGGTAGAGTCAGGGGAATCAATCAGACAACTTAAGAGGGGAAAACTCCAGGCCCAAATGTTTCTTTCTCTGAGTTTTTGAAAGTGTGGGAGGGAAGCTAATGGACCCACTCCAATACATATTTTACATGGTTAAAGAAAGGGGATGACTTCCGTGGGATCTACAATCCACAACTGTAGTTCTTATACATAAACAGGGCAAACCAGTGAAGCACTGCTACTTTTACAGGCAGATTACGCTGCTTAACACAGAGGTTAAGATTCTGGCAAAGGTTCTTGCAAACCGTCTTCTACTTGTCATAGATTAATTGGTATCCCCTGATTAGTCTAGCTTTGTGCCCTTACAGTGACTTGCAGCTCTATTACTGGTAGGCCCAATTGCATGTGGTTAATGAAGGGCATTCGCTGCCCAGCAGGAGCCAGCAGTACTAGGAGGCATGCAAATTATGGACCTGGAGGGATACGTCTGCAGGTTGTACAGTACACGACTGGTCAGACCTCTCTCCCCGATAGACTTAGTAATTACAATATGGAGGACAGCAACACGTTGGATGGGGTGGGAGGATGATGCTGGAAACCCCCTTGTGGGACACGAACGAGCTGACAGAGCTCCGATCCCTGGAGGGGCAGAAACTATGGGATATGCTGGGCATCTCCAAGGTGGGAGATGTGTGGGGCTCCCAAGGGATGCTCTCCTTCCTGGAGCTCTTGGGACAATTTAAGCTCTCCAACAGTCAATAACTGCGTTACATACAAGTACACTATACACTCACGAGATACAGTGCTAAAGAGCAAGACACAGCGGAGGAGACACCTCTACTAAATATACTGCTTGCAGCCTCACTGAGGACACACACAGTCTCCCAGATAAACAAGACACTTAGACCACACACTAAATCACAGTAGGTGGCTTTGAAAGAGAGATAGGATAAGGATCTGGGGATCTTAGAGGAGGGGGCTGGGATGAATCATGCCAATACTCCAGAGAGGTGGCCATTAGAGTTGGGTTTCGCCTAGTCCAAGTCAAAATTCTCCACAGGGCATACTTCACCAGAACTAAGTTATGACACATGAGGAAGATAGACAATGACAGATGTATGAGAGGCTGCTGTTTCCCCAGGTACTCTGCTTCACACAATTTGGGACTGTCCAAAGTTATGCTCCTACTGGGTGCAAGTGGAGAAAGTGATCACGAGGGTGGTGGGGAAAAGTGTGCTCTGACCCAAACGCTGGTCTTCGTGGAATTTTGAGGAGAAACAACACTGTTGAGATATACACTGCTATTCTGCAATGTGGCCCTGACTTCATCTCATGGAGATTTGTAGGAGTCTACCAGGTAGCTCTAGAGTGAGTTCTGAATACAAATTGATCTGCTCAACAATATAACCCAAAAACACACCAGCAATAAAGAGCTTGAAGAAATTGATAGGCAAGAAGTACTCTGCATTAACTCTACACCCTGCAGCACCACTAAAAGCAGGAAAAACAATCTGCACCATGTTCGAGGCAACCCAGGGTTCAGCACTTCTAATTGGAAGCCTTCCAGCCTCTGGCTACAATCCAACTTTCTCATGCTGCACTACACGCACATCAATGTCCTTCTCTAAATGTAGCACTTCATTAGGCCTAATAGTGCATTCATCACCAGATGAATCTTCTCAAACAGATATCTCACTGCAAGAATCTTCTCTGTCTCACTTGCAGCGTCAGTCTCAGAGCCATGTTCAGAAGCAGATTCCAAAAGCAAACCAAAAACCTGCTGTGCGGTCACAATGCTTATTAATAAACCTGTCACAAAAAACAGACAACTATAAACATCACTGCGTCCAAATTAGAACTCAACAAACTGTGGCTGTATCAAACAGTAAATAAAGTGTTGAAATATAACGCTATGCAAAGAAACTATCAATACAGACCACACAATGAACTTTCTACTACAAAAAGATACCTAGCTTCCTCTTGCTTGCCACAGACAGCTAGAATGAGAATCAACTGCATCTACTGTGCACAGACACAGCAAGCACCAAAGATATGCCACTAGAAAGGAAAAACAAAACTAATTACACAGAAAACAACACATTACAGAACGTGAATTTGAAGCAAGATTAAACATACGCTAAATATGCTACAATTATTTCAACAGTTAAACAACATTCAAGCTGGGCAATGAGACCTATTTGAAGTAAACATTACAAAAAAATGTCCCCATGCCAAACACATGACAGTACACAAACTGCAGATTTACCAATGCCGAAACCGTAATCGGAATTCACAACCAATGAAATCAAAATCTTTGCATTGCAATAAAAAAAATGAAAAAAACCCATTAAGTTCACAAATGCAAATAATGATAAGAAATGAAACAGTTAACATTATAAAACACAATGAAGGCTGATCCTGGGCTCAGATCAGCATCAAAAATGTCTGATCTTCCCTGAAGGGGGCCACAAAGCGAAGGCAAAAAATTGCCACCCCAAAGGGGAGTGATATCAGGAGCAGCTCCTCTAACATACAGAAACTTATGCATGGTGTCTAGTGATTTTCCACCATCCCCCTGTGGGCGGTCAGCCTAAAATCTAGCTGATCAGGGGAGATAGAAAACAAAAGGCATGCATGGCGAGTTTTGGGGAACGGCCCTTGCCCAAGAGGCCACGCCCCCAAATTATATTAAAATATATATATATTCCTGGTGTCTAGTGGTGTTCAGACCTGCCCCGCTCCTGGGGGTAGATCAGGCTAAAAAATTGTTTTTAAAAAGCACTCTGATCTACCCCAGGAGGCGGAAAACAATATAAATAAATATAAATATAAGCTTAAAGATTTTGCTGTAGAAATGGCAAAGGACTTTGTCCCTTTCTAGCTCATCATGGATAGCACTGTGCTAATCCTATGCTTAAACACTTCGCTAGAAAAACAGACATTTTAGGTGAGCAGATTCAGAGTGTCGCTGGTGTTGTATGGTGCTCTAAACAGGAGCTGCTCTTTTCCTAAACGTGGGAACTACCCAGAATTCTCTGCTTTTTTTGCATAATTTATGCAGCACTCTAACCCTGAAAGGGTATTGTTTTGATATATATATATATATATATATATACACACATATATATCTACATATAGATATAGCTACATATAGATATATCTATCTATCTATAGATATATAGAGATATATATATCTCAAAAGGGCACAGTCCTAACAACTCCCATCCATGTGGCAGAGATGCACAGATGGTATGAGAACCCAAAAATCTTTTTGGCGTGCAAACCTTGCCCAATCTTCAAGGAAATGCGACGTTTCTTGGTGTAAGTTTATTCTGGCATTTCATGCATCCACAAAGAAAACACCTGGCGTGTTTCGGTGGAAACCACCTTGTTCACGGATGAACAAGGGGGTTTTGCCTTGTCGATGCACAAAATGGCAGAATTAACTTACACCAAGGAACTTCGGAATGTGCATCTCCTTGAAGATTGGGCAAGATTTGCATGTGTGTGTGTGTATATATATATTTATATACACACACATATATGTAAATATGCATATATATCACTGAAAAGTCAAAGGTTAAAGTAACATTATAGTTAGATGAAAATGTCAGTGACAACATAACATTTTAAACTCAAGAAAACACTGACATTCACCAGTTATAGTTATCTCTGACAGCTATAACTACCCTAAAGTAACTATAACTCAGCCCTGCCATGCACAATGCTGTCATCAATGTTATTTCAGATGTTGCAATGATGTTATCAATGATGTGAGAGAACATGTCTTGAGTGATGTAATATCTGGGGAAATTAGCAGTTCCAGCGAGGGTGCGAACAAATGATGAATATCCGAGACCACAGCAGTGACAAAAAAGGAATAATCTGTGCCATAGTCAACCCCACAACAGCAACCCAGCGTAAATACTTTTGAAAAAAGCTCAAAGGAGATTTAGGATTGTAATTCCCAAAAAGCAACACTTAGATTTAGGCGTTTTAATATGGCATAGTCCCTGTGACCAACCCATCATAATTACAGGCTCCATTGGGTTTCCGGGATTCATGGTGACACATCAGGACGAGGAATGTTGCTCTCGGGACTCCAGCTTCTGAAAGCAACTCAAATCTCCAGGTCGCAAAAATCTCTCAAACTGAGAAGTTACAAGGGGAATTAGAGTCAGTAAATCTGACTTTCACTGTAATCTTAGAGTCCCTGTCAGAATACAGTTAGCTTCAGCCGCAATAACCACAGTAGCTGTAGCTCCTAGGAGAGATGGGGGGGGGGGCAGACTTAATAGGATGGGTGTTGGCTACCCATAATTAAGGTCTACAAACTGATCATAAAAAGGCAGTAGGTCAGCAAAAATATGGTCCTATTAGCACAAAGTACTTATGTGATTGTAGTGAGGCCTTCCTGGACCCACTCTGGTTCTCCAAATAGTTTTATATTTTTGACATTTTAGGCTCACACCTTTTAGTAATGTATTTTATATGTTTTATATTATCCTAAGAATATGCTGTACATGCTGCTTGTTTTTAGGAAACCTTTCTCCTTATGTAATCATTACATTCTATACAAGGCTAGGAACACAGAACATGATATCCTACTGTTCTATTTCATATCGGTACCCTGATATAGGGCCAGGGAACATCGTACACTTTCCCTACATCATCTCCCTGTCATTTCATATGAACGAGCCTTATAAGGACATAACTCCAAATAAGGACAGACTGCCTTGTATGGACATAACGCCTTATGAGGACTGTAGCCTTTTATGGACTAAACCCTTCACCTAGTTCCATGCCGAGGGTGGGTTTTTCCCAATCGATATTGCTAAGACGTCATCCTTAGCACATATGAATAATTTATGAGTAAACTCTCCAGGAGGTACACTTCCCCTCTCCCATCGACGCACAAGGTTTAATCTGCAACGTCATCCTCATACTGAACAATGGGGAACACACGCACATAGACTGTATAAATACAGCACCTCTTGCTATCAGAAAGCAGGAGGGAACCAAGACTTCAAGGCCGACACACTGACCAGAGACGCTGCAGCTCCGGCATGCCATCGCTCCAGCTGACTATGGTCTGACGATCCCTTGCGGGGTGTCCAGCTCAAGTCCAGGACGAAGTCCCACACTCTCACTATTCAGGTATGGGGGTTCGACTAAATCCTAGTGGGATTCTTGGCTCTTAGACTTAGGCTCTTAGACTTAGGCTCTTTCGCACCTACTCACATGCTAGGTACACTTAGGTACATCTAGACAGGCATCTTTGGAGTACGCACTTTATTTTATAAATGCATTTTATATTCATGTATCTGTTCATGACTATTGCAAAATGGTAGAACAGTACTATTCCTTTTTATTCACTGTACTGCTGGTTCTATATCTCTGCTACTGTGTTACAGCTGTAGCAGCGCACTTATTTTACATGAGAAGAACAACGGTACAATAAATTCTTATTGTAAACACGCTTGACTGTTTCTTCTGTGTATCTCTCTGAGAGCAAAACAAGCAAGCACGAGTGACTGGGTGAAAAGTAGTATATTGTTTCCACGAGTCTGAGGTTATTATGTTCCGAGGTTGCCAAAAACTAATCTCTCTGATAACAGGAGATTCTAGTGGCGCTGCGAGCTAGCTAATGCGAAAACATAGACTGACATATTCGGTGGGGGTGTACAGAGTCAGTTTGCCACCAAGCCCACAGTATATGTTATCCGTAAACAGCGTAGGTCCTGCATGAAAGGGTACTATCGGAACTACACTACATGGAGCCCAACGTGGTCTAATGTTGCCCAACGTGGTATATACATGGCGCACTTACTCAACAGTAGAATCTGGGTAGCTCAGTCGTGCTTATTCTCAGAGACCCTACTTACAAAACCCAGAGACGTCTGGAGTAGGTGGGAAAAAACTCCGCCACAGCTGAGTAGGCGAGATATCCTATGTATTGGCTGTTGGTTAATCAAGCTTAAAAGGAAAATTTCCCAAAACTTTGCATAAAACCTTTGCATAAAACCTTTTCATAATTTCCTTGGACAGTAATTCCGTGTCTTAAACACGATGTCTGACGAGGAGAGAGCCTTAAACCAAGGACTTAATCAGTCTGGTGAGGAAGATGAAAATGCAATACATATTGCACCCAAAGACAAACTTTGACAGTTAAACTCGTCAAACATGGGTTACCTCCCAGAGGAGGTGTAGTAATATTCGTGATAGAGGCACACGAAGATTTCAAAACAGAGGTATTCTACTCATGGGTTATATTCCCAGCAGCAGAAGCTGTATCAAAAACTTTTCATTATTACACACATGAAGAAGTTCCAGCGGCTTACACTCCGTTTGAGGAGATTGAGATTCCGCTTACTTACCAGGAACATATTTTCTGGTTTAATGGCGCCCTACCCCACACAAGAACAAGAGCAAGGCTTGGTCCTTTAGGAAGACCAGGAGCAACATGGCCGATATTAGCGACCTATGCACCACATCCAGACATTGACACAATGCCACGTGATGAACTACTTGTTCAAATGACAGAGTTGATAAAACTCTACAGAAATATGACACACTTTGTCTTAAGGACACTAGAGGTCCAACCTACAGTAATTACACCTACTGCAGCTCTTACACAGAGTACTAGTACTAAAATTACTCCACATACATTACACGCGGTAATGGGCAAAGTGCCCACAAAACTTGAACAAATTCCTTTCTGGGTAACTCAGAAAATAACCCAGTTAGAAGCAGTATTCCCAAATACAACACCATTTGAAAAACACAGAATGTTAACAATCTGTTTGCCCATGGGGATTACACCACAGTTAGAGGATTGCACCTCTTGGGGTACAGTCTTTGCTGCCATATATACCAGAACTCATGGTATTCCTTCATTAGCAGTAATACCAGATGTATTAAGACAAATACAAAATGACTACGGAGCAGAACCTGTCCTAAACTTAGGGATGAAGTTATTAAATAACTACGACCAGGTATCAGCCATAATACTAGCTAATATTAAAGGGGAAGCAGCATCAGTGGCAATCCGCCAATGCCTAAGGGAGGTCGGCCCATTAATTCAGGAGGCTGAATTACCCAAAATAATTTAAACTGCGTATGCAGAATTAGGCAGAGATAGTTTGGGGGGGAAGAGCTTTAAAACCTCAACTACAGGGCAGTCCTGAAAAGGACACTTCTAAGCAGACACCTACTTCTTCTAAAAAGAAGTGGGATAATAAAAAAGAAAATTCTAAAGATAAGAGATCTCAATCCCGAGGTAGGTCTCCTCCACAGGAGCCCTCTGAAAAGAGGTACAACCTTAGGAATAGGGATAACATTAGGAAACCTGACAGGTATCAGGATACTGATACACGTTCCTCTCGTTCCTTTCAGGGCTCGAAGAAAAGCTCCGAAAGAGAAGGCCGGTCAGAAAATAGAGAGGAGCGCACACAGTCCAGAGACAAGCAGCACGCTCAAGACTTTACCTCTAAAAAAGAAGATAAGCAAAATCCAAAACCTCAATTTAAGAAAAAGAAAGTTGCTGGTCTGAAAATCAGAATGCCCAGAATTCAGAGGACACAACTTCTGAACGAGGAATGGGCTCTGACGATGCTAGACAGTGCGGCAGAAGTAACAATAGCCCGACTGAACCTGAAGGAATTTCCGGTGACAGCGGAGTTGAATGATTACATCACGGTGGAAACACCAGACACCAGGGTGAGCGTCCCACATAAGTTATATGAAATACACTCCGGATGGAGGGGGTCAAGCCCAGGAAAGTAAAAGGTCTTTTTTGGAAGAACTTATCATCTGGTTATGACATCCTGTTAGCAGAACAAGATTGGCCGCCTGCATTCGTAATGGAGTGCCCCAGGGGAGAAAGTATAATTTTTCCTGCATTTTCCAACCACGTTCCCGTTCACCTTAACCATACGTATGCACAGGAGTGGGCAGTAGCCCAAGCTCCAGCATTGTACAAAAATCACGCAGGGTGGGATGAGAACTCAACCTACCATGTGATCCCGTTAAAAGTTTCACCTAATGCTCAGAGGCAATATCCAATAAAGCAAGAAGCTAAAAAACAGGTCAGGGAGATCTTAGATCAACTTGAATACCAGGGGGTCATTGAAAAATGTACCTCTCCAATGAACAATCCTTTGTTTCTCGTCGCTAAATCCAACGCATATCGTCTAGTTTTAGATTACAGACATTTAAACTCATGCACAAAGATATTTGCTGTCCGAAATGCACATAGTGCCGCATTAATGAATAACATTGTGCGCAAAAAATACAAAACCACACTTGATATCTCAAATGGATTTTTCTGCCAAAATATAGCTCCTGAAAGCAGGTATCTGACCGCATTCAGTGCGTTAGGGTCTCAACGACAATTTTGTCGTCTAGCACAAGGGTATAAAAACTGCCCGGGTGTATTTTTCAGCAAGAGTAACAGAGTAACTTCAAAAATTTGATGAAGAAGCGTTGTCCTATGTGGATGATATTTATCTGACAGACGACGACTTAGAGAGGCACTTGACCAGGGTAAGCACCATTATTATGGGATTTGCCAGAGAGGGCTACAAATTCAACTTTAAAAAATCGAAAATAGCCCACCTCAAAGTACTATTTTTGGGATATGAGCTATCAAGTGAAAGCAAAAGTCTTGCAGCTAACTTTTTAGAAAAGTGTGCGCTGCTCCAGCCTCCAAAATCATTGAAAAATTTACAATCAATACTAGGATTCCTGAACTTCGGCAGGACATACATTTTAGATTACGCACAAAGGATAAAACCTTTCTATGACTTAATAAAACCTGACTTTTCAGCCAGAGATTGGACACAAGAACATACTAATATTCTTCGTTTACTCCAGGAAGACATGATTGCTTCCAAACACTTACAAACACGCGTAAACGTACGCCACTTAGTGATCCGAATAATTGCGGTTCAATACGGGTACACTTATTTGACCTTTAATGAAGGAGAAACTGTACCAATCGCTTACAAATCACACCTGTACACAAATGCAGAAATGCGTTTCACTTCAACAGAAAAAATCCTGACAGCAGTTCAGACTGCTGTAGCAAGAGAAAGAGCACTGGCTCAAGGGAAACGCATTATTGTCATAACTCCGGTACCGGCTTTAGAAGCTTTTACAAAGGCCAGCATCCCAAATGCGAAAGCGTTACATCCAAGATGGATACATGGGCTAATTCTCTTACTGCAACAGACGTTGAATACAGGTTTGATCCAAGTTTAAAAACACAAGCATTCCTGCAATATGAACAAGAATATCCTCTACCAAATGAAATCTTGCCTCTAGATCAGTATGAATATATTATTTATACTGACGGATCTGCGCAACCGGCCATAGGAAGTAAGCAGCAATATTTTTCGGTGTGTGCTAGTGTAGGAGAGTAGGATCTGCCTCTTATGTTGCCCCCACTTTTTTTCTGATGTTAGCACTGGTTTCTGGCTATAGTCTGGCTGGGTCCCTGCCAATCAGGGCCCCAGCCTCTCTGTTCTCTCTAAACGACATGGAGTGCACTCTAGGTGCACTAGTGATTGGATACTGTGGTGCCTTATGAGTCCCTAGTATATGGTACCTTAGGTGCCAAGGGCATAGGTACTTCACAGGCCTCCCAGGGGCTGCAGCATATGTTATGCCACCCCTGGGAAGCAGTCTAAATCTGACACCACAGGCCTGCTACTGCAGCCTGGGTGAGGTGGTGCTAGCACCCCTCACTGAGATATAGGTTTCCTATGTCTCTCCTGCACACACATATAAACCTATCAGTCACCCCTAAGGCAGGCCCTATCAATCCTGAGGGCAGGGTGCTTGGCTTCTATGTGAGGGGGTGCCTCTGCCTGAGCAGGGCCCCTCTGCAGCTCTCAGAGTCTATTCTCTGGTGCTGTTTGTGGATGCGGTTAAACCATATACTATTTAAGTGCATTATATCCTCGCGGTAAATGCTAACTTTGGAATGGCTGCATCAAAACATGTCGTGTTTGGTGTCAAACATCTTGGAATACTACCCCCCGCCAATCTTGGCGGCGGGAGTAGCATTCCACCCTTCTAGAGGGATAAGACATGTACCTGCTGTGGAAA
Source organism: Calotriton arnoldi (assembly GCA_963921515.1). Taxonomy (NCBI): domain Eukaryota; kingdom Metazoa; phylum Chordata; class Amphibia; order Caudata; family Salamandridae; genus Calotriton; species Calotriton arnoldi. The sequence continues at coordinate 377,517 of CAWUFW010002725.1, forward strand.
CGCGGTAGAATCCTAAAGAGCCCTGGCATCACAAAATGGATGCCACCAGTCACAGACACTGGGCTGCCCTCCTGCTGATGACCGAAACTCGCAGTGGAGGAAGCCCAACAATAGGCATCCTGTCACAGGGAGGTGTAACCACCTTCCAGACAGGGTTTAGTGTATTGGGGCTGGGTGGGTGCACTCTTAGAGTGCTTTGAAGTCCTGCACTGGGGGAGCAGAAGGCTCCTCTGTGCATATGCCAGTTCAAACCAGCTCAGGGGCTACCTGCCCCTGCTCTGGCGCGAAACTGGACAAAGGGAAGTGGGTGTAGCCACCCCTCCCTTGACCCTCCCATAGGTGGGGTCATAGAGCTAGTCCATCCCCTCTTTTTAGTATAAGAGGGGGAACCTTGCCATTGCAAAGCAGATAACCCCTGGACGACGCTCTACAGAAGAATCCTGGCCCTTCGACGTTCCACTACCTTTGGAAGACAGAAGAATCTCCCTTGGAGTCAAGGAGTGACTCCCCTGCTTGGCAGGCACCAAAAACGACAACGACGGTCGCAAACTACGCCGCTCCCGCCGGAGTCCGAAGTCCCTGCAGCCCAAGAAGTGGATTTCCTGACCTCTCCCAGGCCATCGTGAGTCCCCAGCAAAGCTGAGGCAAGTGGACCCCACGAGCAACGAGGAACCGCGACCACTGGGTACCGTGCACTATTGTCGAGTGCAACCCCTACACAACGTTCTACGAACTTGTGCTTTGGACCACGTGTGGTCCTGACCTCCAGCAGGAATCCCTCCGAAGATCAGAGGCCTACACCGTCCCGAGTGACCGTGGGCCCCTGTTGAGTGATTCCGCCCGAGGTGTCTTCGCGATCCCTTGCCCGCTGGCTTGTGGGTCCCCAGAAGACTTCTTAAAGAAACCAAAGGGCTCCCCTGGTTGCTCCAGGCCTGCCCTGACTTACCCTCGCTGGGTGAGTCCCACAGACCTTGCTGGTCTGCGCCATCGACTTTTCTTCATCTCCCCGAGACTTGCTGCTGCCAAGGCTTGTTGGCTCCTATCGAGTTGCCGACACCGCAGTCAGCTGCAGACGTCGAGGACACACCGAATCCAGCTCCTGGTCGTCGTCGACACCTCCTGGACCACGTGGCTGAAGAGTCAAGGCACCCGCAACCGACCTGAATCAACCGACGACGGTGGGCATCCATCTTCCTTGCCCCGGGTCACTGCCTAGTGACTTTGAACACTGTCCCCTCTGCTTTCAGGTCATCCTTCTTCAGAATCCAGGCTTGGATTCCACCGGACACTTCTTCAGCTCCCGCAAGCAGCAAGTCTTCTTTGTTCGCCATTGAAAACGACGCCGCGACCCGACACCAAAGGACACCTGTGCACCCGGCTTCCCTGGGTGAGGTAACTCCAGCACTACGGTGCTCCTGTGGGTGTGGGCCCTAGAACTACTTACCCTGTAAGTGACTTGCTTGTAGGTTCTCCCGAAGTATCCTAAAACTCTTTATTTCCAACCGCGACTTGCCCCATTGAAGTTAACGGCGATTCGCGCCTGTGTATCCACACTGCCCGCGTCCCCCGTGGGTCCTTTACTTACCTGCCTTGGGTGGTTTTGTGAGGCCCCAGCACTTCTGAAGGCCCTAGGCCTTGTCTCCCTGCAAGTCGTTGTTTCTAAGTCTCTTACTTAGTATATGGTCTGGTACGCCCCTAGGGCCCCAGCCATATTTTGTGCTTAACTTATTGTGAAACGTTGATTTGTGCATATGTTTGTCTTCTAATCTCATAAAGAGATTAGTAGAGAGTTATTTAGAAATAAATACATATATATTTGATATATATACCTGTGTGGTGTCTTTTCATTTGGTGATTCAAGAGATTATATGGTAAAACAAGCTGCTTTACATTCCTCCGAGACTTAGCCTGAAGGCTGCTCTCCACAGCTACCACTAGGATAGCTTTCTTTAAAAGGTTGTCTTAAACCTATCTACCATAAGAGTCGATTTGCCCTGGTGCAAGGTGTCCACTTTAATTAGTGAACAGCATATACCAGGCCAACTTCTCACATTGGTGGGCAGCGTGTGGGATTCCAGCTTGCCATTGTTTTACCAGAAAATCTCTATTTGAATTACTAACTGAAAACCATTATAGGTACTCAAGGTACATATAAAGTCAAGCTTAGTATCAATAAGTTCTACTGAACTTAGAGCTGTGTGCCAAGGGATAGCACACCCTTTCCACAGCTCAAGCTAGGATCAGTAGGCCACAAACTAGTGTAGGTAGTACAACACTGCACAACACTAGAATGTCCTTAAAGGGTGGACCCAGTGGATCCACTCAGCCTCAGTATAAGGACATGGCTTTCTCTGACTTGAGAGCCATGTGTGTTGACAGACACCTGAGGATAGGACAGAGTCCCTCAACCCTGCACCTGATAGATCTGCTGACAGCAGATGACCTGAGATTGGCTCTAGGAGCTAAAGGGTTTGAATCAGTGGGTGGGTCAGTCATAGTATCTGGGTCAGATGATGAAAATCAGAATGACCAAGACTCTGTGATTGAAGGGCCAGGCTCCAAGGGGCCTGAAAAGGACAGAGGAATTCTCCCTAAGAGAACTGACAGAGAGGAGGAGAGGCACAGATCCCCTTCCAGGGAATCTGACCACTCTTATCACTCTGGCAGAGAATTTGTCCAGCAGAGGAGCTCATACTTTTCCTTAAGAGAGACCTCCTCTGAGAGAAGGTGCAAACTGCTCCAGTATGAGGAAGCCAGAGTGGCCCTCAGAACCAAGCAGTTGGCACTGGATAGGAAGCCCTGGAGATCCAGAGAGCTTCTAGAAAAGAGGGGTTAGAACCCCCTGGTGGCAGCAACAGTGTCCCTAGAGGCAGAGAATATATTCCTGACCATAGGAACCTGAGCAAGGTTGTTCCTCCCTACCAGAGTGGGGATGATATCCACAAGTGGATAACTGCTATGGAGAGGGCCTGTAGAGTACAGCAGGTCCCCCAAAAGCAGTGGGCAGCAATCTTGTGGCTCTCCTTTTCAGATAAAGGAAGAGACAAGCTCCTCACTGTTAGAGAGGAGGATGCTGATGATTATGAGGTCCTGAAGAGTGCACTGATAGATGGGTTTGGCTTAACCACTGAGCAGTACAGGTTAAAGTTCAGAGATACCCAGAAGGCACAGACTCAGGACTGGACTGACTTTGTTGATTGTGCAACCAAGGCTCTAGAGGGTTGGCTGGTTGGCAGTAGGGTTACTGATTTCAAAGGATTGTATAATCTGATGATGAGAGAACAGATCCTAAATAATTGCCAGAACCAGTTGTTGCATCAGTACCTAGTGGACTCTGATCTGACCTCTCCCCAAGAATTGGGAAAGAAGGCAGACAAATGGGTCAGAACCAGGGTGAGGCAGAAAACCCAGAACCAAGGGGGTGACACTAAGAAGCAAGATCCTAAAGGCCCTGAGAAAGGTGGGGATAAGTCAAAAGACCAGAAGTCTTCACAAGGGCCCCAAAAATCTGCATCTGGTGGGGAGTCACAGTCCAACAAGGGAAAAGGCCAAAAGAAGCCCTGGTGCAAATTCTGTAAACAGAAAGGGCACTGGACTTCTGATTGTACAAAGTCCAAAGACCAAACCACCACCACTCCTGCCCCTAAGGCAACTGTGCCCCCTAGCTCAGCTACTGGTGGAGGTGGTACGCAGAATAAGGGTGTAGTAGGGTTGACCCTGGGTTCTGAAGTGGATTCTGACCTAGTCAGAGTGACCACTCAGGCAATGCTGATTTGTGAGGGAAACATTGATATGTCCTTCCTAGTAAGCCCCAGTAATCTGGGCAAGTACAAACAGCAGCCTTTGATAAATGGCAAACAGGCTTTGGCATTTAGGGACACAGGTGCTAGTGTCACCATGGTGGCAGAGGACCTAGTGGACCCTGGACAGATCATCCTGGGTGAAATGTACCAGGTGACCAATGCAAGCAATGTCCAGACCAACCATAGTCTGGCAGTTGTGAATTTCTCCTGGGGAGGGGTAACTGGCCTCAAGAAGGTTGTAGTCAGTGCAGACCTCCCTGTAGAATGTCTATTGGGCAATGATCTAGAGACTTCAGCCTGGTCTGAAGTAGAGTTATGGACTCATGCTGAGATGTTGGGCATCCCTGCAGAGGTATTTGCTGTGACCAGGTCACAAGCAAGAATGCATGACACTGAACCAGCTCTGGATCCTGGAACAATGGACCAGATGCTTCCCAAGAGGAGGAGCAGTAGGGTTAAGGCAGTGCCTTCCCCTCTGTCTCAGATCAAGGATTCACTTCCAGAGGGAGGTGAAGCAGAACCTGAAGAAGGAACTGCCCCAGAGGGACTTGAACCTGACCAGGTTGAGTTCTTGGGGGCAGGGGGCCCTTCCAGGGAAGATCTGAGTAAGGAGCAACAGTGCTGCCCTTCTCTTGAACCCCTCAGACAGCAGGCTGCTGCTGAGGCTGCTGGGAGTGCTAGTGGGTCCCATAAAGTTTATTGGGATGAGGGACTCCTATATTCTGAGGGTAGAGACCCAGCCCCTGGAGCCACCAGGAGGTTGGTAATACCTCAGAAGTTTAGGGGTTCCTCTTGACCTTAGCACATGACATCCCTTTAGCAGGACACTTGGGCCAAAACAAGACCTGGGACAGGCTTGTTCCACATTTTCATTGGCCACATATGTCAGAGGACACAAAGGAGTTTTGTCGCTCCTGTGTCACTTGCCAAGCCAGTGGTAAGGCAGGTGGCACAACAAAGGCCCCCTGATACCACTACCTGTGGTGGGGGTACCCTTTGAAAGGGTAGGGATTGACATTGTTGGTCCCCTTGACCCTCAGACTGCATCTGGGCACAGATTTATCCTGGTGGTAGTGGATCATGCCACCAGGTACCCAGAGGCAATTCCCCTGAGGACCACCACAGCCCCTGTGGTGGCAAGAGCCCTCATTGGAGTTTTCTCCAGAGTGGGTTTTCCAAAGGAGGTCATTTCTGACAGAGGTACCAACTTCATGTCAGGATATCTGAAAGCAATGTGGAAGGAGTGTGGTGTAACTTATAAGTTCACCACCCCCTATCACCCACAATGCAATGGTTTAGTTGAACGCTTCAACAAAACCTTGAAAGGAATGATTAAAGGACTCCCAGAGAAGCTTAGGCGGAAATGGGACCTTCTTCTTCCTTGCCTGTTGTTTGCCTACAGAGAGGTTCCACAGAAGGGGTTGGTTACAGCCCATTTGAGCTTCTGTTTGGGCATCCTGTGAGAGGTCCACTATGTTTGGTAAAAGAGGGCTGGGAGTTACCTCTCAAGCCCCCCAAACAAGATGTGATGGACTATGTACTTGGTCTCCGCTCCCGGATGGCAGAGTACATGAAAAAGGCAACCAAAAACCTGGAGGCCAGCCAAGAATTGCAAAAAGCTTGGCATGACCAAAGGCTGTGCTGACTGTATACCAGCCAGGACAGAAAGTGTGGGTGTTGGAGCCTGTGGCCCCAGCAGCCCTCCAGGACAAGTGGAGTGGCCCCCATACAATAGTTGAACAGAAGGGAGAAGTCACCTATCTGGTGAATCTTGGAACTCCCAGGAGCCCCCTAAGGGTGCTTCATGTCAACAGATTAAAGCCATATGTTGACAGGGCTGACATGGGCTTGCTCATGGCAACTGATGAGGACCAGGAGGAGGAGAGTGACCCTCTCCCTGACCTGCTCTCTCAGAACCCTGATGATGGGTCAGTAGATGGTGTTGCTTTGGCAAGCAGCCTCACTGACCATCAGCAAACTGAGTGCAGACAAGTTCTGCAACAGTTTAGACATATGTTTAGCCTGACCCCTAGTCAGACTACCTGGTGCACCCATGAGGTGGACACTGGGGACAGTCTGCCTGTCAAGAATAAAATCTACAGGCAACCTGACCATGTCAGGGACTGTATCAGGACTGAAGTCCAGAAAATGTTGGAGTTAGGCGTGATTGAGCCTTCAGATAGCCCTTGGGCTAGCCCAGTAGTCCTGGTACCCAAGCCTCATACCCAGGGTGGTAAGAAAGAAATGAGGTTTTGTGTAGACTACAGAGGCCTCAATGCAGTCACTAGGACTGATGCCTATCCCATACCAAGGGTAGATGAGCTGATTGATACTTTGGCCTCAGCCAAGTATCTAAGCACATTTGACCTAACAGCTGGCTACTGGCAAATCAGATTAGCTGATGATGCAAAAGCCAAAACAGCATTTTCGACCCCTGGTGGGCACTACCACTTTGTGGTGATGCCCTTTGGATTGAAAAATGCACCTGCCACTTTTCAGAGGTTGGTGAATAAAGTTCTGGCAGGGATGGAAACTTATTGCTCAGCTTATCTAGATGATATTGCTGTCTTTAGTTCCTCCTGGCAGGATCACCTGGTCCACCTCAGAAATGTTTTGGAGGCCCTGCAGAAAGCAGGCCTCACTATCAAGGCCACCAAGTGCCAGATAGGGCAGAGTCAGGTTGTGTACCTGGGCCACCTTGTAGGTGGAGGCCAGGTTCAGCCTTTGCAGAGCAAAATCCAAACCATACTGGAATGGGTTGCTCCAACCACCCAGACACAGGTGAGAGCCTTCTTAGGCCTGACTGGGTACTATAGGAGGTTTGTCAAGGGATATGGATCTATAGTGACCCCCTTGAATGATCTTACCTCTAAGAAAATGCCAAAAAAGGTTCAGTGGACAGCTAGCTGTCAAAAGGCATTTGAAGACCTAAAGCAGGCCATGTGCACTGCCCCCATCTTACAGAGTCCAGACTACACCAAAAAGTTCATTGTCCAAACAGATGCTTCTGAGCTGGGTGTGGGAGCTGTACTGTCTCAACTGAATGATGAAGGTCAAGACCAGCCAGTAGCTTTTATTAGCAGAAGGCTGACCCCTAGAGAGAAACGTTGGTCAGCTATAGAGAGGGAGGCCTTTGCTGTGGTATGGGCCCTGAAGAAGCTGAGGCCATACTTGTTTGGTACTCACTTCATAGTTCAGACTGACCATAAGCCCCTCCTATGGCTAAAGCAGATGAAAGGTGAAAACCCAAAACTTTTGAGGTGGTCTATTTCCCTACAGGGGATGGACTATACAGTGGAACATAGGCCTGGGACCCAACATGCCAATGCAGATGGACTCTCAAGGTATTTCCACTTTGAACACGAAGACTCAACTGGTCAAGGTTAGTTTAGTGTCCCTACGTTAGGGGGGTTGTGTAGGAGAGTAGGATCTGCCTCTTATGTTGCCCCCACTTTTTTCTGATGTTAGCACTGGTTTCTGGCTATAGTCTGGCTGGGTCCCTGCCAATCAGGGCCCCAGCCTCTCTGTTCTCTCTAAACGACATGGAGTGCACTCTAGGTGCACTAGTGATTGGATACTGTGGTGCCTTATGAGTCCCTAGTATATGGTACCTTAGGTGCCAAGGGCATAGGTACTTCACAGGCCTCCCAGGGGCTGCAGCATATGTTATGCCACCCCTGGGAAGCAGTCTAAATCTGACACCACAGGCCTGCTACTGCAGCCTGGGTGAGGTGGTGCTAGCACCCCTCACTGAGATATAGGTTTCCTATATCTCTCCTGCACACACATATAAACCTATCAGTCACCCCTAAGGCAGGCCCTATCAATCCTGAGGGCAGGGTGCTTGGCTTCTATGTGAGGGGGTGCCTCTGCCTGAGCAGGGCCCCTCTGCAGCTCTCAGAGTCTATTCTCTGGTGCTGTTTGTGGATGCGGTTAAACCATATACTATTTAAGTGCATTATATCCTCGCGGTAAATGCTAACTTTGGAATGGCTGCATCAAAACATGTCGTGTTTGGTGTCAAACATCTTGGAATACTACCCCCCGCCAATATTGGCGGCGGGGTAGCATTCCACCCTTCTAGAGGGATAAGACATGTACCTGCTGTGGAAACGCGGTAGAATCCTAAAGAGCCCTGGCATCACAAAATGGATGCCACCAGTCACAGACACTGGGCTGCCCTCCTGCTGATGACTGAAACTCGCAGTGGAGGAAGCCCAACAATAGGCATCCTGTCACAGGGAGGTGTAACCACCTCCAAGACAGGGTTTAGTGTATTGGGGCTGGGTGGGTGCACTCTTAGAGTGCTTTGAAGTCCTGCACTGGGGGAGCAGAAGGCTCCTCTGTGCATATGCCAGTTCAAACCAGCTCAGGGGCTACCTGCCCCTGCTCTGGCGCGAAACTGGACAAAGGGAAGTGGGTGTAGCCACCCCTCCCTTGACCCTCCCATAGGTGGGGTCATAGAGCTAGTCCATCCCCTCTTTTTAGTATAAGAGGGGGAACCTTGCCATTGCAAAGCAGATAACCCCTGGACGACGCTCTACAGAAGAATCCTGGCCCTTCGACGTTCCACTACCTTTGGAAGACAGAAGAATCTCCCTTGGAGTCAAGGAGTGACTCCCCTGCTTGGCAGGCACCAAAAACGACAACGACGGTCGCAAACTACGCCGCTCCCGCCGGAGTCCGAAGTCCCTGCAGCCCAAGAAGTGGATTTCCTGACCTCTCCCAGGCCATCGTGAGTCCCCAGCGAAGCTGAGGCAAGTGGACCCCACGAGCAACGAGGAACCGCGACCCCTGGGTACCGTGCACTATTGTCGAGTGCAACCCCTTCACAACGTTCTACGAACTTGTGCTTTGGACCACGTGTGGTCCTGACCTCCAGCAGGAATCCCTCCGAAGATCAGAGGCCTACACCGTCCCGAGTGACCGTGGGCCCCTGTTGAGTGATTCCGCCCGAGGTGTCTTCGCGATCACTTGCCCGCTGGCTTGTGGGTCCCCAGAAGACTTCTTAAAGAAACCAAAGGGCTCCCCTGGTTGCTCCAGGCCTGCCCTGACTTACCCTCGCTGGGTGAGTCCCACAGACCTTGCTGGTCTGCGCCATCGACTTTTCTTCATCTCCCCGAGACTTGCTGCTGCCAAGGCTTGTTGGCTCCTATCGAGTTGCCGACACCGCAGTCAGCTGCAGACGTCGAGGACACACCGAATCCAGCTCCTGGTCGTCGTCGACACCTCCTGGACCACGTGGCTGAAGAGTCAAGGCACCCGCAACCGACCTGAATCAACCGACGACGGTGGGCATCCATCTTCCTTGCCCCGGGTCACTGCCTAGTGACTTTGAACACTGTCCCCTCTGCTTTCAGGTCATCCTTCTTCAGAATCCAGGCTTGGATTCCACCGGACACTTCTTCAGCTCCCGCAAGCAGCAAGTCTTCTTTGTTCGCCATTGAAAACGACGCCGCGACCCGACACCAAAGGACACCTGTGCACCCGGCTTCCCTGGGTGAGGTAACTCCAGCACTACGGTGCTCCTGTGGGTGTGGGCCCTAGAACTACTTACCCTGTAAGTGACTTGCTTGTAGGTTCTCCCGAAGTATCCTAAAACTCTTTATTTCCAACCGCGACTTGCCCCATTGAAGTTAACGGCGATTCGCGCCTGTGTATCCACACTGCCCGCGTCCCCCGTGGGTCCTTTACTTACCTGCCTTGGGTGGTTTTGTGAGGCCCCAGCACTTCTGAAGGCCCTAGGCCTTGTCTCCCTGCAAGTCGTTGTTTCTAAGTCTCTTACTTAGTATATGGTCTGGTACGCCCCTAGGGCCCCAGCCATATTTTGTGCTTAACTTATTGTGAAACGTTGATTTGTGCATATGTTTGTCTTCTAATCTCATAAAGAGATTAGTAGAGAGTTATTTAGAAATAAATACATATATATTTGATATATATACCTGTGTGGTGTCTTTTCATTTGGTGATTCAAGAGATTATATGGTAAAACAAGCTGCTTTACATTCCTCCGAGACTTAGCCTGAAGGCTGCTCTCCACAGCTACCACTAGGATAGCTTTCTTTAAAAGGTTGTCTTAAACCTATCTACCATAAGAGTCGATTTGCCCTGGTGCAAGGTGTCCACTTTAATTAGTGAACAGCATATACCAGGCCAACTTCTCACAGCTATCGTTAAAGTTCGCATGCGTGATGGCAAGTTCCATCCTAGTTGCACAAAAACGCAATCTCTAGGAGACTGCACGGCTCAGTTGGCAGAATTAAAAGCACTTATACTGGCACATGTAAATACGGATCGAGAATTCCCCACACTAATCGTGTGTGATTCTTTTTACTGTGTACAGTCGTACAATTAATACTTACAGCATTGGGAACAAAATGGGTTTGAAGACGCAAAAGGTGGCACAATTAAACACAAAATGCTATGGGAACAGGTAGCGGAATTGAAATCCGAGCTACCGAGAACTCACGTGATCCATACACTGAGTCATCAACGTGATGGCGTTCACGTTGAAGGGAATTCATTGGCTGATGAAGCCGGAAAGGGGGCTGTTCGCACGGCTTCCATAGCTGCGCTGACTCGTTCAAAAACGAGAATAGACGGAGATATAATGGTAGCTGTCATCGCGTCACGCAAAGGCAGCACAGCAGTACCTAAAAAATTTCCACTCAAATACTCCTACAAGTTAGATGCACCAAACATTCCATATGCTCAGATTCCTGGAGTGGGGGATAGAGTAATACCAAATATGGATCGTAGGCAAGGTTTAATACTAGCTGCACACAAGGGTTTGGGCTCTGCGCACACAGGCGTTACAGCGACTATTTCTTTACTGAAACAGCGCTATTGGTGGCCATGGTTAACTAAGCAAACTAAAGACTATGTCTTGAAATGCGACATCTGCCAGCAGATGAAAGGCTCCACTGTTGCACGCCCGGCACAGACGCCATTACTAAAGTCAGACAAACCTCTCGTATGTGTGTACTTGGACCACTGCGGCCCCTTACAAACGGACGGGGCTTACAGGTATATCATGGTAGCAGTGGATTCATGCTCGAGATTCCTATGGGTATAGCCTCAGCGTTCTGCTGACGCTCGAACTGTTATAAAAGATTTGCGAGTCTTTATCGGCACATACACAGTTAGCACGTTACACTCTGACCGCGGCCCTGCGTTTAGCTCTCGGGCTTACAAAGAGGCCATGGAAGGAATGGGCGTAGCATTGCGGTTCTCATCTCCGTACCATCTCGAGGGAAATTCGGTTGTGGAGAGAAAAAACCGGGACTTAAAGCAATCTTTAACAGCTAGGGTATTAGGCAAGGGCGGTAGTTGGGTCACACACCTTTATGGGGTACAGCGGGCATTAAACAACCAGCCAAGAAGCTCTCTGGGTGGTGTCACTCCATATGAGGTCCTCTTTGGGACACAAATGTGGGTACCTGATCTTAATTGTGAAGGCGCAGTGGCGGATGAAAAACCATTTGATATCCATGATCGTTTGGCTGTTTTACAGGATCTAAATGAATCCAGGACAAAACAAAGCAATGTCCATCTAAACCAGACCGCCACTGAGGAAGTCAAGGTAGTCACGGCAAGAGCTGTCTGGATCCCAAAAGTCGGGGATCTGGTCAGAGAGAAAATTGCGGACAAAAAGGAATTTGGACCTTCTTACAGACAACCTGTACCAGTCCTTACAGTACACGGAACAAGAACTGTGCTGCTCCCCCCACCTCTTGCCGGAAAAAAGGAGAAAAGAAAAAGATTTGTCTCAATCGACTTAATCAAACCACACTATGTGGCCGATACTAAACAGTAGGCCTAGTGGACTCCGCTGCAGCAGACGCCCTCCTCTAGCTACAATCCAAGAAGTTCAAACAGAAAGACTCATCACGTTTGAAGAGCCACCTGTAAGGAATGAAGGACTAAGCAACAATGCTATGGAACTTGTTCCTCTTGAACCAGACATTCAAATTCAAAATGAAAATCAGAATAATTCACAAGTTGCAATTAGACCGACTACAGACGTCTACATCAACATGCCGCGTCGAGAGGAAAATTACATTTCAACTAATCCCGATACAATTGATCGAACAGCTTCTGGCTATTTCATTAACTTTGACACGTTTTCTCTGGATCCAAGTGAGCCGGAAACGACGCCAGCCAAAACACCATTCAAACAAGAATTAAAGAACTTTTTTCTCTTTCTTCAAAAGACATACCTGGTATCACCTTGGATTGAACTTTGGGTAATTTCTGGGATATTGTTTTTTCTTTTCTGGCTAGGCTTAGTATTGACTTTTAGTATGCTTATCAATGGACACTTTCTTCAACAAGGTTCCACAGCCCAAAAGGTCAACATCCTACTGAAGCCACATCCATCATCACATCGTGAACAAAGAGACTAGCTATTGCTGGAATCCTGATTGTCGTTTACCTGCTTCGCAATGGACGGACCATCCGCCAGCGAGATTGCAAAAGCTCTCATGGAAAGATATTACCGTGAGCGCATGGTACAACATCTTGGTGCACCTCGCCTTCGAGAACTAAGTGCTTCTTGGTTCCTGTCATTCAGACCAGTCTTCGAAGACTGCATCGTACCTGTTTTCCGATGCCTGTTTTGCAGAGGAGAATGCGAGTATGACATCTGTCTGTCACCTCTAACGGAGACGCCAGCGGACTTAGACTCCAGGCTGGAACCACTGCGGTCCCATGCTCGACTCTGTCCTCAGCGTATTCCCATCTTAACGCATGCATTCCTCGAGGATCCGCAGGTGCCCTTGACCGAGTTGGCTTTCAGCTCCACCCTTGGCACCGAGGTATTGAATACAGCACCGGCTGCCTTACCAACAACTGTTGGCAGCACTGACGAGTTTCATCTATGCACACTTGAAGTGCTATGCGAGGTACTACAATGTTTGTCCCCTACGACAGCAGGCAACGACAATGTTATTTCTCCCAGCCAGGACATATAATCTAAATCTGGCTCACCGTGTGCTGGGAACAAATTCAGTTTTTTCTTTCCCCTTCTTTTTACTCAAAAGAACTTTTCAAATTGACACTTTCTATACCAAAGCATGGCCTTCTAAGTACGCTTGCAGTAGTTCAACTTGTGTGATCGAATTCATTTAGAACTGTGATTTGCGGAACCTTACTACAAATGTCATACTTTCACAAAGAACATTCTTCCTTGTTTTTTAAACTGTTTTTAAATGAAATTTTAAAGTTTTTAGAAACATTTTAAATGACTGCTTTCTTGTTTTATGCACTGACACTGTTATAAATGTGTATCTCAAATGTGTATTATCATTGTTAAGTATAAGGTGGAGTGGGTGTTATATTTCATATCGGTACTCTGATATAGGTCCAGGGAACATCGTACACTTTCCCTACATCATCTCCCCGTCATTTCATATGAACGAGCCTTATAAGGACATAACTCCAAATAAGGACAGACTGCCTTGTATGGACATAACGCCTTATAAGGACTGTAGCCTTTTATGGACTAAACCTTTCACCTAGTTCCATGCCGAGGGTGGGTTTTTCCCCAATCGATATTGCTAAGACGTCATCCTTAGCACATATGAATAATTTACATGTACACTCTCCAGGAGGTACACTTCACTTCTCCCATCGACGCACAAGGTTTGATCCCCAACGTCATCCTCATACTGAACAATGGGGACAACACGCACATAGACTATATAAATACAGCACCTCTTGCTATCAGAAAGCAGGAGGGAACCGAGACTTCAAGGCCGACACACTGACCAGAGACGTTGCAGCTCCGGCATGCCATCGCTCCAGCTGAGTGTCGTCTGACGATCCCTTGCGGGGTGTCCAGCTCAAGTCCAGGACGAAGTCCCACACTCTCACTATTCAGGTATGGGGGTTCGACTAAATCCTAGTGGGATTCTTGGCTCTTAGACTTAGGCTCTCAGACTTAGGCTCTTTCGCACCTACTCACATGCTAGGTACACTTAGGTACATCTAGACAGGCATCTTAGGAGTACGCACTTTATTTTATAAATGCATTTTACATTCATGTATCTGTTCATGACTATTGTAAGATGGTAGAACAATACTATTCCTTTTTATTCACTGTACTGCTGGTTCTATATCTCTGCTACTGTGTTACAGCTGTAGCAGCGCACTTATTTTACATGAGAAGAACAACGGTACAATAAATTCTTATTGTAAACACGCTCAACTGTTTCTTCTGTGTATCTCTCTGAGAGCAAAACAAGCAAGCACGAGTGACTGGGTGAAAAGTAGTATATTGTTTCCACAAGTCTGAGGTTATTATGTTCTGAGGTTGCCAAAAACTAATCTCTCTGATAACAGGAGATTCTAGTGGCGCTGCGAGCTAGCTAATGCGAAAACATAGACTGACATATTCGGTGGGGGTGTACAGAGTCAGTTTGCCACCAAGCCCACAGTATATGTTATCCGTAAACAGCGTAGGTCCTGCATGAAAGGGTACTATCGGAACTACACTACACTACTGCTTGCGTTGTCCCTTTGGCAACAGCTTCTAACACCTAGACACATCATTACATCAGAGCTGTATCTCTAACACAGTGTTTTTATTATCTAAACTGTGCCCTGTCCTATTGGTTGTCAGAGGAGCATTCCAGTCGTTACCATCCTAGAATGAATGCTGTGTTCAACATGCAGCCCTGCAAAAGCTGATCTTCCATCCTGCAGAGAGGGATTGCCAATCCACTCCATGTCAAATGCCTGACCAAGTTATCCAGGTATGGGGGCTTAGGCTAACCTGAGAGATCGTGCAGAGGGTACACCCACTATGCTCTCAGAGAAGGAGTAGTGATAGGTTGAAATATAGGTATAGAAATAAGACTGCCATGGTTGGAATGTTTATCCTTTTCACCATATTAGTAATGCTGATTACTTTGCCTTGTTTTACCTGCTTAATAATCACAGCTCATTCATTCTATGCAAGATTACGATAATTTCAATAAATGCATTGAAAACTCTCTTCATACCTTTCTTGTATTTTACCATGGGTGTGTGTCAGCCCTGTGTGGTAGCTGTCATCATGAGTGGAATGTTAAGCACGTCCTACAGAACGTGTAGATGTCACATAAATTAGGGTGAAGAGTTGGGAGGTGATGCTAGGAGACAGTTGTATGGGATCTTCCTCTATTAATAACGTACCTACTTTTCTTATACCTCTACCCTGGTGTACATTATGTGATTGATATTACACTGGCGAAAGGACGGGATGAAGAAGATCTCAACACACACCCCCCGTAAGGAGCCTCAATCACAGGGTGATGAAAGATCCAGTTTATTCGTGTACCTTCTCTATAGCCGGGTTGGGTCAGATTGACTTTTCTATTATTTTATTTTTTATGTGACCAAATCTTCAACGAGCTGTATGTGTTTAGTAGTTAACGACTAACTGGAAGTCACCCTAACAAGTGGCTTTATGCACGATACGTAATGTGGGAGAGCTACTTTCAAAACATTTAATTTAGAGGGCGCTTCAAATAGCAAGCACAAACGGTGGAAAGCCTTTCACTTGCACTCTGACCTGCTGCGCACTTCGCGGTACATTTTGCGTGTCATTTTATATCTTATTTAATTTGGTGGGCGACCATTCGCTTAAAGCTGCAAGGACATTCTAAACCGTTGGTTCAACCGCGTCACTGAAACTCATCATTGTTCTCGGCATTGCATGACGCAGCACAACGCTGACGTCTGTGTGCTGCCATCTTGAAAGGAAAAGACACACAATTGATGGACGGAATGCAGAACAAATCAAAACATTCACCCCCAGTCAAGAGATCTGGGTTAAATCCATCATTCTTTTAACCTAGATCTCTTGACTGGGGGTGAATGTTTTGATTTGTTCTGCATTTCGTCCATCAATTGTGTGTCTTTTGCTTTCTCGCCCTAAGTGCGCCGGGTATGCCCAGACGTGGGTCCCGTGCTCTCCATGCCACTGGAATCAAGCTATCCTGGCTGAAGAGGGGTGAAACCCCGAAACCGGTCCTAGGATGCTTGTTTCCAGTCCAGGGAGAACCGGGCTGGACTGTTCCCATGAGGCATGGGGTCAAGACTGATTTGCATATGGCTTGGTTCAAACTGGAATGGCATGGTGAGCAAAAAAACGATGGATTTAGGCCCAGATCTCTGTACTCGGGTGAATGTATGACATTGTTCTGCATTCTGTCCATCAACTGTTGTTTTTGCATTTGTCACCCCGAGTGGGACGGGTATGCCCAGACGTGGGTCCCGTGCTCTCCATGCCACTGGAAATAAGCTATCCTGGCTGAAGAGGGTGAAACCCGAAACCGGTCCTAGGATGCTTGTTTCCAGTCCAGGGAGAACCTGGCTTGGCAGTTCGGGCTGGACTGTTCCCATGAGGCATGGGGTCAAGACTGATTTGCATATGGCTGGGTTCAAACTGGAATGGCATGGTGAGCAAAAACGATGGATTTAGGCCCAGATCTCTGTACTCGGGTGAATGTATGACATTGTTCTGCATTCTGTCCATCAACTGTTGTTTTTGCATTTGTCACCCCGAGTGGGACGGGTATGCCCAGACGTGGGTCCCGTGCTCTCCATGCCACTGGAATCAAGCTATCCTGGCTGAAGAGGGGTGAAACCCGAAGCCGGTCCTAGGATGCTTGTTTCCAGTCCAGGGAGAACCTGGCTTGGCAGTTCGGGCTGGACTGTTCCCATGAGGCACAGGGTCAAGACTGATTTGCATATGGCTGGGTTCAAACTGGAATGGCATGGTGAGCAAAAAAACGATGGATTTCGGCCCAGATCTCTGTACTGGGGTGAATGTATGACATTGTTCTGCATTCTGTCCATCAACTGTTGTTTTTGCATTTGTCACCCCGAGTGGGACGGGTATGCCCAGACGTGGGTCCCGTGCTCTCCATGCCACTGGAATCAAGCTATCCTGGCTGAAGAGGGTGAAACCCGAAACCGGTCCTAGGATGCTTGTTTCCAGTCCAGGGAGAACCTGGCTTGGCAGTTCGGGCTGGACTGTTCCCATGAGGCACAGGGTCAAGACTGATTTGCATATGGCTGGGTTCAAACTGGAATGGCATGGTGAGCAAAAAAACGATGGATTTAGGCCCAGATCTCTGTACTGGGGTGAATGTATGACATTGTTCTGCATTCTGTCCATCAACTGTTGTTTTTGCAGCCATCTTGAAAGGAACAACAACTACATTGCTTCGTATCACTGCGGTTTGCCGGTTGTGTGTGCTTACACTCAGTCTGCAGAAAACGGCCTGGATGCTGTTCTGTGGCACCTGAACAGGTTTCTGTGGGCCTTCATGTTTCACAGTGATACACTCACTGTACAAGCATGTTCCAGCAAAAAGGTGTTGTTCAGTGGTATGCACACTTGATGATGTTATCACATATCATGTGTGTGGTGGGTATTTCTGTGGTTTGAGCTTATTCACAGGTTTTCTGTGAGTTTCTCGTTATGTTTGAGCTTGTAATTCTGTTCGGGTAACATTATTATTTTAAAAAATAAGAAGAAGAAATAAGAGAATTTGTATATTGTCATGTGTGAGATACTGCTTAGTCCAAATTACTGCTCCTCATTTATTTTTAACCAATCAAGGAACTCCACCCATAAAACGGTAAAACTGGAGAAAAAAATTCAACGATATGCAAAGGTATGTGGGACATCTCTTAGCGCATAGAGAAAAATATCACTTCTCCTTCATTGTCTGGGGACAGAAGGTCAAGAAGTGTTTGATCATCTCCCGGAAATCTCTGATACTGTGAGTACCATCTTAGAGAGGCATCACTTTGGAAGAAGGGTTCAGAAGGAAGGGTAGTCGATTGAGTCCTATGTAACTGATTTAAGGAAACTGGCTTCCTCTTGTAAATTTGCAGCCTTGCTGGATGAAAGGATTCGCGATCAGTTTATGCTAGGCTGCAATATTGAGAAGGTGAGAGAAGAATTATGGTTAAGAGGAAGTTCTAATAGTGGCTAAGAAAATAGAGCATTTGATAAAATGTGTTGACGTTATTAGAATAGGGAATGGTAAAGAACAAAGTGTGCATGTTGTAACGGACACATTCAAAAAAGTTAATTATAAAAATGACTATAGAGATGATAAGAGTAAAGATTATGTAAGGAAATGTTACAGATGTGACAAAACTGGTCATTTTGCTAAAGACAAAATGCCCCTGCTCTTAAAGCTACTTGTACGATATGTAAAAAGAAAGGTCATTTTGTGGTTGTATGTAAAATGAAGAAACCTAAACAGACAGTCAGAGAAGTAGCTAGAGATGATGAACAGGATAGTGACGACACAGACTTTGAATGTGGGCAAACTGTATTGCAGATAGGTGACAGTTAAGTCTAGTCCAGTAGACACAATTTTAGTGGAAAGTACAAAGGTTCTCTTTGATTCAGTTGCATTAATCACAATAATCCCAAACAAGTTTGATTGAGATAAACTTGAAGACAAGGTCACATTGCACAAACCTGGCATTAGACCGCGTGCATACTGGGGTAAACCCATTAAGTTGCATGGGTATTTCTGTGGTCTGATTGAGTCCAGAAAACTTTATATATCAAAGAAAAGGAATAGGACAATCAATTGGCTACATCAAGGTGATTTAGGAGTGATGTTAGACCATAATGGTGACCCACCTATTTCTCTAAAAGATAAGATAGACTTAAATGAAGTGGATGTGCGGCCTGGTGGGAATTTTTGGGAGAGATTTTAAAGGGTTATAAGCATAAAATACGTTTGATTCTGAGGGCTCAACCTGTATGTTGTAAGGTAAGGAATGTTTCTATAGCTGTCAGAGAGGAGATGAGAGTGGAGACTGAAAAATTAAAGGCTAATGGAATTATTGAAGAAGTTAAAAGGACAGAATGGCTTGCAACAGTTGTTGCAGCGAGCAATTCCAAGTTAACAATTATTTGTAGACTTGAGGCATCTCAATAAAAAATTTATAGTTGGTGGACAAATATCCCTTTCTGAGTATTTCAGAATTGTCGATGTTGTTAGGTGGGGCCAAAGTTTTTAGTACAATAGATCTCACTTCAGCCTACTATCAGATAGAGTTGGTGGAGGCGTCCAAGGACATGACTGCCTTTGTTACGCCTTTTGGAACTTTCCGAGGTTGCCCCTCGGCCTAGTGTCCACGGTGTCTGTATTTCAGCGAGTCATGGAAAAGATTTTAAAGGGTACGAAAGGAGTGTGTGTCTGCCAAATGCTATCCTTGTCTTTGGCAAGGACACTAAAGAACATAATAGTCATGTCAGAGAAGTTCCAAAGAGACTGAGTGAGTAAAACCTTACAATAAAACTGGAGAACTGCAAATTTGGTACAAAAGCCATAGACTATTTGGGCCACACTATTACTGGAGATGTTGTTGTACTGAAAAAAGATCTGGTTGACATTATTCAGCGAATCAGCTCACCTACTTCAAGAGAGGAGCTGATGAAATTCCTAGGAATGACTGAACATCATAGTGTTTGTCCAGACTTTTGCGGAATTAAGTGTCAACATGAGACATCTGTTGAGGAAAGGTATTGAATTTGTTTGGGATGTGGCTTGTGAGAGAGAGTTTCATCTGCTAAAGAAAGAGCTCAACCAGGCATCCACGCTAATAAGATTTTGACCCTAAAAAGAGATCTGTAATAACTAAGGATGTCAGACTTAAAAGACTGTGTGCTGTCTTGCAGCAAAGTGAACATGATGGAATGAACACTATTATGTTCATCTCACAAGGGTTAAAAGGTGCTGAAACAAGGTATTCAGTTGTTGAACGAGACGCCATTGCTGTATATTGGGCAATAAGGAAATTGAAGAGGTTTTTGTGGGGAGGTACCTTTGAAGTCAGAATTGATTACAAATCTCTTTGTGGAATATTTTTTTTTTTTTAAATGATTGAGTCCGTTTCAGGGAGGATAACTAAATGGGAAATTGCTTTACAGGAATATCATTTTGAAATTAAATATATTCCAGGTGTGGAAAATAAACTAGCAGGCACACTTTCTTGATTGGTTTTTAGAGAAGATTGTGAGGAAGAGTGCAATGGTGAATTTGATGGTGAAGAAGCAGAGTATGTTTGTGAGGTTGATTGTATGATAATTCCTGAGGGAAGGTAACATGAGAAGTTAAAGTCAGATCCCATACTTAATGAGATAATGCAGTTAGTACAAAGTGGATGGATCGACAGGAAGACAGGCTCTGATGGTCGTAAAGGATTTTGGTGTCTGAGAGATGGGTTGTCTACCCATAATGATCTATTGTTTAAAGGAACAAGACTTATTCTGCCTCCTAAACTCAGACAGGAGTTGATAGCTTTGGTGCATAAATGTCATCAAGGAATGTAAAAAACAAAGGAGAGACTGCAAACCTCATAATGGTGGCCAGGTATGGACCTGCAGGTAGAGAGAGTGGTACAAGATTGATGTTATAAATGGAAGATACACAGGCCGGGTGTATAATCAGGATATCTTTATTGTAACTTAGTTCCAGGATAGATGAGTAGAAGGTAAAGAGTAGATGAAGCGTAGCCCCACCAGGAGCAGCCTCCCTGCTGCTCAGCCTCCGTTCACCAACTGAAGCTCCACACACACACAGAGGCACCCAAGCATTCTATGAGGTCATCACACATTCCAGCTGAGCAGTAGGGAAGAGACAAGAACTAGTTTATGACACATCCTCTTTCCTTAGGGAATAAAACAGCAAAGGAGTGCAATGGAGGAAATGTCATTATAAACGATACATCATAAATAACATAAGCATGAAAAGAAACACTTCAAAGTGCATATGACAGTAGGTGTAAAACATCATGAAAAATAGAAGAATAACTACTTCCAAGAATAACGACTAGGAAGAATAACCAGGCATGCCCCATCCCCCTCCCTTGGGGAAGAACAAAATAGCGAGGGCATGGCTTTGGGATGTCCCCACAACCTCCCCGTAAAAGGGTACACTCTTATGCTAGGGAGAATACCTGGGGTGCTAACTGCCCCCACAACCTAAAGAAAAAAAAACATTAACCTCCCCACTAAAGGGTACACCGTAGAGAATGCATCAACACAAATGAAGCATTAACTGACTCCACAACTTCTCAAATGAAGAGTACACTGTAGGGTAAGACATCACCCCAGAAACCAAAATTGGAGCATTGACTGGCCCCACAAACTCCTCTAAGTAGGTACACTCTACACTAACAAAAAAAACTAGACTTGAGCAGTAACCGCTCTCGCAACCTCCCCATGCATGGGTACACTCTAAGCATAAAGAACACTGACCGCCCATACAACCTCCCCATGACTGGGTACACAGCAGGGTAAGCGTCACCCTAAAAACTGAATTAAGTTACTGACTGTACCCACAACCTCACCACGACAAGGTACGCCACATCCATAAACGGTGTAAAAATTGGTACAAAGGGCACCATATACTGAATGGGAAGCAGCGACCACCCACCAAACTTCCACAGGACAGGGTACACCACCCCCATGACCTCCCCAAAGATGGGTACACAGTGCAGTATAAACTGGAAGGAGGGCTGCCCTACAACTGATATGGACCCTATACACAAACTACAACCTTGAGGGCACAGACACTAAAACGAGACATGCATTATAATGGCCAGCAATATAATGAAAAGAAAGTCTCGAGCTCCGGTGAGTGGTCTCTCACCCGAGATCTTCAGCCCAGTGTGAAGTCCTTGTTAAGAAGTTCAGTGAAGATGTCGCCAACCAGTCCTCCAGCTATTTAAGCAGCAAACTTCATGTGCACAGCTATTGGCCATTTGTACGTGGTGAAGAGAGGAAACTGACAGTTCCTCAAGTCACAATCCAGTGATCCTTTCTTTCCTTGTACAGGGGCAGTGGCGTCAGATAACCACTAGATGGCACTGTCGTATCAATCTATAGACTACGAGCCAGAAACACTACGTTTAAATTCCCCATAGAAAGTGAGCATCGGAAAACGTGGCTGGTGCTGAGTTTCCCCGACGCATCCCAAATGCCAACTCAAAAGACAAAGAAGAAGGTCTTGTAGTTGCGGGATACTAACTGGCTGAGGTAAAACAAGGGACAAAGAAGATGGCGGCATGTAGTTTACGCCGTCCCGGGTGGCTACAGACACGTCCAGGCAGCAGAGCGTCTCCCAGCAGCATCAGATTCCAGTGCCTCTCCGCTTGGGATCAATTGTCACAGTAAAGGTGATGGAGCAGGGGAAATACAAAAAATTTTTGTACCCCCTTCGAAGTTAATGACCTCATAACTTTAATAATATTAACTGTGTGAAGCACGTAAACTAATCAACAAATGCACCTTTTATTTAGACACTACACGTGGGAAACTAACTGCTATTTGCAAAATTCTAATTTATTAATAAAATGTGAATTAAATTAACATAAATTTGTGATTGCGTAGAAAAGAAGAGTAAATTGCATGTATTTTTGTCTGTAGCATAGTTATATTGTGGCATAGAATGCAGATGGTAAGTAAAATGGCTTTGAATGTCGATTTTGCTAGGTAATACCTAAGAGGGGTCATTAGAATGTTGGGCGGTAAACAGAAGGGCTTATTTTTCTATATCTAATTTCTGTTATGTTTACTTTCATATTAGTTCCGATTCGGTTCTGCTAGGCCTTGCCTGAAAAATGACTGCTGTGAAATGCGACGGCGCAAAAGAAAATTAAGATGGCCCCCGCGCATGTGCAGAATGGAAGTTTCAGTCACGAGTGTATGGCCTATGCCCGGAGTGAGAGATGTCAAGGCCAGCCTGGCCTGCAACAGGAGTTGTGCCAAAGAGACTGTCCTAAAAGCATGGGAACGGATGAAAGAACTGAACTCCAGAGGATGAGCAAATTCATGACTGTGTAAGAATGTTACAAATTGTTTAACAAAGTATAAATGTGAATATTTTATGAAGTCATGTGAACCCCGGAATGAGTCAGGACTTTACGAACTAGTTTGAGCTAGGAGGACAATTAGGTGACCATCACCACCCCTCCAATAGACCAATCAGAAGTGGATGTAGCCCCTAAAAGTTTCAATTTTGGGTATAGAAAGTTAGTGAAAGGGTATAAAAAGAGCTTGTGCTTATGACGAAGGGTGGCTTATTTTTTCCGCACCTTTGCTCAGCACGACATGCTGTCAGTTGAGACGATTTTCTTCTTTTATGGTGCAAGAGACTTTGAAAATGTTGGACTTTGAACTCTGATGGGGAAAAGGAACGAGACCGTCGCGGGAATTCTATCTCGGGAGGGATACGTCCGAGTAGGTTAGAGGGACAGACAGTCAGTTTGGGAACCTATCCTGTGATCTGCGGTTCATTTTCTGGTGAACCATTCTCATCATCACCCTATGGCCAAGGGGTAATGAGTATTTTCCATTTTCTAATTTCCTTTGCTTAAATGTATTGAAATAATGCTTAAATGTATTTGCCTAATAAAACTTACGTAATTTAAATTTCTCGTTAAATAAAATTTAGATAGAATTTTATGAAAATATAAACTCGAGTCTGTGGTTATTAGAATAAAAGTCATGACAAATAAATGTTGAAGGTTTTAAATTGTGATTGAGCTGGACTTAATCGCCATCAACTGATTCCTACTAGTTGGTCCATCGACCAAATAGCGGAGTACCTTGATGTTTTTGGAACTGACAGCTATTAAAAATTAAATGTATATAATGTATATGGTTATTGTATAGGTTAATAAGGTACCCCGCATGTCTTGCAGCTCGTCTAATTATCACTGATCCAGAGAAAATTGAATAAGTGAGTGTTTTCGGTGTTATGGGCCCCACCGATGAGTAAATGATAAGAGTTTTTCCTGGGTTAGTGACAAAAGGAAAGGGTTTTTATGTTAGACCCGCTGCATCAGTTTTCTTGGTAGCAGAGTTATGGTTTCTATAGGTCAGTTTGGAGATTATTGATTATTGATTATTAATGTTCTATGGTTAACACTACATGTTGAGTTTGTATTACGTTATATGTAGTTGAAATTTTAAAGCTTCCGGGAAGTAGGAAGTGGATATATGTGACAAGAGAAGTCACATGGAATTGTGCATTGTCTGATTTCAATTTGGTGATAACACAGGACTGTGTTATGATAGGGAATTCATGTATGCATTGAGTTGAGTCAGATAGCGACAGGTATTCTTGTGAAACTCTGGCCTTAATTCTCAGGAGCAGTATAGTCTCCGCGTGTGTTTTATCCCCAGAGAAACGGGTTTACTTCTTGCTTGAGAGAAGGTTAAGGTGGAGGGAAGTGCTACACTTATCGAACAAATGGTAATCTTGGATGTTTGGACAAACTATCTCTTTGGTTTAGAGAAACAGACAATGGAAATGTGTTTTGTGGTTTTTTTGTCAAAGAAAAGCTTATAAAATCAGTGCCGATAATTTGTAAAGGAGGGGTCAGCAGAGGCAGGAGTAGAGCTGACATCAGCAAGAACCGCGCTGGAATTGGACAGTTGCGGAAGAACGTAAGGCGTTCTGATTGGTGCGTTAGCGTGGTCCGCGCTGGGATAGGAGAGAAAACTTGAGCATAGTAAAGAAAAGTTTACGACTTTGCTTCAGCGAATAATTGTGAAAAATGGCCTATTACGATGGACGAGAAAAAGAGAAACCTTCATGGTTTACAAAAGTCAAGAATCTTTTTAAGAAAGACAAAGAGATTGTAACAAGAGAGGGAAAAGTACTTCCTCCGCCGAAAGCACCAGCATCTTATATGATAACGAAATATGGTTATCACACCTGTATTTGGTTAGAGAATTGGGTGAAATATACAAAAAATGATGGAGTATTGGCATTTCCAGAAACAGGTTCGTTTAGCACAGCTATATTACGAAATTTAAGAGATAAGATGATGAAACTTGAACCGAGACCTAGACCGACACAATTTGAAGCTTTAAATGAATGGGAAGATGAGATGTATGAGAGAGAGAGAGACACCGAGATATAAAAGAGGACAGTTATATTCGAGGAAGAGTATGGGTTTCAAACCATGAAAACAGGATGAGACGATGGAGGTACGCTGATATGTCAGATGGCATGTTTCCTATTAGAACGGTTGATGAAATGGTGGGAAGAAAGTGCACTGAGAAAAAGAAACATGTATTGCCAGAAAGGAGTGGATAAAGAGTTAGTGATACAGAGGACGAAGTGTTGGAAGACATATTAAATAAAAGACCTCCTCCGTATCAACAGGCTTCTGCAGTGGTGACACCGAATGCACCGCCAATGGAGACTGAAATGAATGAAACCCCAAAACGATTTTCTGAAATAGATAGTCCATCTAATAAACAGAAGATACCACAAACTATAGAACCTAATACATCTGAATTAGCGAGATCAACTAAAGAATTAGCTGAAAAGATAAGAGAATTGACAAAGAATGTAGAAGCTGTAACTGTGCCAGTAAGTATAGGTCCTGTGATACCGGTATTTGAAAATCAAAAAATAGATGAACATTTATTAACGATTCCTTTAAATTCCAGTATGCAGAAAGTACGAGAAAAGATTTATCCTGACCTTAGTGAGACAAAAGATTCGGTTAGATCAACTCCACCTACAGATTTAACGATAAATCAGAGTCCAATAAATAGAATTCCTATGGGAACTGAATCAGCAACAGAAACACCAGAGAAAAGTGTGGATAGGATAGATTTAACTAAGACCCCTGTAGGTCCAACTGCAGAAGAATTAAATGAGTGGGTTAGGACTTTGCAAAAGAAAGATAAAGAACCGCAACTTTTGGATGTGGTTAGATTAAAAATAGATATGGAAGAACTGATTATCGGAACAATTGGTACAGATCGACTAAAAACATATCAGGATGACGAATTAATGTTTATGTGCAAAAGTATTACTTGGAGAGCCAAGAATTTGCATGACAAATTGGAAGAAACAGCAAATGAGTTAGGAGTAGATTTTGCAAAGATTAGAGGATTACAGAAACCCTATAGAGTAGACTTCACCGAGAAATATATAGAAAATCTGAACACATCAGGACGGTTAACTCAGATAAAAGAATTAATTGTATTGCTGAGAAAATGGGGAGATGTAGACCGATGGAGAAATAGGTGGATAAAGAGAAAAGACGAAACGACTGATAAAGCAACGTTAGCTTTCCCTGTAAAAGAAAAAGAACCCGTGGTAGTAGAATGTCCGATGAGAGAAATTCCGGGAGGAGGTTATGTACATGTCCCATGGTCCAGACAAGATATATTGTCATTTACAAATGATTTCCCAAGATTGCGAGAAAAACCTGTAGAATGGTACATACAAGTAGAAAGGTTTGTAAAGGTTTCAAAGGTTTTGTGGGAAGATTTGGACGGATTATTTGAGATTGTCGTACCTGCTGATTTATGGACAGAATGTAAAATTACAATTGACTGGCCAAAGGAAGAATACCCTAGAGATGCAAAAACAGGAGCCCCAGGTCCGGAAGTAATGAAGAAATATGAGCAGGCCATAACATTTTTGAAAAATAAGATTCCTCCAAAAGAAACAGATTGGGTAAAGATCGATAGAACGACTCAGGAACCTAAAGAATCTGTGCACGCTTATTATGAAAGGCTACTTCTAGTTTTCAAACAGTATAGTGGATATGAGACCTTGAGAGAAAAGGATATGAGTCACTTTGTATATCGATTTGTGTATGGGCTGAGACCCGAGATAAGTGAAATGATTAAGCAGCATATGTTTGTATGGTACGGTAGATGAGGTACTGAGATATGCAAAATATTGTAGTGATGACATTGACGCTAGGCAACGTAAGCTCAAAGAAAGGCAATGTGGGCACAGGTGAAAGTTGCAGAACAGCAAGAAGCTCAGATAATTAATCAGATTAATGAAGCAGGACAGACAAAAATGAAACCTAACATTGGTAAAGGAAAAGGTCAGATAAATATAGAGGAAGCTAAAAAGAAATGGCCATGTCATAATTGCGGAAAATTAGGGCATTGAAAGAACGAGTGTAAATTACCACCAAAAATTAATACCGAAAATAAATCATTGAATCCACAGGTGCAGAATGAGGTGAGTTACCAATCACCGCCACAGCAACAGGTAGTTACTCAAATGAGTCAGGTGCCACAGCCACCTCTCCCACAGAGTGTAAATCCTCAAAGGTACAGTGCATAGACAGGATTCTACGGTGGAGAGCAGGTAAAGAAATTGCAGCGCGCAGCTGCTGTTTCGCAGTATTGGCTACGACCGGATGGAAATGAATCGGATGAAAGTTTATGACGGTGTTTAGGAGAGGAAGAGGAGTGCGTGCTTGGCGCAACTCTAGAGGTAGATCAGTCAGGTCCCTTTGTGGATGGAAAGGTGAATGGTGTAAGTAATACTTTCCTTGTGGACACTGGTGCTACCCGTTCTACTGTTAGATCAGTGGAAATTCCAAACCTTCCTCTCTCAGGAGAATATATCCAAGTTGTAGGTGTGGCAAACAGACAAATTTAAGCCCCTCTCAAACAACCAGTAGAGGTGGAAATCGGTCCCTTTAAAGAGATGCGCCGTTTTGTGGTGTGTGATAGCAGTCCTGTAAATCTGCTTGGACGCGATATATTATGCAAGATGAATTGTGCCATTTACTGTACCCCAGATGGCATTGCTTTCCAGACATCAGATGACGATGTTTTGTATAAAATGACCATGTCAGTAATTGAATCAGGAAAAAGTGACACGTTCCCTGTGTTTGATGAAGAGAAAATTCCTATTGAATTGAAAGGAACAGTTAAGACTGAGGTGTGGGATTTTACAGGTGAAGATATAGGTTTAATGAAAGGAGTAAATCCTGTAAAGATTACTATAAAAGAAGAGGCAGTTTACCTGAATACCCCACAATACAAATTGACACCAGAAATTATTGAAGGAATAACGCCAGTAATTGATAAAATGATTGAGCAAGGGATTCTGAAAGAAATAATGAGTAGTCCATGTAATTCACCTATAATGGGACTGAAAAGCCTAATGGAACCTTTAGAATAGTGCAAGACTTGAGAAAGGTGAATAAAATTGTTGTCCCCTGTTGTCCAATCGTGCCAAATCCTGCTGTAATTTTATATCAAATTCCGCACGATGCAGAATGGTACACAGTTATTGATTTGTGCAATGCATTCTTTTCAATTCCATTACACCCTGATAGCCAACCAATATTTGCCTTCAGGTTTGGCGAGCGTATTTTGGCATGGTGCCGAATTCCTCAGGGGTATACTGAAAGTCCTTCCATTTTTAATCAGATTCTGAAGAAATCCCTAGAAAACTTGAAAATGCCTGAGAAATCTGTGTTGGTTCAATATATTGATGACCTATTAGTGGCATCAAGAACCAAAGAAGCTTGCATTTCTGATACAATTGCATTATTGAACCACTTGGCAAAAGGAGGACATAAGGTGTCCCCATCAAAACTACAGTTCTGTCAACAAGAAGTACAGTATCTAGGTCATAAGATTGAACAAGCATTAGGTCTCGCATTTGTGAAAGATTGAGCATTGGCATTGTAAATGACAATGCCTTTTATTTATGTGTTGTGTTTCAAAACAGATAAATAAAAGGCATTGTCATTTACAACGCCAATAGCTTAAACTCTTGCAAATGCGAGACCTATTGCATTGCAAATGCTTTTTGCCACTTGGAGTGAAGGATGCACACTTTCATCTCCTGCGTTTAAAATGTATGTTTCTCTATCTCCCTCCACAGGGTGAGGACGGTTATGTGGGTAAGAGGAGGGCCCAGTGGCAGCGTCGACTGAGGACTGCGTTACTATACACTGTAATGGAGAATATTCTGTCTGCGCAGTGAATTTAAAATGCTGCTGCTATCTTTTTCATGGCAGATGAATAGGTGTCACCTTGGGGAGTCCCTGACAAGTGCTTCTGGTGATGTTCCACTGCCCTAGTCTGTATTTGTGCTCTAGCCGGCAGGGACATCTGCAAAGGCTATAGCTTCAAGACATAAGGCAAATAACCAGATCTGCAGCCAAACTAAAGAGAGGAATCCGTACGGTGGGAGGAAGAAAGTGCCCGATGGAAGGCAGGGGAGAAAGAAAGAAGATGGATGACACAGGTTATGGAGAAGAGGCGGAACCGCAAGTCATGCAGGGGAGAGGTTGAGGCAGGTAAAAGGGAAATTACAGTGGGGAATAGAAGTAAAGTGGAAAGCTGCAGGAAAGAGGTGCCGGCATAGCAGACATAAGAAGAAATCAACAGGGTACAGGAATGAACCAGCAGGGCACCAAAATGAACCAGCAGCTTAAAGAAAGAAACCAGGCAAGAGCAATCATCTTTACATAGCAGCACTATGTACACACCTCAAAGACACAGTGTATGTGCCGTTTCACTCTGACCCAGACCCAGTCAGGGGGTATGCTCCCAAGCCTTGATCTGCCACCCAAGCCACGATCATCACCTGTACTAAGTATGGCTAGGAAGATCCTGCACTGAAAGTTTCTTTGGCAGAACCACATTTATTAATTGTGAAGCTGAATAAACGAGGCTCCGTAGGTGCAGTGCTGCATTTGGTTATTTATTGAGCTTTCTTTCAGTATCTGATGTAGCAAGAGGGCTAAAGAGATGCCAAGCTCTTGTCAGTCGCCCGTGATAACTCAAGCTTTCAACTGCCACAACTGCACCTGTTTTCCTTCCAGAGCAGGGGGCCAAATGGGAACTGCGTAAATGGAGAAAGGGAAGTGGGTGAAGGTGAAATGGAGAAAGGTGAACTCGGGAGCAAAATGTTGAGGCTTACTACATAGGCGTACACTGGGCATGCATCTAGGGGCCTTTGGGAATGGGAGAGTGTCAAGGGATCTCTGCAACTGAAGACCGAGAGATAGAGCCTGTGGGGATGGGAGAGGAGTAGGGATAGAGCCTGTGGGGATGGGAGAGGAGTAGGGATAGAGCCTGTGGGGATGGGAGAGGAGTAGGGATAGAGCCTGTGGAGATGGGAGAGGAGTAGGGATAGAGCCTGTGGGGATGGGAGAGGAGTAGGGATAGGGGCTGTGGTGATGTAGCGAGTGGGTAGAAGAGGGAGTGAGAAAGGATATGTGAGGAGGAGAGGGAGTAAAGGGGACTGTGAGCTGGGAAAGGGTGCAATATGAGGAAAGGAGAGAGTGTTGAGACCCGTAGAGATTGGATAGGAGCTATATAACAAGGAGGTGAATTGGGTGAATAAACGTTGATAGCCAGAAGTCCTTTAAAGCCTGGTTTAGCATGGTAACTGAGCACCCAAAAATGTTAAACAACACATCTCTTGTAACTGAGTAAACCTGAAGGTGATTTCATGATAGATTGATATAGAAATCATTGGTTTAACAAGTGCAGTGGCACCAGGGTCCATGAGTATGAGGGGGTTTAGTCTTACGCCCTACCACTTTAAAAGTTCACCAGCAGCCACTGGAAATACCATTAGCTCAGATTAATTCAAGCATTCAATCCATCATTTTATTTTTAACATTTTTCTGAATGAATGACGTACTTTGGAAACAGTTCAGCATGCACTCAAAGAATGTCAGAACTGTACCCATTCAGGGTTAGCCCTGGTGTGAACTCACACTGCACAGCTCTGGGCACATACGCCCTCTGCCAAGGCTGAGTGCGAACTAGGCGCTGAAAGTATTTGGCAAACTCAGCACAAAAAATGACTCGGGGAGGAATGGCAGTTTGAAGGTATGTAAACAAGTGCCGATAAAAAAAATCGTGGTATGTATCGCTACTCCCTTTAGAGTTCCTTCCAAGATGGTATTTAACAACCGTGCTCACGCCTGTGAATGAGTTCGCTGGCAGACTGAAACTGTAGAATCATTCCTGTTGTGAAAATTGCGTTGTAGAGCTCCCTCTGGCGATCAGAAGTGGAATGGCAGGTGGAAGGTGTGTAAACGACCTCTGATAAAGAAAACAAGGCTGCTTTTCACTTCATTACAACGAAACAGGAGGCTGCAAAGACAAGCGGCCGTGCGGCCAATAGCTTTTGGAAGTGGAACAAGGCGAAGAGGGAGAGGAGGGGGGCCACGCCCACAACCACGACCGGCACTTACATTTGTCGGCAGGGTCTGAGACGTCCGTCAGTGATAAAAAACAGGTGGCACACTGCACGCAATTAAGTGCGAGCGAAGCGGACGAAAACTGTAGTTAGGCGCCGCTGCTTCGGGACTACACGGAAGTAACCATAGGATCAACAGCCAACAGAAATCAAGAAAACAACAGCAATGCCAGACTTAAACCAATCGCAAGGGACAGGAGAAATTACACGGAGTTGAAGCCAATATACAGATTACTTTAAGTCTCGCTGAGACAGAGCATGCAGCGCATGCGCTGCCAAGGCGAGACCTAAAAAGGGATGAGAAAGGTGACAGAAAGAATCAGGATTATCAAAGGAATGATACCCTCAACGACACAGAAAGGGGTGAGAATGTTCCTTGGAATGGTTGGTTATTGCAGACAGTGGATAAGTGGATTCTCATTGATTGCAAAACCTTTGCAGCGATTAACAAAAGGTGATGTAAAGGACCCAATTGTGTTGAGAAAGAGATGGAAGCTTTTGAGCAATTGAGAAACAGTTTGTGTGAAGCTCCAGCGTTAGGAATGCCTGATTATGAGAAAGAATTCGAACTGTACTGCAGTGAAAGAGATGGATGTGCACTTTCAGTACTAGTACAAAGGCATGGAAGAATGAGACGACCAATAGCCTATTTTTCAGCTGTTTTGGACCCTGTGGCAAAAGCATTGCCTGGATGTCTGAAAGCTGTAGCAGCTACTTGTGTGAGTCTGGAACAGAGTGAAGGCATTGTAATGGGATACTGTTAGATCTGTCAGCCCTAGGGTGGTCTTTCCCTGTTTTTTTCCCCTTTTGCGCCTCATTTTTGCCACCATATTTTTACTGGACCTAGGTCTCCGGGCACCTTGCCACTGCTAGCCAGTGCTGAGGTGCAGGTGCTCTCTCTCACTCAAGATGGCTACCACAGGCCCCTGCTACTGCAGAGGGGCCTTACACGCATACACACTAGTAGCCAGGGTCAGGCTGGGACATAGGGATACAGTATCCATTCCGTCCCCGCCTCTGGGCCACATAGCCAGGCATGTAGAAGGTTCCAGAACCTTCCGGGCTGTGGGAGGAGTTATGTTTTGCCGCCTTTGGGAGAGTCACCTGACCTAGGGGTATAAAAGGCTTGGAGGGAAAACTTTCTAGTTAGTTGATGAGGCACCACTGATCCTGGGAGAACCTCCGCCGGAGTATAGGCTTTAGGGCCTAGGGGGAGACCTACACTATTGCTGCTGACAGGGCTGAGGCCCTGCTGTAGTAAGATAGCTGAGGAACGCCCACCACCCACTGACCTTGCCCAGTGTGAGGGGACCCAGGGAACCACCTTCAGCGTGCGGGGAGGAACATCAAGCACTCCCAGACCACCAACTCATCCCCCCTCATAAGAAGAAACTTCTGACAAGAAACTTTGACAAGAAACTTATAATAAGGAACTTCTGACAAGAAACTCCTGACAAGAAGCGCCTAAGAAGCAACCAAGCTGGAGCAGTCACCAGACACCTTAATTTGAGAAGGCCTGACCGTCCAGCAAGGCCTGAAGCCTAAACTGCCCAACTGGGGATCACCAGGTAAAGCGCCGTACCCTGAAGCGCTAGACCTTCACCCCCTATTCATTTCTGCCTGCTGCTGGGCTGCCCCCAAGTACTTTTCCAGTCAGCCCTGCCCACAGGCTGCTGGTGCGCCCTGCGTTCTGCCACCCCTCAGGTCACTGACCTTGTGTGGAAATCACCACCGCGGCCGCCGCCGCCTGAGGAGAAGTGCCGTGTGGTGAGGTGCGCTGTCGCGCCCTCACCGAAGGGAGCGCTGAGGTGAGGGAAGCCCCTCAAGTATATGTGGTGAGGTGCGCCGTCCGCGCCCTCACCGAAGCCTCTACCAATTATCCCCAAATTATTGCCACCGGGCCCAGGGCCCCTCTGCCGCGGCCGAAGAAATCACCCCCGCCGCCGTCGCGGCCGAAGAAATCACCCCCGCCGTCGTCGCGGCCGAAGAAATCGCCATCGCGGCCTAGCGTGACCAGCGAGGCCTCCAGGCCCCGCCGACGCCGTCTCCAAGCAACCGGGGACGCCGGCCGCGCCCCCAGGAAGGCCGCGCAACGATTGGGCGCCGGCTTCGGTCACGCCCCCAGCACCGACGGAGGCCCAGGAAGAGCCCCGGCCGTGCAGAGGGAGACGGGGAGCCGGCCGGATAGGACTGCTGGCTCCCGCTCCCCATCCTGAAGTCCCTGAGCCCGCGCAACTTCACTTACCTGATCCCGGGGGCCGGAGGAAGGTGATCCCGGCCCCCGCAACGTGCGCACAGTCATTTCCCTGATCCCGGGGGCCAGATGAAGGTGATACCGGCCCCCGCAACGTCCCGTCAGTCCGGCCTGAAGGCCGAGGTACCCGACCGGGCCCCGCCCTCCAGAACACGGGCCGGGCCTGGGGAGTGCCAGTCGCTAAAGAAGCGCGACCAACGAACAAGCAACAGGTGAGCCCAGGAGGCCCCTAAGGCCCACAAACGCCACTGGGGCCGGGGGCCACCATTAACCCCATAATTAATTGTGTAACTTTCCCCATGAGGCGAGGCCCCGGAGAGGAGTGGGCCTAGCCTGGAGTTAACCCCTAAGGGTCATAGAAGCCCCAGGATACAGGACATGTTGAGGGGTTCCCTACAGTATTGATTAATTTATTGCAGATGCCTATTGTAATTACTGCCTAGGCCATGCTTTTAACTACTAAGGGGCCGATTCCGATCTCGGCCGGTAGTGCTCCGAATCGGATTCGGATTCACCGGATCCGATTCGGAGCCCTGTTTCCCGACCGAATCGTACGCGGGTCCGGCCGAGCGAGTACGATGCAAGCACCCGCGAAATCGCCGACCGACTCGAACGCGGCTTCAACACGCTCCGACCGACTCGCATGGACACGACTCGCACCGCGCTATGGAGACGTTTCCCGGCCGGGTAAGTACGATGCGCGCCGCGAGCAGTCGACCGACACGCGCCGTCCGGCTCGAAAAAGCTGTCGGAGCCGGACTTTGGGGGTCCGCGTCGGACCCCCCTGTACGCGTAGGCGCGCGAGTCGCACACAGGGGGGACCCATGGGTCTCCCCTACCTGTGCATGTACGCCGCGAGTCGCTTCGCCGCGTACCCGCTGTAGGGGGCGCCCTTGTCCGCCTCGCACCCATTGAGTCAATGGGAGCCCGCGTACGCGTTGTACGACAGGCTCCCATTGACTTCACTGGGAGTCCGACCGACTCGAGTCCGATGGCATGCGTGCGCATCGTACTCGTTCGGTCGGACTGCTAGGGTCCGATTCGGTCGGAATTCTCTCCGGGTCCGGCTCGGTCGGAGAGATTTCCGGCTGGAATCGGAATCGGCCCCTAAGTCTTTACCACAGGGGGAAAGTGTTTAATTGAATTGAGCTGAAGTGTACACCGCCAAGACTTGAAGTGTTTTATGTTACAGGTGTACTGGAATTGCGACGCCCACTGTACTGAATGTGGGCGCGCCTAGATTAATGCAGGCCTATTTAAATGTAAAGTGAAAAGCCTTCTTTAAGTAATTGAATATGCTAAAGTGAACTGCATGTTTAGGCTCATGTTTTATTAACGTACCTTGAGATCATTATTAAGTGCTACGTTTAGGAGATAATTCCTGCGGCCTCTTAGTGGCCTACAATGTTGATGAGCTATGATGCTTTATTTAAAATGTGCACCTGTTGAGTAATGCAATGAATTTGAATGTAGATCTGAATTAATCTGCCTCATCTGATGCTAACTTAATTTATATATAAAAGATCTTGATTTTAAATACAAAAGCCTGGTGTGGTGTCATGTTATTGCGTTCGCATTTCTGAGTCAAAGTAAGAGTGTGCTGCACAACTGCCTTACACAATGCCTTCGCATGCTTTCCCGCTTCGCGCCATGCTACCGTGGCGGACTCGGTAAACCCGGTTCCAACATTTGGTGTTCAGCGGTTGGATAAGGACTGGTGTTTGTGCAGCACCCTACATTGACTCAGTGTGCGCCGCAATTAGACACCTATTGTAATGAAAGTGCTAGGAATTCTTTTGTAATTGCCGATTGTGTACATTCCTGCGTTAGACCTGCTACCTACAGTCTAGAACCCTTTCCTTAAATTGTCTGGGACCCCACCTAGGAGGATGGAGTTTGAGTTAGCCAACCTAGAAAGGTATACAGTGACACAGCTCAAGGAGTTCTGCCTAGAGAGGGGGTGGCCGTCAAGCGAGGCGCCAGGAAGGAGGTGCTTCAGAAAGCTTTGAGGGCATGGGTAATGGCCCACCCGGAGGGAAGAGGGGACGAGGAGCAGGGGGAGGCAGACAACCCAGGAGAACTGGACCTACTGCACATTGATGTTAGCGAGAATGTGTTGCCAGGAAGACGTTCCAGGGCAGGCAGTAGTGCGTCAGGGGGAGTTTGTCGGCAGAGGAATTGGAGGACAGAAGGGAGCAGAGGCAATTAACATTAGAACTTGCTAGGATGGAAAGGGAGCGAGAACAGGCAAGGCTAGCCATGGAGGAAAGGAAGCTTGTGCATGAGCTTAGCCTGAAGGAACTAGAGCTCTGAACCTTGCAGATGGAGATGCAGGGCAAAGTGAATGGTGGCAGCGTACCTGCTGGGGTTCCACAGGAGCCCAAATTCTATTTACCAAGAGAGGTGATAGCCAGTTTTAGTGTAGGTGATGACATCGACAACTGGTTGGCGGCGTACGAGGTGGCTCTGGTGGCCCATAGAGTTCCTGAGAGCTACTGGGGGGGAGGTCTTTATAGGTACATACCTCCACTAGTAAGGGACACACTTTTGGCTTTGGATAAGGGGGAGCAGACTAACTACCCTATCATGAAGGAGGCCCTGCTCAAGAAGTTTGGCCTCACCCCAGAGAAGTACCGCCAAAAGTTCCGCAACAGCCACAAGCTTCACACACAAAACTGGGTGGATTTTTTTGATTATGCCCGGAAGGCATTGGAGGGTTGGGTGCGTGGCAGCAACGTTGACAATTACAAAGGGCTGTACGACCTGTTCTTGAGAGAGCACCTCCTAGAGAAATGTTTTCCGGAGCTGCGCCAGTACTTGGTGGACCGCAAGCTGACCAATCCTAGGGAGCTTGCAGAGGAGGCAGACACGTGGGTCAGCACTCGGGTGTCCCACAAGGGAGCCGGGGCGGACCCCCGAAAGGTGGACAGGGGCTCCCCCAGAAGAAAGAGGGGGAGATAAAAAGAGGGAGTTCTTTAAAGGCCCCCAAAATAAACCGCCTGGGAGAGGGGTAGGTTCCCCATCCCAATCTGGATCCCAGAAACCCACTTATCCTGACAGGAGTCAGCAGCCCAGAACTGTCCGGTGCTACGAGTGCGGGGAGGTTGGACATTACAAGGGGGATCCCCAGTGTCGCAAGAGAACCCCAGCCCCCACAGGAGGTAAGAGCCCCGGGGTGGCCAGTGTAGCGCTTGGGGAGGAGTTGTCCCTAGGTAGGGGAGGTGAGTGGACAGGCTTGACCTTAGTTTCCCTGGGGGATAGAGAGATCATCCCACGGGTTCAGGTACTCGCGAACACTGCCAAGTATCGGCAGAGGGTCCTGGTGAACGGGGAGGAGGTGGAGCCTCTGAGGGACACAGGTGCCAGCATGACGATGGTGAGACGTCAGCTGGTGTCCCCAGAGCAGGTGATTCCTGAGGAATTCCACCCGGTTGTTATGGCTGATAATAGCCTGGATGCAAAGAAGGTATGGAGTTCCTCAGAAGCAAGCGACAAGGAGAGGAGATACTGTGAGGTGTGAGTGGTAAAAGGTAGCTACATGCCTAGTCAAGGATAAAGGCAAAAAAAGGAGGGAGGGGGGAAACCCCTTTACGGAACTAGGGCTCTCACACACCCAGCAAGCTAGGTGTCATGCTTCATCATATGAGCCTGCCCCTCGTCCGGTCGGCGCTGCAATACCGGACGGGCTCCCGAACCGGGGCTCTTTAGCGGGGATCTTCTGTTCCTGCCGGTTGGTGCAGTGGGGGTGAGTGGCCTAGTGTGTGTAGATGTAAAAGTGGATTAAAACAGGTCAGTTAGTCCTAGCCATTATTTAATTCATAAGGTAAACCACCTGATTAAAAATATATAGAGAGGGGCAGTGTACTAGATATAATGTGTCTAGTCATATAGCCCTACTCTCAAATGATCGACATGTTTCGTGCCTCTAATGTCAGGGGGATCTGGGCACTTCCTCAGGATCAGAGTGAAATACTATCTACACTACGTGGTCAAGTGACATCTACGTACCACGTGTTCAGGTCAGTGACCTGTAATACAAACAAAAAGTAAAACTCAGTTAACCACAAGGTCTAATATGGCACTTGTATTATAACGTATCTCATCAGCCTTAAAACAGAAAACGAAAGAAAACCATAGAAAAACCCTTCTATAGGTACTACTGTGATCATGTGTATCTTAGCAGGTTTTTATGAATAATAAACTGATAAAAATGCACCAGTCTCACCATGTTGTGCTCATGAAACTATTATAGAACATTGTGTGGTCCAATAGTGCACACTAATAAAGTCAATACATATAAAATATAAACACCCATGGTCGCGCCTGATGAACTAATAGGTGGTGGAGAAGGTTCAATGACTCACCTATCCTGTTATCTAGAGTTGCTAGCAACAGTACCGGCGGTCATACAATGGACACCGTTGTGGGTCCTGGAAATGCAAGCCAGAAAAAGACGTTATGGCTGACAGTGAGTAGAAAGCCAAATACAGGAAGACAGAGGGCCAAGCGGGGTAAAACCAGCATGCAGATGCTGCAAGGAAATCAGGCTAACTCCGTGTGGTCAACCGTAATACTAGATGATCGATGGCACCCAGGGCAAAACGTATCTACGTGGTAACGTGGGGCACACAAAAGATGGCAACGCTAAGACAACTGTCTCATAGAGGTAGTAATGCCGTATTGGCGCTTGACAGCCTTGATAATAGCCTGGGTCATTACCCCGTGGCCCAAGTTCCCTTTGAGTGGGGAGGAGTATCAGGTCTGTTGAAGGTTGCGGTGAGCCCTGCCATGCCAGTTGACTGTCTGCTGGGCAACGACTTAGAACATACTGCCTGGAGGGAGGTAGAGTTCAATGCCCATGCTGAGATGTTGGGATTACCAGGATGGACTTGCGTCGTCACGCGGTCCATGGCTGCCCGACAAGGAACTCAGCTGGGGTTGGAGCCTGAAATAATGGCCCAGCCCACTGCTGGACGAGGAGATGTCCAGGAGGAGACACCCGGTGAGATGGATGGGGAGCCCGCGGAGGTGACCCCGGAGTCCGCTGAGATGGTTGGTGTTCCCGTGGGGGACCTGCCGACCCCTGCAGAGTGGCAGGTGGAAGGAGGGCCTACCCGGGAGGAATTTTGCCGGGCGCAGAAGGAGTGCCCTACGCTTGAAGGCATGCGGCAACAGGCCGAAGCCCAAGCAGCTGGAACAGAGACTGGTAACTACCATGTCTACTGGGAGGATGGTCTCCTCTACAGTGAGCCTAAGGCTCCGGTGCATGGGTCATCAAGGGCCGTGGTGGTCCCCCAATGCTACCGAGCCTTTCTGCTAGAGTTGGCACACGAAATACCACTAGCAGGACACCTGGGCCAAGACAAGACGTTTGCGCGTCTGGTCCCACATTTTTACTGGCCTAGGATGCGCGTCACTTCTGACACTTTTTGCAAGACTTGCACCACTTGCCAAGCGAGCGGCAAGACAGGGACGAAAGTGAAGGTCCCTCTAGAACCTCTCCCAGTTGTCGATACCCCTTTTGAGCGGGTAGGGATTGACATTGTCGGGCCATTGGACCCGCCGACTTCTGCAGGACATAGGTTCATTTTGGTGCTGGTAGACCACGCCACCCGGTACCCGGAGGCAATCCCTCTGAGGACCATCACTGCACCGGTGGTGGCGCGGGCCCTGATGGGGATTTTTACCCGAGTGGGATTCCCCAAGGTCGTGGTGTCAGATAGGGGCACGAATTTCATGTCGGCCTACATGCAGGCCATGTGGAAGGAGTGTGGAGTGACCTACCGGTTCTCCACTCCTTACCACCCCCAGACGAACGGGCTCGTGGTGCGCTTTAACAAAACCTTGAAGGGGATGATCAGGAGCCTACCCGAGGACTTGAGAAGGAAGTGGGACGTCCTCTTACCCTGTCTGCTCTTCTCCTACCGAGAGGTGCCGCAGAAGGGGGTCGGTTTCAGCCCCTTTGAGCTGCTCTATAGCCACCCCGTTCGGGGGCCCCTCAGTCTTGTCAAGGAGGGGTGGGAGAAGTCTTCCTCGAAGCTTCCCCGTGATGTGGTCAGCTATATGCTGGCATTCCGCAGCCAAGTGGCCAAGCTGTGGAAGGAGGCCTCGGACAACCTAGAGGCAAGTCAAGCCGTCATGAAGAAATGGTATGATCGGAACGCGGGACGGTAGAGTTAGACGCTGGACAGAAGGTGTGGGTCATGGAGCCAGGAGAGCTTAGCGCCCTCCAGGACCGGTGGACTGGGCCGTTTGAGATCTTGGAAAGAAGAGGCCAGACCACATATGTCGTCGATGTGAAGACCCCACGTCAACCCCACAGGGTGTTCCACGTCAACCGCCTGAAGCCCCACCAGGAGCGTTCAGAACTCACTCTCCTAATGATAACAGATGGAAGTGAGGAGGAGGAGAGTGAGCCTCTTCCAGACCTTCTGGCGGCCCATGAGAAGGATGGTTCGGTAGAGGGAGTGGTCCTCGCCCCATCCTTAACCCCAGAGCAACAGAGGGACTGCCACCAGGTCTTGGGGCAGTACGCCTCGTTGTTCTCCCTCACGCCTGGAATCACGCACCTGTGTACCCATGATGTGGACACAGGGGACAGTCCGCCAGTAAAAACCAAATCTTACCGGCTGTCCGATAAAGTCAAGGCTAGTATCCAGGGTGAGGTTACCAAGATGCTAGAACTGGGGGTGATTGAGCCTTCCAGTAGCCCTTGGGCTAGTCCGGTGGTGTTGGTGCCGAAAGCGGCCCCACCGGGCACCACACCAGAACTTCGGTTCTGTGTGGATTACCGTGGACTCAACTCAGTCACAAAGACCGACGCTCACCCGATCCCTCGGGCGGAGGAGCTCATTGACCGGCTGGGAGCAGCCCGGTATTTGAGTACCATTGATTTGACGTCAGGCTATTGGCAGATCGCCATGGCGGAAGGAGCAAGGAGAAGACTGCGTTCTCCACCCCCGAGGGCCACTTTCAATTTCGGGTGATGCCCTTCGGGTTGAAAAATGCTCCAGCCACTTTCCAGCGGTTGGTGAACCAGGTGCTGTCTGGCCTAGAGGCCTTCTCTGCTGCCTACCTGGATGACATAGCTGTCTTCAGTAGCAGCGGGGAGGACCATCTGGAGCATCTCCAGGAGGTGCTACAGGCTCTACAACGGGCTGGTCTAACCATCAAGGCCAGCAAGTGCCAGATTGGACAGGGATCTGTTGTGTACCTGGGACATCTGGTGGGCGGAGGTAAGGTGCAACCCCTCCAAGCCAAGATTGAGACCATCTTGGCCTGGGAGCCCCCCAAGACCCAAACAGAGGTCCGGGCTTTTCTCAGCCTCACGGGGTACTACCGCCGGTTCGTCAAGGGATATGGAACCATCGTGGGCCCATTGACGGAATTGACTTCAAAGAAGCAGCCACGCAGAGTCATCTGGACGGCTGCCTGCCAGGAAGCCTTTGAGACCCTCAAACGTGCAATGTGCACCGCACCGGTGCTCAGGACTCCAGTCTTTGGACGGGAATTTATTGTACAGACAGACGCTTCTGAGCATGGCATAGGAGCTGTGCTCTCGCAGCTGAATGACGATGGCCAAGACCAGCCAGTGGCCTTCATTTCCCGAAGACTACTCCCCCGGGAACAGCGGCGGAGTACCATCGAACGAGAAGCCTTTGCCGTGGTTTGGGCTGTAAAGAAGTTGAGGCCATACCTTTTTGGTTGTCACTTCCTGATCCAGACCGACCACAGACCCCTTCGCTGGCTCATGCAGATGAGAGGCGAAAACCCCAAATTGTTGTGGTGGTCCATTTCCTCCAGGGGATGGACTTTCGGGTGGAACATCGACCCGGTGTAGACCACGCCAACGCTGACGGTCTCTCCCGGTTTTTCCGCCTTAGCGAAGAGAACTCCCTAGAGGTTGGGAAGCTCTCCCCTCTTTCGGCTGGGGGGACGCGTGTTAGACCTGTCAGCCCTAGGGTGGTCTTTCCCTGTTTTTTTTCCCTTTGCGCCTCATTTTTGCCACCATATTTTTACTGGACCTAGGTCTCCGGGCACCTTGCCACTGCTAGCCAGTGCTGAGGTGCAGGTGCTCTCTCTCACTCAAGATGGCTGCCACAGGCCCCTGCTACTGCAGAGGGGCCTTACACGCATACACACTAGTAGCCAGGGTCAGGCTGGGACATAGGGATACAGTATCCATTCCGTCCCCGCCTCTGGGCCACATAGCCAGGCATGTAGAAGGTTCCAGAACCTTCCGGGCTGTGGGAGGAGTTATGTTTTGCCGCCTTTGGGAGAGTCACCTGACCTAGGGGTATAAAAGGCTTGGAGGGAAAACTTTCTAGTTAGTTGATGAGGCACCACTGATCCTGGGAGAACCTCCGCCGGAGTATAGGCTTTAGGGCCTAGGGGGAGACCTACACTACTGCTGCTGACAGGGCTGAGGCCCTGCTGTAGTAAGATAGCTGAGGAACGCCCACCACCCACTGACCTTGCCCAGTGTGAGGGGACCCAGGGAACCACCTTCAGCGTGCGGGGAGGAACATCAAGCACTCCCAGACCACCAACTCATCCCCCCCTCATAAGAAGAAACTTCTGACAAGAAACTTTGACAAGAAACTTATAATAAGGAACTTCTGACAAGAAACTCCTGACAAGAAGCGCCTAAGAAGCAACCAAGCTGGAGCAGTCGCCAGACACCTTAATTTGAGAAGGCCTGACCGTCCAGCAAGGCCTGAAGCCTAAACTGCCCAACTGGGGATCACCAGGTAAAGCGCCGTACCCTGAAGCGCTAGACCTTCACCCCCTATTCATTTCTGCCTGCTGCTGGGCTGCCCCCAAGTACTTTTCCAGTCAGCCCTGCCCACAGGCTGCTGGTGCGCCCTGCGTTCTGCCACCCCTCAGGTCACTGACCTTGTGTGGAAATCACTGCCGCGGCCGCCGCCGCCTGAGGAGAAGTGCCGTGTGGTGAGGTGCGCCGTCGCGCCCTCACCGAAGGGAGCGCTGAGGTGAGGGAAGCCCCTCAAGTATATGTGGTGAGGTGCGCCGTCCGCGCCCTCACCGAAGCCTCTACCAATTATCCCCAAATTATTGCCACCGGGCCCAGGGCCCCTCCGCCGCCGTCGCGGCCGAAGAAATCACCCCCGCCGCCGTCGCGGCCGAAGAAATCGCCATCGCGGCCTAGCGCGACCAGCGAGGCCTCCAGGCCCCGCCGACGCCGTCTCCAAGCAACCGGGGACGCCGGCCGCGCCCCCAGGAAGGCCGCGCAACGATTGGGCGCCAGCTCCGGTCACGCCCCCAGCGCCGACGGAGGCCCAGGAAGAGCCCCGGCCGTGCAGAGGGAGACGGGGAGCCGGCCGGAGAGGACTGCTGGCTCCCTGAAGTCCCTGAGCCCGCGCAACTTCACTTACCTGATCCCGGGGGCCGGAGGAAGGTGATCCCGGCCCCCGCAACGTGCGCACAGTCATTTCCCTGATCCCGGGGGCCGGAGGAAGGTGATACCGGCCCCCGCAACGTCCCGTCAGTCCGGCCTGAAGGCCGAGGTACTCCCGACCGGGCCCCGCCCTCCAGAACACGGGCCGGGCCTGGGGAGTGCCAGTCGCTAAAGAAGCGCGACCAACGAACAAGCAACAGGTGAGCCCAGGAGGCCCCTAGGGCCCACAAAACGCCACTGGGGGCCGGGGGCCACCATTAACCCCATAATTAATTGTGTAACTTTCCCCATGAGGCGAGGCCCCGGAGAGGAGTGGGCCTAGCCTGGAGTTAACCCCTAAGGGTCATAGAAGCCCCAGGATACAGGACATGTTGAGGGGTTCCCTACAGTATTGATTAATTTATTGCAGATGCCTATTGTAATTACTGCCTAGGCCATGCTTTTAACTACTAAGTCTTTACCACAGGGGGAAAGTGTTTAATTGAATTGAGCTGAAGTGTACACCGCCAAGAGTTGAAGTGTTTAATGTTACAGGTGTACTGGAATTGCGACGCCCACTGTACTGAATGTGG
Organism: Calotriton arnoldi; assembly: GCA_963921515.1. Classification (NCBI taxonomy): domain Eukaryota; kingdom Metazoa; phylum Chordata; class Amphibia; order Caudata; family Salamandridae; genus Calotriton; species Calotriton arnoldi. The sequence continues at coordinate 420,595 of CAWUFW010002725.1, forward strand.
GCGCGCCTAGATTAATGCAGGCCTATTTAAATGTAAAGTGAAAAGCCTTCTTTTAAGTAATTGAATATGCTAAAGTGAACTGCATGTTTAGGCCCATGTTTTATTAACGTACCTTGAGATCATTATTAAGTGCTACGTTTAGGAGATAATTCCTGCGGCCTCTTAGTGGCCTACAATGTTGATGAGCTATGATGCTTTATTTAAAATGTGCACCAGTTGAGTAATGCAATGAATTTGAATGTAGATCTGAATTAATCTGCCTCATCTGATGCTAACTTAATTTATATATAAAAGATCTTGATTTTAAATACAAAAGCCTGGTGTGGTGTCATGTTATTGCGTTCGCATTTCTGAGTCAAAGTAAGAGTGTGCTGCACAACTGCCTTACACAATGCCTTCGCGTGCTTTCCCGCTTCGCGCCATGCTACCGTGGCGGACTCGGTAAACCCGGTTCCAACAGATACCCTATAAAGGTATATGTCCCACATTCAGTTGAAATCCTTCTAACCAGAACCAAGACCCAATTTATGACCCAAAGTCGATTGACTAGATATGAGAAAGTGATTCTGGGTGCCGACAATGTAACGATTGTAAGATGCATAAATGTGAATCCTTCCACCTTATTGCCTGATGCAGTGAATGCAGAAGTCAAAGATGATGTTGATCACAATTGTTTGGATGTACTTGAATTCTGTACAAAGCCCCAACCTGACATTAGAGATGAACCTCTAGAAGAAACAGATTATGTGATGTTTGTGGATGGATCATGTTTGAGGACAAACGAAGGAGTTTTGAGTGCAGCATATGCTGTATGTACAGTGGCAGCCATAATGGAAGCATCTTGTTTGAGAGGAATACGTTCAGCCCAAGTTGCTGAGCTGATTGCTCTGATTCGAGCATGCAAACTGGGAAGAAATTTCCGAATCACTGTGATCACGGATAGCCAGTATGGCTTTGGAGTGGTACATGATTTTAGACAGATCTGGTCCCAGAGGGGATTCATGACCTCTTCGGGATCTCCAATCAGGAATGGTGAGTTTGTGAAAATGTTGCTTGAGGCGATACAGCTGCCTAAAATGATTGCGGTTGTGAAATGTGCAGCGCACAAGAATGGAGATGATTACATCACAGAAGGAAATAAATTTGCGGATGCAATAGCTCAATATTGTGCTAGACATATGAGCTCAATGAATCGGAGAAGGGAAAAAGAACATGTTTCATGTCCTTTAATGCTTACTAACGTAGTTGAAACTTGGGGAGAAGTGAGACAATTGCAAGAAGAAGCGAGTGATGAGGAAAAAGATAGATGGATAAAATCAGGTTGCAGACAAAGAGAGGAGGATGAAGTTTGGGTTTACAGGGATGAAAGACCAGTTATGCCTGATAGCATGATCTATAACATGGCACAGACAATACTCCTAATATTCCCAGAATTCAGAACTCATTACAAACCTAAACATGTAACGCGCACAAGGCTAACGCGCGCAACTAATAAACTCGGCACAAGCCCAAACAAGCATGAGCCACAACAGTTGTTCTTACCGTATTTGAATCGTTCTTTTTTAGCCCAGGTTTTTTATTTTACCAAAATCTCTAGTTAAAACCTATTTTTAGAGGGTACATTTCTAGTACACTATCCGATGCCTTGTCTCTTTTGCATCGTCCTAAGTCAGCGAATGTTTATCATTTGTCTGCATTTTAAAAAATCTTTTCTTGTAATGCAATTTGCATGCTATTTATCTGTGATAATGAAATAAAATATTTTTATGGAAATATTTGAATCAATAATGTTGAATTTAATTGAGAACTATATTTATTGTATTGGAAAACAGTTTTAAATTACTATAATCATTAAGCAAAATGTGATTCTGATAGTTGTATCTTAGACACATTTTATAGTAAGCATTATAAAAGTAAGAAATTACAGGAGCGCATATGTTGCCCATCAGAATGGATTGAGTGTGTACAGTCATCATTACTTATTAAGAAGCACAACTAATAATCAATTGCCAACATCTCTGTATGATGACACTGCAGTATGACCCAGCTATGTTTAATCTGACAGTGTGGCTAAGGTAGGAAATACACAGAAAAAAATGTAAAAACAGAATTTTATAAAAACACAGGCTCTAGAGAGAAAATGGTGTAATATCCGTGGATTGTGTGTATATTAACGGGATTTCTAGGACAACAAAATGCCATTCAAGGAAAATGAGATCCCTGTTTTACTAACCCTTTGTTTTCCTGAGCTGAATTTAATGTTGTGCAAAGTCATTTGGGGCGGCCGTGGATCAGGAGAGAGAATGGGAGGCTATTTGTAATTGTCAAATCAAATGAGGTGTGGAATGTTGACTACTAGTAAGCGCCACTTAGGATCTTTTACAATTATGGTGATGTGTTGCATCTAACACCTCTAAAGTGTGTGTGGTGCATGGAAATCTGATTTCAGAGCCACTAAAGAATTAGCAGGGACTCTTTAGACTGCATTTCACAAGTCTGGTTATGACCATAACATAACTGACTTATTTTATGAGTGGGAGTATGAACATCCTTAATATTGTGGAGGTGTAACTAACTATCAACTGGTCAATTTGAGAATTTGGTGATTGAGATGGTTCAAGTTAAGTTACAAAACTAGGATGAATGCTAAAGATTTGGACAGGGAGGTATTTGATATATTTTATATTTAATCATATATAGCGCCCGAATCACCCCGTCAGGGGTATCTCCGCGCTAGGTCTGCTAACTTCAGCCAAGCAAGCACACATCAGAACAGGTAAGTCTTTAGCAGCTTTCTAAATTGTAAGTAGTCCGGACATTGACGTAAGTGAAGGGGAAGTTGGTTCCAAAAAAGGGGGGCTAGATGAGAAAAGGCTTTGCCACCCATGCGAGCTTTTTTGAACCGCGGGGTGCAAAGAAGTGATTTAGATCCTGACCGTAGGGACCTGGAAGGTAAGTACCTTACAAATTTGTCTGATAGATAATTAGGACCCAGGTCATAAAGAACTTTGAAAACAGTGCAGCAGATCTTAAATTTAATCCGCTTCCGCACTGGGAGCCACTGTAGTTGTTGCACAAGGGGTAAAGATGCCGAGGTGAAAAGGATTTTGCTACACTGTCTGATGGGCCGTTTGTTTGTTATTGTCAGGAACATGAATCTGAGTGATCAATGTACATTTTCTGCCATCAAGCATTCAGTTTTATTGTGGGACATTTTTCAATGTAAATTAAATGCTTGCATCATATGTATGGACATATTCCTAGATGTGTCGGTGGCTCTTATCTGAACTGCAGGACAGATGTGACAAGTCCGATATAAGGAGGGACATTTTCCAAGATCGAGCGTGCATTACTGTTATATTATGTTATAAGGTATTTGTAGAGCGCGCGGCTACTCCAGGGAGTGTCCCGGCGCTATCTCAAAAACCCTTGACAAAGCAGTGTGAACAGAAGCAAACAGTAGGTGCCTCCTCTACTGTTGGAAAAGCCACGTTTTCAAAAGTCACCTAAAACCGAGGAGATCCTGCATCTGTCTCAGAGAGGGAGGCAAGCTATTCCATAGCTTCGCGGCTGCTAATTGAAAGGAGCGTCCCCCCTTTCGTGACCGAAAGAACTTTGGCACGATCGTCAGGTGCTGTGTCGACGACCGCAGAGTTCTAGACGGGATATAGGGCTGAATTTTATTCCTGATGTAAGGAGCTCCAATAATGTGGAGAGCCTTAAAGGCTAACACCAAGGCTTTAAAGTTAACCCTTTTTTTCACTAAGAGCCAGTGCAGGGACTTTAGGCAAGGGGTCATGTGTGTCCTGGGGCCAACCCTAAGTACGGCCCTGGCCGCCGCGTTTTGTACCACCTGTAGGCGGCCAAATAGGTATTCAGGGAGGCCCAGGTATAGCACATTGACATAGTCCAGCATTGACGTGATCAAGGCTTGGACCACTGTTTTCCTATGCGGGATAGGGAGCAGAGGGAGGAAGTTTCTCATCATTTTTAGCAGTCCAAGACAGGTGCCGGCCACGGATTGGACCTGGGACTTCATAGACATATCCGCGTCCAGTTTTACCCCAAGGTTTTTTACGGTAGTCACTGGGCTTACAGGGGGGGGACAGATTCTGGGGCCACCATTGGCGCCATTCATCACCAGGAGTGTGTCCAAAAAAGATAATTTCAGACTTATCAGAGTTGCATAGCAGTTGGTTGTGTTTGAACCAGGCAAACACCTTGGCCAAGCACGTGCTGATTTCGTTTCCTCTTAACGCCGCATCTTTCTCACAAGTAAACAACAGCTGAGTGTCGTCGGCGTAAGATATAACTTTTGCTCCATACTGTTCTGCTATGAGTGCGAGGGGGGCCATATAAATATTAAACAGGGTTGGACTTAAAACAGAGCCCTGTGGCACTCCTACATTCAACGGCGGAATGATGGCAGAGAAGGGGGGACCAAACAGTTTGCTGGCGGCTTTCAAGGAAGGAGGAGAACCACCTAAGAACCGTGCTCCCAATGCCGCAGTCCTGAAGTCTGCGCAGAAGTAGATTGTGGGGCACGGTATCGAAAGCCGCCGATAGGTCCAATAGTATCAGTACAGCTTTCCCCCCTCTGTCTAGAGTAGTTTTGATAGTCTCAGAGACGTCTAGTAGGGCCGTTTCCGTACTGAAGTTGGCTCTAAATCCTGACTGGCTTGGATGCAAGACATGGGTAGCCTCTACGAAGTCAGTGATGACAGCATTGACATACTTCTCCAAAGCCTTGGAGAAGTAAGGCAGCAGAGATATCGGTCTGTAATTGCTGGCGACCGAAGGATCTGCTGAGGGTTTCTTCAGGAGCGGAAGGATCATTCCGTGTTTCCAACTGTCCGGCATCGAACCCTCAGACAGGGATAGATTCAAGACTCTGTTGACAGCAGGGTTCAATACCTCAGCGATGGATGTCAGAGTTTTGGCAGGGCAAGGGTCAGAGGGGGAGCCGGATTTCAATGCCTTCATAATTTTAAGTGAGGTGGCCATAGGAACAGGGGGAAAACTCCAAAAGGATTGCATCCACAACTGGGCCAGTGGGGGAGGGCAGGCCAGAATTGTCCTTGCTATCAAGGGCCGAAATACCAAACGAATCCTGGATAGTTTTTATTTTGTTATAAAAGTATTGCGCAATATGATTCGTCCATTCATGGGTGGGGGTGAAAGGGCTTTTTATGGCATTGGGGGAAGAAAAGTCCTTAACAATCTTAAACAGTTCCCTACTACTGTTCCCGGCTAGCTCAATTTTAGAGGCCAGAAAGGCTTTTTTTCCCTCGCGGACTCGGACATAGTGGGCTTTCAATGCCACTTTATAGATGGTTTTACTCAGAGGATCATAGTTTTTCCTCCAAATTCATTCGAGGCATTTGCATGTGCTTTTGCTTTTTCTAAGTGCCTAAGTACCACGGAGCCGAGGCTCTGCCTTGCTTGGCTACTCGAGTTTTGTACGGGGCTAGATGCGTAGTCCACTCCTGGAGCCATCCTTCCAGTGAGAGCACATCATACTCTAGGGTGCCATTAGTGGGAATGGGGTGCTGACTGAGTAAAGCAGCTAAAGCCACCGGTGTTAGCTGATCGAAAGATCGAAAACTACTGGCCCGCTGCTTGCAATAGGACTGAGACCTTCCATGTGCCTTGCTTATCTTAAAGGTGAGCAAAAAATGGTCTGACCAGATAATAGGGAGGGGCACAACTGTTTCCATCTTGGCTGTTGAAAAGATCTGGTCCAGGATATGGCCCTTTTCATGGGTGGGGGACGAGACATAAGGGGTCAGGTTGAAAATGCTAAGAGATTCACATAACCTCATGGATTCTGAGTCCGCCGATTTATCCATATGTATGTTAAAACCCCCCAGGACCAGACACTGACTATACTTGCCCGCTATCGGGGATATGGCATGACCAAGGGACTCCAAAAACCGCCATGCTGGCCCAGGTGGAAGGTATATTACTGCCCCAGCAATCGACTGGTGAGCAGAGACCGCCAGATGGAAGCCAAGGCTCTCGGCCCCCTCAAGCTCTTCAATAGGTAATGGCCGGCAAGGGAGGTAATTTTTATGAATGATCGCCACACCGCCACCCCTACCGCCGGGTCTATCCTTCCCAATTATCATATACCCCGCGGGGACGGCAGTAGCGATGGTCGGGTTTGAGTCCTCGTTAAGCCATGTCTCAGTGACAAACATAATATCAGGTTTGGTCTCAATGAGGAGATCAAAGAGCTGTAGCTCATGTTTTTATATGGACCTGGTATTCAAAAGGACTGCCTTCAGGTGATCCCCTGTCACCGCATTCTGAGAGTCGATAGTGGCCTCAGCAGAGTCGCTCCTATGTAGCACACCTCCCGAGTCGAGTTCAGGGGTGTGGGTATTCCAGTTACAGTCATTGCAATAGAGTTGGTCTGAGTCTACCGAGAGAGTGAAATGGGAGCTGCAGCTCGTATTCTTACCTATCGCCAGTAGGCTATCTCTACTGTAACTTAATTGATGGTTTTGCAGGCAAGTATTACTGCATAAATGGGGACCCCCTCTAAGAAAAATTCATTTAAGGCCAGGCAGGAGAGGGGAAAAGACACAACAATGAATGTTTATTTAATTTCTTTATATATTTTATAACAATTCATTTGTTATAAAATATATAAAGAAATGAAATAAACAATGATAATCAAATCATAAATGTTGGTGTCATTGAAATGATTTAATTGATTATTGAGCCCACAAATGATTCAGTTCTTATGAGAACAGAAATATAGGCCCTGAGGGAGTGTTCTCATTGTATAGTTTGCAGGCAAGTATTACCTGATGAGATACCGGCAGCGTTCCCAGCGCCGTTCGCCTCCGGGACGCGGATTAGCTTTGCCTTCAAGACATTTTTTTATTTGAAATTGTTCTCTCTTTATGTTGGAATAAGATGCAGTGGTCCAGAGGTGTTTAGTTTTGCAAATGGGGGTGAGAGGGGTCGGAGTGCTAAGTGATGCAACAAGTCCAGAAGAGGATGCAGATTTGAGGGGGCAGCCATTGTAAAATCTACCACCATTGGATGGATGTGATCATAATTCCTTGCTCCTTTTATCAGAAGCCCACGCATCTGGTGGTCGCTCTTCTATCAGGTAAACTTCCCATAAGATTACATAGATCGCACTTTACACAGATTCCCAGTTTCAATATTTCACTGCATTGTGTATTAACAGATATGCTGAGCTCCTTCAGCTGTGATCACTAGACATAACGTAACTTTAATTCGCCAGATATTAATTTACATCGTCATAAATACACTAAGTGCAGTGAAATGAATCACCATCAATATCCAAACTTTATTTAGAGCCAAACAATGTCTCATTGTCTAAGATAATGAGATTCTTATACTGATGAAAATAGTTAAACTACAGAGATCAGAATAAAAAAAAGAAGATGCGCATTTTGGACAAACTTCACTTAAGAGCACCGTCACTTTGTTTCCAATTGTCCCTACACTCTCCCCTGTGAGCCTCATATTATGTTTAGAACTGCACAGAGGATCACGGCCTGGAAGGATGGGCCATCAGAGACTGCCTGATCTATGCTTGCCAGGCACTGCCAAGCACACCACACTAGAAAAGCGTGTTTTCCCCCCAGGAGTTGCAGTGAAACAGTGTGATCCTCTGCAGCACCAGGAGATCAGACGTGGCCTGTGTGTCCACCCCATGAAACAACACTGCTTCCCCCACTGAGAATCCACTTGCTGTAAACTGAGCAGCAGTTTAGTTATTTAGAAGAGGTTTATCCAAATTCAGTGAACTTTACTTACCGAATCTTAACGCGGCTGGAATACCTCTTCTCTGTTTGCAGAAGACAGTTTACCATCAGACTAGGACAGCGCAGGGCTGATGGAAGACAGCCAACAAGACCCTAGGAAGGCTTTAAATGAGGATCGGAAAAGCACAAAACTACACATTCTCTACAACAGACAGAAGCTAGGACCACTTAATCGTGGGTTGAGATTTGTTCTTTAGAGATTCTCCAAAACAGGACATGTTCATGCATTAGTCAGGCACAGGCTACTGAGAATGCGCAGAAAAAGGATACGAATTAAAGCGCATGCGTACAGAAGACGCAGAAGTCTCACTGCGTTGCAAAGCTTGCGTGTGCATGAGGCTCATCAGAGCATGCGCATAGAAGACGCAGACCAAATTGACATGCGTAGAAATAAATATTATTCATTACACATGTGTAGAGAAGCTCGATTCCTAATCTGACATGCGCAGAAGTGAACTTCCCATTCTTGGCGCATGCGCAGAGAGATGTTACTGTGATTCGGGAAATTGAGACACTACACGGTGGAGCGTGCGCAGTAGTGTAGAGTTGTACAATGTATCAAACCAGATGCAGTGTCTACTCGTCCTCTTGACCCTGTGCAGTGCTTTAGCGAATGAGGTTTCAGGATGTGCTTTCAGACGCGCATCACTCGGTTTAGGTCAGGCACGCCACGTTTAAAAATCCCCAAAATGACACTTTTTACCATTCCAGCAACTTCAAGCTCAGTGGTAAATGTATTTATTGCATAAGTTAATTAAAACCATTGCATAACAATAAAACCATTAAAAGAACACAACAAAGCTCAGTGTTTAAAGAACTCTAGGCTGCGTGAAAAGTGTTTTTATTTCAAAACAACAGTGTTTTGATACTGCCCCAAGAGTGCCGCCCTTCTCTAGGCGTGGAGTGAACAAGCGGTCGAACTGCATTAAAAAAACGATGCTGCATGCAATGGGGGTGGGGGTCAATGAGGCGAGGGGCGGGGTCAAATGTGTAGCCAAAAATCATTTTCATATAACTACATATAATATAACGTGCTGCTTCATTTTTATTTATTTTTTGCAGATTTATATAGCGCAAACTCAACTTGAAGGTATTGGAGCGCTTTACATGAGCACCAGTTATGTTACACAAGGACACATTCATTTTTTGGTAGGCGCGGTGGGATTAAGTGATTTGCCCAAAATCACAGGATGCTGAGCTGACGCCGAGGCTCGAACCCGGTTCCCCAGATCCAAAGTCAGCAGCTCTAGCCGTAAGGCTACATCCTCTCCCCGAAAAATAGATGAAAGTTAATCAGTTGGAAATGCACAATGGTACATTATGAACATAATTAGTTAATGCACTGTAGATATCAGTGTGTGTAACCAGAGAGCGTCTTCATTGGTGCAGTGCAGAATAGTGACTTGTGTATTTTTAGTGCTACGAGGTCCCAGCCTGTGACAGAATGCACTGTGAATATGTAAGTCATTATTTTAAACTTGTGTTACACGCAGTATAAGAAACAATGCTACAAAAGGTGCAAAAAGGTTTAACATCAAAAGGTGCTTCCAAAATATAGATTTTAGTAATAGCTAGACTGTGCGAAGTGTAATAAAAAAAAAATAACTGCCCCTTAAAAGCACGCACTTCACAACTCTGCTGGTAACTCCCTTGCACATACCTGCCAACATTTTAGGACAGGGAAGTGGGAGATTTTGAAACAGAAATCGGGATAATGTAATTTCCCCATTGACTTCTATTGAAGAAAATTCAATTTCAGGCGGGAGACAGCTAACATAAAGCAATTTTTGGCCTGAAAAATCGAGATTCTCCCGCCTGCATCGGGTCTATTGGCATGCATGCTTGCACTACCACTCAAAAATAATACGTCTGTGTTATCAGGAAGCTTGAATTGCATCAATTAAAGCCTATACTGGCTTCCAAGCACACTTTACATTTGCAGATTAACCAGTTGCACACATTTACATTTCTTTCAGGCAAGCAGGCACCCTGGCAAGAAGGATTGTTTCTTGTTTAGCTGTCTGTCCCGTCTTCCGTTTCACAACAGAGGAGACTCCCTGTCTGACACTTCAGCTGAAGCACTTAAACTATCGGAATTGACCATCCGGGGGCGGTAGTCTTTTCATAATAAGTCGGGGAACTGTTTTTCATAAATTAAAAAAAGTTTGGACACATCGTGCCCCTCCGATCACGCTACTTCGACATCTGACGTGACCAGACATCCTGGATTTGGCTGGAGGATTGTGTTTTTTGAAGATTATTTCCCAGCACCCCAACAGTTACTGTCGTGTCTTCCGACCCAAGGAACCATGCAGGACACCGGTAAGGTTACTTCGCTCTTTATTTGTTACCTTTACTGCTCTGCCCACACACACGTCTGTCCTCGTGCTCTTCTCATCCCTGTCTGCCCCTGCCCACTCGCTGACCGGAACTGGTGTCCAGTTCCTTCCTCCTTGTGGTCCGGTGCAGGGTCCTAGTGCCCTTCACCCAGGCCACTACATCTCCCCCCTTTGTCACAAAGAAATGACGAGAGAGAAAAGATGTAGCGAAAGATGTAGCGAAAGATGTAGCACAATATATAGAGATAGGGGAGAATGAAAGAAAAGCGCTCAGAGCAGAGAACATGATAGTGTGCATCCCTTCACTGCATTTCCTCAATAAGTCTTTTCGGCCTTCTGCGCTCTCTTCTTGGACAAGCTTCTTCCTGTAGTTCTTCTGCTCGCTCTTCACCCTTGTCCGTTCCCTTTCCGTTGTGATCCATCGCTTACTTTCCTTCTGCCGCAGTCACTTGGCCGTCGTTATTCACGGTCTTCAGTCCTTTGAAGTGGGAACTGTTCCGTGTTATTCGATGGTGTTCTGACTCGGGCGTAATCATTGGCCCCTTCACGTTTGTGATCGTTAGCGGGTCCTTTGAGAATAGGCTGTCAGACTTTCTTTGCTGTCGCTGACGCACTACCACTGCGTCCCCTTCTTTGAGGTGTGTCGGAGCGGCATGTCGCCTTGCATCTGCATAGGCTTTCATTTTCTCTTTGGCCTCTTTGTCCTTCGCAGCAATGCTGCTGTGCTCTGGGGACACCGTTGCTTCTACCTGTGGTAGCCTCGTCCTGCTTGTTCTCCCCAGCACCAACTCAGCGGGGCATCTTCCCGTGGAGCAGTGGGGGGTGTTTCTATAGTCTCGTAATACCTGACACAGTGCTTGTCTGATGGAAATCTGCCCCAGCTTCGCTCGTTGGACGGCCTTTTTTATGTTCCCCATGAATCGTTCCACCATGCCGTTCGCTTGTGGCCACAAAGGTGTTACCTTCCTGTGATGAATGCCCAGGTAGGTCATGAATTTTCGGAACTCTTCTCCTGAGAATGGCGGACCATTGTCTGTTTTTAGAGTTTCTGGGGAGCCCCAGGCTGCAAATATGTCATCCAGTATCGGTAGCGTCACTATTGCCGACGTTGATGATACGTGGCGCACTATGGGGAATCGTGAGTACTCATCAATGACCACGAGCAGGTAGTTGCCCGTGTCCAGTGGCCCAAAGAAGTCAGCTGCCAATGTTGTCCACACAGCCCTTGGGAGTTCTGACATTTGTAGTGGTTCAGGCCTCGCTGGCTGTCCTGTTGTCTGACAGATGTGACACATCCCGATGGCGTCCTCCACCAGTCTGTCCAGGCCAGGGAACCAGACTTTTTCCCTTAGTAGTTTTTTGGTTGCGACCATGCCGCGGTGCGACTCATGGGCCACATTGACAGTCCGTCGCCTTAGTGAGCTTGGTATCACTATCCTTGTTCCTCGCATCATTATCCCTGTCTCTGTCTCTGACAGTTCCTCATGTATCTTCTTTAGTGCTAGTATTTCCTCCTTGTTTACTCCTTCTCCTCAGGTGCCGTTGTTGTTAATGTGTCTCCATCTCTGCATCCTTGTCGTTTCTTTGGCCAGTTGCATGGTGGCATCTTTCGCTGTCTCCTGCTCTAGCTCCACTAATGTTATTGATGCCGGAGTGTTTTGCTGTAGTACAAAATTGAGATACTCCTCAGCCATAGATGCTCTTTCTGGTGCCTGTGGTAGAGGGTGTCTCGACATGTAGTCAGCCGGGTTGTGTTCTTTTCCTGGCTTGTGCACAATTTTGAAGTCGTAATCCATCAGCCGTATGCCCCAGCGCTAAATGCGAGGCGGCATTTTTGCCGACGGATTTCCATATATTGTCACCAGAGCCTGATGATCTGTTATGATGGTGAACGACTTCCCGTATATGAACATGTGATAGTATTCACACGCCCACACCACTGCTAGGCTTTCTTTTTCTGGTTGGGAGTACGCCCTCTCATTGTCAGATAAGCTTTTGCTTGCATACGCAACAATCTGTCTTGGTGAGTCTCTCCCCGGCAGGTGCTGCGCTAGTATGGCTCCCAGTCCGACTGGGTTGGCGTCTACCGTCAGCTCAGTGCATAGCGAAGGGTCAAAGTAGGCCAGGTGATCTACAGTCATTACTGCTTTTCTGATAGCTTCAAACGCCCAGCCGCACTCCTGTGACCAGAGGAACCTCTGCCCTTGCTTTGTCAGCTCTCGGAGTGGTGTGCTCACCGTGGCAAAGTCCTTGATGTAGCGAGCACAGTAGCCGGCCAGCCCCAGAAATGATCTTACCTCTGCGACATCGGTCGGAGGGTTCGCGTTTCTCAGTGTCTCTACTTTGCTGGGATCTGGCCTCATTCCTTTCTTGGAGAAGATGTGTCCGAAGAATACCAATTCACTTCTCCCCAGCTCACATTTGTCTGCGTTCAGCGTTAGTCCCGCTTGTTCCAGCTGTAGGCATACTTGATGCAGGGCCCTGTCATCTGATCGCCCAAATACTAGAATGTCATCACTATAGTTTAGGCTGTTCTTCACCGGCCTTATCACCTGCCTTATCGTCTCTTGAAATATCTCAGCAGCCGATGAAATGCCAAAGCTCAGTCTCCTGTAGCGGAACAGGCCCAAGTGCGTCGAGAACGTGGTGATGTATCTTGACTGTTGATCCAGTTCTAGTTGGTGATACCCCTTGCACAAGTCTAACTTTGAGAATTGGCAGGCCCCAGTGAGACAGCTGATCATCTCGTTTAGATGTGGCCCCGGGTGGCGTTCTCGCTCAATAGCTGTGTTCTGTACCCTCATGTCCACACATATGCGGATCTTGGAGGTGTTCTTTTTTGGAACCGCCACTATTGGAGACACCCATGGCGTCGGCCCTTCTGCAGGCTCAATGATGTCCTGGGCCAGTAGACTTTTAATTTCCTCTTCGACTTGTGGTTGTAGGTGTATGGGCACCCGTCGATGATGTTGTGCTACTGGCTTGATCGCCTCATTGATGTGCAACGTGATTTGTTTCCCTTTCAGTTTTCCCAGGCCTTGTAGTAGAGTCGGATGCTCCTGTAGAATGTTCCGTTTCTCCGACATGTGATATGTCATTGCCAGTAGACCCATCACCTGGCCGTGACATTGCTTAGCAGGCATGGGGCTGGGATGTCACCTTTCAGCACATGTATCTCTTCTTGGCAAGACGTGTCCTTGTATGTTAAGGTCTCTGTGAACTTCCCCATGTTCTCTACTGGCTTTTGGGAGCCCCACGTGAACACATCCACAGTGGAAGGTGATAACGGCGGCCTCACTTTCATCTTCTCATACTCCGACATGCACATAATGTTGCATGTGGCCCCGCTGTCAAGCACGAACCGTGTAGTGTGTCGCCCTATTTCAATGTCCACGGTCGCAGTTTTCTTAATATGATGCTTTTCCACGAGATGAATGTGCTCTGGTCTCCTGTCTTCTTTGGGGGCATCTGACATTAGATACAGTCGGGCCACACTCACAGGTGCTGCCGTTTCTTCCGACTCCTCGGAGGAACTGCGATTTGTTGTTTCCATGTGTCTGGCATACCGGGTGTTGGACACCCTTGGTTTTGCCGCTCTTCCCCGCTCGTTTCTGAACTGCCTGCTCATACAGGCGCTTGCAAAGTGATTGTCTCGGTTGCATTTCCTGCATCTCTGGCCCATCGCCGGGCATGCACCGACGTGCGGAAAATCGAGCCCGCATCGGTAGCACGTTTGTTCGTTTTTCTTCGTTGTTGAGGGCGCCGGGTATTCTTTCTTCTTGCCATTTCCTGTAATGCGATTCGCTTGTTCCACTCTTTTTCCTTTCCCCAGCTCCATTTCTTTGGCATGCGCCGTTGCTCTCGCTTCCGTGCGGGCCATGGTCAAGATCTTCTCCAGCGTCGTTGGTTCTTTCAGAACACGTGCACGGAACTCTACAGACTGACAGCCTTCAATGATGCGCAGCCGTATCGCTTGCTCATTGTCAAACTTGTCAAACTCGCAGTATGTGACCAATTTTCGCAGTCGTGTTGCGAAATCGTCGAGCGACTCCTCTGGTCGCTGACAAGCCGTGTTGAAAGTGTATCTCTCGAAGTCAATGTTCCGTTGCAGGTCAAATTTCGCTGTGAGACACTGTAACACCCCTTTGTATGTCGCTGTTTGACCGCTGGGAAATGTTGTGAGCAGGTCCTCCACTTCATCCCCTGCAAGAATCAGAAGGAGATCGAGCTGTTTGCTGTCTACGACGTCCGTGGCGCGCATGTAGCGCTCAAATTGCCTGATCCACCTTTCCCACCTGATGCCAGCCTGTGGTTCCGACAGGCTGAAGGGCAATGGTCTGCGAAATATTGCTTGTGGACCCTTTGTGTCACTCTCGTCACCCATTTCACGTGCTGCTACTTTGCAATGCCTTCTTTCTCTGTACTTGCTTTCTTTCTCCAGTGACAGTCTCTAGGTACTGTTTCTATTCCCACGTTCACCTTGCTTTTAATTTCCTTTTAATTTGTCGTCTTTTCCCTCTTCAAGAACACCTTTGTGTTTTATTATTTCTGTATTTTCTTTGTATGTCTATTTTATTCCGTGTTTCCACGATGATTGGCTTCCTTGTTGTCTTTCCTTTTCCAATAACACCTTTGTGTTTTAATATCCCTTTATTTTCCTTGCTTGCCTTTGCATTTCGTGTTTTTCACGATCTTTTTTTTAAAATTTCCTGCTTGGCTTCAAAATGGCCTCCCGGCCTTCCTTTCCCTTCATTGGCTGGATTCGCCTGTCCTCAAAATGGCCGCCGGGTCTCGCAAGACCGAGATACCGGTGCCTGACCCTTCAAAATGGCCGCCAGGTCTTTCTGGGTGCTTATTGGCCGCTGCCGCCTGACCCCAAGATGGCCGCTTTACTCACGCGAGATTTGCCTTGAATCTGCGTGCGAAGCGGGCTCTTCGGGACGCGGCGGGTGGCCGGGACACAGTCGGGCGCGATGCTCCCCCCGCTCAGACAGGGGCACCGCTTGCTGTCAGGCAGGTGGGGGGGGCCTCTTACCGTGTCTTTGCTGCGGTCTTGTGGGCTCCCACGCTGATGCTCCGATCCTCAGCCCTCGGACCAGGGTGGGCTCCTGGCTCTGTTTCTTCCTGCGACCTGGTGGGCTCCGGACGTCGCAGTTGTTCCTCTCTTGTTCTTTCGGGCGGCAGGCGGACCAGGGTGGGCTCCTGGCTCCGTTTCCGACTCACGAGGGACCTTGGTGCACGCGTTTGGTGCCGCGCTAATGATCCCACCTTCCTCGTCGCCAGTTGTCGTGTCTTCCGACCCAAGGAACCACGCAGGACACCGGTAAGGTTACTTCGCTCTTTATTTGTTACCTTAACTGCTGTGCCCACACACACGTCTGTCCTCGTGCTCTTCTCGGTCCCTGTCTGCCCCTGCCCACTCGCTGACCGGAACTGGTGTCCAGTTCCTTCCTCCTTGTGGTCCGGTGCAGGGTCCTAGTGCCCTTCACCCAGGCCACTACAGTTACTATTAAAATAAATTTGTGTCTTGGTTTTTAAGAGACACTCATTAGCACATTAGGAAATAATGTCATACATGCTCATGTTTCTACTGGTCTTTAGGGTCGCTGCTTGGCCGGTATCTTTCCAGCACCACCAGTAATTTAAAGTTCAAGGCTATACTGATAATTATAGAAGCACAGCAATATATTGCCCTGTATTTTTTTACCTTATACTTTTTTAGTTACTGTCACTTACAAGGGGCTGCCTGTCTGCAGTAATCAACGTCAGTCTGTCAATGATTTAACTGTTGAAGTAACAGTGTAGGATGGAGTTTGTATGCATTACTGTTAGCCCCTCCCTAGCTTTACAATATATACTTCACACTACCCTCGTAGCCATAGAAACCTTGAATTTATTTCATTAACAAAATGCCAAAATTATCGCGAGACGAGACTTAATTCCTGACGTTTATTCAGTTCGACTCCCAACCACTGATCTCCATTCACGAAGGGACAAGTGTCGAGCATGAAACATGCATTCAAATGAGCACAGCTTATGAAAAGGCAAATCAAAAACTCATATTGTCTGGTGTAGGAAGGTGGAGTATTATGTGGTGATGCGGGTTAGGCTTCACTATGCAATACTCTCACAGACCCCAAAGACGGTCCTTGGATTCACAACAAGAAACCTTTAGCTCAGTTCTGGTTGAGTTGCAGAGAGCAGTCAGGATTTACTAGAGGAACATGTGTTAAGCATTACAGAGTACCAACATGGACTATAATTAATTGACACGACTCGAAAGAAATCCGACACTAATTTATAAAAATAAAGCAGGGTTTTATCTTAATATAGACACCAAAATGAACAAGGTAGCATACATATAACTGAAGTTATGAATTTTAGAAGCAATATAAAATCAGTTAAAAAGAATACAGTGAAACTTTATCATTGCGGTCCTGTACATGTGGATACTACAGAAGAAGGACTGTCCTGCTGCTTGAGGCCTGCCCTTCTACCTGAGAAGGAAGACTGGATCTGCATCCCAGGCTGAAGGCCAGATCACTGAACTCCGGTTCTGAGCTACAGGAACACAATAAGGCCCAGAGGCCTCCCTGCAACTGCCCAGCTGGCCTGCTGTACTGGACATGCAACTGGAGCTTCCTCAGCCATGCTGGTCTCTGCTGGGGTGAGTTCCTGATCCCCCAGAGGTGCCTCTCAGGTCCTGGACACTTGGTGTGACTTTGGGTGAGCTCCTCTTAAAAGAAATGGAGAAATAAAGTTTTGGGCTCCTTGCGAACGGGCTCATTCGCACCAAGATCTAGCCATCCGCGTCAACTGCAAATGCGAAGCTTTGCTGAATCCAACTCTTCACGCTATAGCGTCCGTGAGTGACAATGGGGAAGCGGAGATCTGCAGTTCACGTAACAGCATCAACAGCCCCTGGTGACCACCAACATGAAGCACCAACAACGACCGTCTGCGACACCTGGCTTGCTCTTCACACTACAGCAACGACCATCCGCGATGCTCTCCATGTTCTTCGCAACCTCCTCCACCGTGTACTGGACTCTTCATACTGGACTTTATAAAGTGACTTTTTCAGCTTGACTAACCTGCTCCCTGTTTCCAACCCACGTTCCATCACAGTCAGCCTGGATTTGTGACTTTCTCCCAGTCTTGTACAACCAGATAATAACGAGTGGTGCTTTGTGGTTTTAGGAGGTATGCTTGCCATAGATATTTAAAATTACATATCTCCGATTCTACTGTTTAGATTTTTGTTGTTTATTACATTTTAGTAAATTTGTGTGGGATTTTTTTGTGCTGTGTTTCCACTTTATTGCTGTTTGTGTGCTGCATGAATACTTTACACATTGCTTCTTAGTTAAGCCTGAGTGCTTTTGTGCCAAGCAACCAGAGGGTTTAGCACAAGTTAATTTAGTGACTTTTTGTGGCTCCCTCTAACAAGGATTATTAGTCATGCCTTATAGCACACTGGGACCACAAAGCGGCACGTTCAATGAGGCTGCAACTTCAAAAATTCTGTCGGGGATGGAGACGAGGACTGTGCATTCCTTTTTCTTATTAAAAAAGCAGTCGTTTAAAACAACATCATTTATTCCAGTGAAAAAACATGAAATTACACATCCCAGCAACTTCTGGGAGCCCATAACCATAATAACAGTCCTACAATCATAGCACAGGTCATAGTATATAATGCTGCAAAGTTCCTTCCTGTTCCTCTTTCTTCAATGCTCGTAAATTAAGTTGTTCTTTCCTTAACTGTGCTTTTCATATCTGCTATATATTATTGTTAGTCGCTAGATTTACTGTGACTGCGTTTAAAGATTGTTTATATAACTTTGTCACCGTGGGGTCATCAGCTTTGCCCAATCGCGTTCCTAGTCCCTCTTAGGGACCATAGGTGGTGCTCTTTCTCACCATTGATAGATCCCTGTCAGGCGCATTGTGCCCTTGCAGGGAAGCCCTGCGTGCTCCCCAAGGCACGCGATGCCCAAACGGGGATCTCTTTTTTGGCTCTCCTGAGGATTTCCTTCTGGGCATTCCCTCCAACCCTCACCAGACCCCGCGCTGTGGCAAGTACCTCTGAGAAACCGATCAGCTTCAGACGCAACCTGGTGTGCAGAAATAAAAAGTATACTATTCACTCATTCTATTATCAATAGAGCACCAGCAAGGGGGCTGCTCAAAATATTATCATTTAAGGGCATATTTTTTGGTTGCCACACAGTTGGCTGGTGGTGCTCTCATCCTCTGAAACAGAGTCCTTCAGGGATCAGGAATAGTCCCACTATTTGATGGAGAGGAGGATTGGGCCACTGAGGGGTAATGCTTATCTGCCAATAGAGTCCTTCATCAGGCAATTTCAAAGGCTTGCTCGAGAACACACCATATTGGGAGAAAGGTTTCCCTGAAGAAAAAGCTATGCAGTTGCACCAAATTCTGACCCTGATTCAGGGTTTCCTATACAGGGTGGGGGGAGTGATACTGATGACAATCGCTCCTCCGAAGAGGAACTGGCTGCAGCAGGTCTTGGCTCCCAGGTTCAAATGCTCTAGACTCAAGAGGATGGGGAACAAGGTCAATGGGTTATGTTTGAGCCTGAGAGCCTTTACTATCTCCGCTCCTCAGAGTGGACCTCTTACCAGAAGGTGGCAGATGATGTCACCAATAAGATAAAGCAACCTTTGGAGAAAGATGTGAGGGCCCCTTTGAGGGTGAAGTGCCCCAGACCTTGACTTGGGTGGGAAGGTAGAAGTCACTTCAGAGATTGACCCAAAAATAAGTACTTTCTTTGAAAAGTACATGAGGAATCCTAGGAAGGTATCGATCACTTGTGGAGGGCCTGCGAGGAAAAACTCCTGGACCCTCTTACTAAGATCACCGAGCTAGCGGAACAGTCCAAAACTACAGGGTCTCCCATGCCTACCGAAATAGTTGCTGGCTGGGCACAGAGAGCATTGTACCTTTTGGGAAATGCAATGCAAACTGCGTTCTTTCAGCAAAAAGATGTTTATCTCTCCTCATTAAAAAAAAAAAAACTGGGAGAACTTGCAATGTCTTAGGCAGGAGCTACAGCCCAGGGACATCTTTTTGGGGGCCCTTTCCTTAAGAAGCTGGGAAAATTTGTGCCCAAGTTTTGTGCTTTAGATAAGGCTCAGACGTCCTTCGCAGACACCCTACAAATCCGCCGAACCAACAGCGGAGGACACTCCTTCTCGCACCTGGCTGCCAAGGCATGGAACAACTTCCCCCTGCACCTTAGGACTGCACCATCACTCCAGCAATTCATGAAAGAACTAAAGACATGGATATTCAAATGATCAAACCACCACGCAGCAGCCAACATCTCCAGTGCCTTGAGACCCTCCCGGGTGATTTGCTGCACTTTATAAATGTTTGCTTGATTGATTGATCAAGCAATGCATGGAGGCCTTTCGTTGCTTGATAAATCTTACTATGTAGTCGTCCTTGCACCCTATTAAATGGCACAAGGGTGACGCAAGTACTTGATGAATATGCCCCTTAATGTATGGATGAAGCATGCAGGTCTGGACTCAATATGGAACACAAAGCTCTGGGTGGCAGCATGATTCTACAGATCTCCTTTGCTCCCACTGGTCATGATTGATTGAAGATTTTGTATAGCATGCTGCTGGCACTGGCACTTGGGCCTGGCACTTGGCTGGACAAGTGCAGACAATTCCTAACCAAGAGTTTAATAAGCGAAGAGGTAAGTGAAGATGTATGCTTCCAGGTGTTTCCTAAATTGCAAGTTAGGAGTCATAAAGTGAAGAGACAACAGTAGTTTGTTCCAAAGCAAAGAAGTTAGAAACTGAAAGGATTGATCACCAATCCTTGTTTTTCTTATCCAGGGTATATTCGTATGGCAAAATCGACTTCAAAGAGTGGGAAGGCACTCTTTGAGGTCCCATCAAAGATGGGAAATAAACTCTTAAGTTAACACAGGCCTTGATCTCTAATTGCTCTGTAGCAGCGACTTAGGGCTTTGAAAATACATCTTTTCTATACAGGAAGCCAGTAGAGTGTTTGCAGGTGATGAGAAATAAGTTAACATTTTTGAAGGCCAGGAAATAGACAGCAGAGGCATTCTGTGTGCTTGAAAGTCTGAGGAATTGTTTCGAGGTAGACCAAGAGAGATTAAATTAAATTACTAAAGTCCAGTCTCGGCAGAATGGATGGTTTGACTAGAGTTTTCAGGCAAGTTGAAAGTTAAGACTAGTAAGTTATACCCAGATCGCGAGCAAAAAAGGTCAAAGTTGGTAAGAAACCAAATGAAGTAAGCCACCAGTCGAACTTCTAGATCGAGGGGTCTCTTAACACCAGCACCTCAGCTTTTGAGGATTTTAAGGCCAAAGAGTTATCATTCATCCAGTTGACAATCTTAATAATTCATTGTTTAAATCCTAGTGTGAGTGTAGGAAGGTCTTTGTTAAGCCTGAGGATCAGTTGGGTATCATCTGAATATGAAAAAAAAACCAGAGTCAATTATTTTCTCCAGAGGCACAACGTGTAGACATACCTCTGCCAAATGTGTGTGATTTAGTAGAAAAACAAAAACTGACACACCACATTGGAGGAAACCAAATAATAAAAAAACATATTTAAGGAAAGACAATTTTAAAGAAATACAAAAACAATCAAAAATTAAAGGAAACATTTGAAAGGAAAGATCATATTAAGGAAAAATCCAAAATTACATTAAAATTGGGTGCAATTTAGGGGTAATGAGGGGTTTTAGGGTTCAAAGATGGGTGATGTTTAAGGGTGATGAGAGTTTTTTAGGGGTCAGGAAATTGCATGTTCTGACATACAAAGGGGTTTTAGGGTTCAGAATGGGTGGAGTTTAAAGTTGGTATGTGTTTTTAGGGATCAGTAATGAGTGGAATGTAGGGCGTTGAGGGGTTTCTAGGGTCCATGGGTGGGCAGAGTTTAGGGCTCTGAGGATTTTTTTAAGGTTTAGTGATGGTCAAAGTTATGGGGTAGCAAAGTGTTTTTTAGGGGTTCAGGAACGTGTGGAGTTTAGGGGTAGAGCGTGGTTTCAAGGATTTAGAGATGAGTTGAGCTTAGATGTAAAAAGGTTTTTTTTCAGGATCTGGGATCGGTCGAGTGTAGGTGTGATGATGAGTTTTTAGGGGTCTGGAATGGATGGTGTTTAAGGGGGCAGAGTTGAGTTCAGGGATCAGGGATGGGTGGTATTTAGGGGTGGTGAGGGTTTTTGTAGGGTTCAGGGATAGTTGGAGTTTAGAGTGGTGAGGGGGTCTTAAAGGTTCAGGGACAGATGGGCTTTAGACATTGAAAGGAGATTTTACAGTTTAAGAATGAGTGGAGTTTAGGGGTAGTGGTTTTTTTTAGGGTTCAAGGATTGGTGGAGTTTTGGGAGAGAAAAGGCTTTTAGGTTTCAGGGTAGGTGAAGTTTAGGGGTCAGGGAGGGGTGTAGTTTAGGCATGGCCAGGAATTCTTAGGGTTCAAGGATGGGTGGAGTTTAGGGGTAGAAAGGGCTTTTAGGGTCAGGGATGGGTGGAGTTTAGGCATGGGGAGGGTTTTTTAGAGCTCAGGGATGGATGGCGTTTGGGGGTTGTAGCAGCGACTTAGGGCTTTGAAAATACATCTTTTCTATACAGGAAGCCAGTAGAATGTTTGCAGGTGATGAAAAATAAGTTGTGGGGGTTGTGAGTGGGAAAGTGATGGATGGTATTTACAGGTGGAGCGGGGTCAATGAATGAAAAGTATTCAAAGTAATTGTTTTGATAATGTAAAGGTATAATCCCAAAGCAATGTCCCATGAAGTAAAGCACTGAAATAAGTACCTCAGGCAAAGATGTTTCTGAAACACTTTTTTGTCCCAACAGAGAGCTCCAGTCATCCCCCATGACTTTCATAGGAAAGACAAAATGAATGCTAGCCTGGAACAGTTCCTTCTTGAAAACAATTTAACATCAGGTCTGAGCACTGTTTCTGCAAGTACAGCATTGACACTAACTTTCAACTTGACAAGGACTCAATCTTTAATCGATTACATTTTCGAACAACCATACCACCCCAAACACCTGGCGGAAATAGTAATACCACGGAGCTAAGAAAGTGATCTACTAAGTTTCAATTTTCTGCTTAACATAAAATATACAGCTGGTGTACCATACCCCAACGCAGAATTGGAACTCAAGAAACAAAGGTAGGCTACGTTAGGGAATGTACAACATAGAGGAACTGTCATTCTTCATGTCTCAATATCTCCAACTGATCAAAGCACAATGGAGGAGTTTGTGTGGAGTAAAACACCTCACCAGACCTGGCACCCTTTATTAGAACCTATGAGGAACCCATAGAAAACGTTGTGTCATGGCTATCACATCAAAGTACCGTCGACAATCTTAAAAGAAAAGACAGAAAATCAACACTAATTGATGATGAGGGCAAAAAAGCTAAATCAGAGCACCATTATGCCTTAAGGCAAAATTACATTGCAACCATCAAAAACGTAATTACAGGGAACAAAAAGCTTATTCAAACTAATCAAAATCAATGTGAAAATCAGCAATGGTATCTCTTTATCGAGGAAGCAGTTGTCGGCAATGCTAAGTCATTCTGGTTACTGGTGGCAAATGGAACAGCATACTTGCAAAACAATATTAACTCGAATATGCCAGCACATAAAATTTTATATTTTCAAACAAATGATAGCCATGGCCATAGTGCAGAAAATGTACATCAAAGACCTCAGGAAGCACATCCAAAAATCCTGACAGCCTAGTTTACACTTGATAAAGTATTAAAGTATAGTATGCTTTCCGCAGTCCTGGAAAACAAGCCTGGTCAAACCACTCTAGAAGGAAGGTAAGATTTATAGATGAAAAACATATTGCAAAATATTTTGTATCATATGAATGAATTGACCGTAGGAAAAATCTCCTAAACTCAATACCTGGCGGCTTCAGAGGTACTCTATTGACAACATAATATGGGACTGATTTATTCTTAGGCAGACAGTCTGTGAGTCCACCATGGTAACAGTATATTCCTCTGTCCCCATGGTGGAGTGGCTGACCACTTAATTTATAAATGAGCGCTAAGCAGGAGGTCGTTTATAAAGGCGTTGGCAGGAACCAGTGTCATGGAGGCTCCTGGCAATGCATTTCACTGTTTGCTACAGGGCTGCGTCGGAAGGATGCAGCCCTGTAGCAAAGAGCATTCTTTTTCTCCTTTCAAAAGAAAGTCCCAAAACGGAATTTAAATTTTGACAAGAAAAAAAGGGAGCACATTATAATTGTATTACTGCTCCTTACCCCCAGGTTTTACCTGGCGGTAAGAAACAATAAAAAATGACTACATGTCCCCCCATCTAAATTTGGTGGGCGGACATGTAGCCATTTCTCCTTGTATTTCTACTTTAACTGCATTGCACCGGTCTATTAATTGACTGTCCTTGTTGGTGCAGTGCAAAGGGGCCCTTTATGCTTCGTTTACGTTTTCCTGCATATGCATTTTTTTTATGTTTTCCTGCATATGCATCCTTCATGTTGGATTTTAGCTGTAAGGCTAGACCTATGTGTTATAAGCCATAATGTTACCTGGTGGATTATTTTTTGTATGACATAAACTTCTCAATTATGTTTTTTAATTATGATTTTTAACTATTGTAAGGCAGATAGCTGAAGTAATAAACAAATAAACAAACATAGATAACACAGATTTGTAGAAAAAGACAATAAATGTTAACTGTTTTTTAGAGGGATTCTTAAATGGTAAACTTGTCAACCGGGTTTTCATCAGAAGCACAGTCTCATTACCTGTTTTACTACCTGTACGGGGGGCCCTAGGCCCCCACACAGTAATAGTGATGACACAGGGCACACTGCTATGGTATCTGGAACTGGCCCAGGGCACGTGCGCCCGGCCCCTTTTATTAGCAGGGTCACATGTCCTGTGACAACTGTGATGGATGGGTGTGGGGTGGTACTGTAAGCCAGCCCTCTGGGAGTGGCTAATACAATCATACAGCTCAGAACACTAGAACAGTGACCAGCCAGTCACTACATCCCTCCCAAACTTTATTAAAAATGGAACAACAAGTCCAACCTATGGGAGAGAATAAAACAACAGAAAACTCCACAGAGTCTATTGGGCTGCTTTCCGGACAGGATGAGTGTACCATTGCTGCTGGAATCACCAATTCTAATTGGCACAACTCAGTGGTGCACTGTGGATCCTGTCCAACCTGGACTCACTGCGTGGAAGTCTATAACCAATGTCTATATGCACGGTTTACTGTGATGGTGCATGTGGAGCGATAGTGAAGTCTGTGGATGTTATGTTTTCAAAAGACGTCCTGGCTCCATGAACATCAAGCTTCCTCCGATGGATAACATCCTGATTATTGTTGATGACTCTTCCTCAGATGACGCAGTGCTTCCAGCTGCATGATGGTGGAGCAATTTCCAACATCCTTCTCTCACCAAGATTCCCCTCTCATACCAGGACTTCCCTCTCAAGGGAGTCCCCTGAGGTCCTCTTCACCAGGCTTCCATGGGACTGTGTGGACTTCGCTGTGTCGCTCCAACGCCGTACTATAGGCCCTTGGAGGAATCACTAAGAGTCCCACCTTCAATTCACTTGCTTTGCCTTGAGGGTAGATGTTTCCAGATCGGGTTACTCCTGCCATCCGGGCTCGGGTGCACCGGCACTGACAGGACAGTCTTTGGTGTAGCCAGGCTCCAACAGAGATCTTCATGCATCCTGATACCTGCTGGTGAGCTGCTGCAGACGCATCTCTCGTGTCGGGATCCCTCTCCCACCAGTAATCCCTGAGGCCCTTGCCCCTGGATCACCATGGTCTGGTGTGGATTGGTCGGATCCTCTTCTAGACCCCACAACCGAGGTCACTCAGGACGTCCAAGCAGGACCACAATCCAGTCTCACGTGCGACCCCAAAAATGGATGGTTCAAATGGTCCAGCTTGCTCTCTTCTGCAGGCGCCAGGTTTGCTTGGTGTAACCAAAGACTTCTGGACAGCCAACTTCTCATGGTGCCACAGATGCTTCACTGAACTCTAGGTGTTACATAGGTGCAGTTCTTCACTCAAGATGTCCATCCGCTCCGGAGTTGTTCTTGGAGATACACTTGATCTTAACAACACTCACAGTATGTGGTGTGCCAGGTGTCTATCGCACACTCCTCTCTTCTTCTTTCTTTGGACTCATTACGCTGTGACCTCGTGCCACACTTCTTCCTTTTCCTCTTCTTTCACTTCACGATGTGGTCTGGTCCCATCTTGTCTTACTCTTCTTCTTTTTCTGACCAGGCGTCTCCTTGTGACATGCACTTCACACGGGTCTCTCTGGCCATGTCCTACCTCTAGGACAATGCTTTCTCCTCGTCCAGCGACCAGACCTCTAGTTGTTACCTTCTTCATTTCACGATGTCGCCTAGGTCTTCTTCCTTTGACTTCTCGCAAATCTTCTCTCTGACCTCTCACAGGTCATCTTCTCTGACCACTCACAGGTCATCTTCTCTCCGACCTCTCACAGGTCATCTTCTCTGACCTCTCACAGGTCGTCTTCTCTCTGACCTCCACAGATCATCTTCTCTGACCTCTCGCAGGTCTCTTCCTCGACCTCTCGCATGTCACTTCTTCGACCTCCTGCAGGTCTCTTCTCTTGAGGATGCACTCCTTGCGCCTCAAGGCTACGCGACGTGGCACTCTCTTCAGCCTCCACTCAGGCAGGTTTCGCAGGGTCTATCACACCCTGTAACGACATGGGCCCTCTTCTTCACAAGGCTATCACTCTTGGGCTCCAGCCCATGCAATCACCTTCTCTGATACGGTCTTCAGTGCGCTTGCAACTTTTACGCCTTCCGTCCTTCACTTGAGGGTGCTCCTTCTTCTGGCGCCTTGCGCACCCTGTCCCTCCTCTTGTGGTGGTGGTATGCGACCACAGGGGGGGCTCATTGCCCACCTTCTTCTCCTGAAGGCTTTCGCTAGTCTGGGGCCTCTTTCCACCGGTCAACACTCTTCCCGCTTTCTCCAGGCCCACCAGTCTGTGGCTGTATATACGGGAATTTACACAACATCCTTGTTCAAGCTGCCTGGCAGTCCTCTTTGCCGGACACTGCCACAGCTCATGGTTCCATGCACAGTCTCATGTCTGTCTCCTCACTTGAGGCAGCATAGGGTACACACTTGCCCATTATCTTGGCCAGTTCATGCACCCTTGATGCTGACCATTTTTGCAGTTCAGGGCCACCTCTCCTTCTTCGCACAGCATGCCTTAACTCACTAGATTTTCTCTTTTGATTCCTTGCTGTAGCCACCTATGGCCATTAGGTGGCACTGCAACACCATTTATTGTTCTCCACAGCTGGGCCCTATTTACCTTCCTGCTAATTACTACCACTTTAAAAACGCAGAGTGCGGTGTCTCTCCACTGCCTCCAGGTGGTGCTTCAGCCACCCTTCTTCACCGGCCACGGCAGCTGGGGGCTACACACGCTCGTGCAGCAGGACGGGCTCTCCCTACCAGGCCAACCAGCCATTCAAGTAGGCCGCGTTGCTATCTATCTCCAATACAGGGGCCACTGCTGCATTTCTTACTTCCTCTTTGCCCCACAGCAATCAGCCGCTCTCTGGAGCCGCCACTGTCCCTCCGGCTCTGGCAGTCTCTCCTTCTCCTCGGGGTGCGTGGGGGTCTCACACCGTGCAGGCGTGGCCTCGCCTCCAGCCCTGCCCCTCCTACCTGCAAGGAAAGACCAGACGCCAGCCGCAGGCTCACATCACGGGACGTCCTCCGCTGGCCCACAGCTCGATTCGCTAGAGCGGGGCTCACAGACATGAGGGCGGACATGCCAGTACTCCGGCCGCACCTTCCCTCACTTGCATATTCTTAACTGCAGTGCTGCTCGGCTCACTAGCGGTGCAGCCGACAGCTGCCCTCTCGCACCTCGATTGTTCCCACTCCTCTGCGGTAGCCTCTTTCACCTCACTGGCTGCTGCCGTTGGGGAAATTCTGGTGCTTGGTGTCAGTACTCTACGGGCCCAGACATCAGTCAGGGGTGCAGATGGACGTTCCCTCTTCGGGCCAGGAGCGGCCTAATTTCTTCAGGCCCTCCAAACCAATGCTGCTGACCGATTCCACTTCCTCTTCTACGGCAGCAACACCTCCTCACGCCGGCTGTCCTCTTCCACATCTTCATATTCAGGGTACGTATATCGGACCTGGCACTCCACCCCTTATTGCATAGGGAGGGGAACACCACAGCTCACTGCACCTCCTCCTCCACGCGGGCTCACCTCACGCCGGCTCAGCAACAGCTTTTCTGGGGTTGCGACAGACAGCACACTTAGCCAGCATGTCACTCCTCGTCTCCGGGGACATTACTCTCAGTGCTGACGCCAGCTCACGACAGTAAACTGCGGCAGGGTCCTGCGCAGGTGTGCACCATCTACCTCGCCCACGTCCAGCAGCATGTTAGCAGGGGAGCCATGGTACAGGCTACACTTCCAACACTAAATACAAGAACCCTCCCCAAATTGGGGAGAGGGGGTCACCTGTCTAGAAATAAATCTGAGCGTTTGGCGTCTCTGATAAACTGTAGGTCAATCCCTAACCCGGGGAGCAAGATCAAAGATGTGTAAGACAGAGAAAATGTATAGAAAATAAACTAGAGAGAGAATAGTAAAAACAAATATATATTCAATCTATTCAGCACATGACAAATTCAAAAACATTAGTAGTTTTTTATATAATAGTTTTAAGTATATATATATATAAAATTCAAAACAACACAAATAACATCCTATCATGGATATGTGATATTTGTAGAGTCCCTATAGGACCAAATGGAAATAAAGTTCCCCCAACACAATGAATAACGGCAAAGACAATTAAAAAAACAATCATACCAATTGCATCCTAACACAATCTACACAGTCATTCATACCTGAATACCATTCATACTACTGTCTTACTAACGCAAACACACAATAAAAAGAATTGCATAAATATGAAGACAGGGACCCGAATATCAGAAATACAGTGGTATTGTGATAATCAATAGATTAAATTAAACAAGAAACACCTCAGATGAGACCGTAGACTCAAGAAACAAATTACAATCAATGTTGTTCAACAGTGCATCAATAGCAATAGATGATTGATTGAAAAACATATAGTTTATATAATAAGAATTCAGTGGTTCTTATATCTATACCACCGTATGGTTCCTGTCAGACACAGTGCCGACGCACGTTTCGGTGTGGGCTAAGGTCTAGCCGTCACCTTCTTCAGGGCACACATTAGATGCAATCCAGAGAACATGCCGTGAAGTTCAGGGGGAGAGCAGGATATATGTACATCACAAATCCATTCTATAAAGCAGAAAAACGTACAATGACACATATTTCTCCCTGTAAGGGCAAATGAGCACAATTAAGAAGTGGATAAATAAATCCAGTACCAAAGCCAGAATAGTGGATAGTGAAAAAAGAAGAAAAAACGAGTGACTGCACAGAGGCAGTAATTTATGTCACTACCACCAAAAAATAATATGAGTAAGCCCAAGAAGATGTGAACAGAATAGAACCAGATATGTTAGTCTTCTGCACAAAAACCTATGAGTGGTGCACAAAAAAAGAAAAAGAAAATAGCGTGCCAATGAAAAGACTCTCTTGAATCCAAAGACTTACAAGGCATGGCTCTCAGAACCGAGCTGAACGTCAGGATGAAATCCGGTAATAAGGAGCAGCTGACAAGTTCAGGTGGGATCAAAGCTGATGTGAAACAGAAGCAACAAGCCACATAATCAATAAAAGGTCCACTTGCTCGCAACTAAGTATAGAATAGTCTTGGTCCCAAAACATTACATGGGGCCGACAAAGATGCTATGAATATCTACCTCATATACCGTGAGCGTCTCTACATGGCAGGTGAGTGAATAGATTCAAAGACGAGAAAGTTATCAACTCCGTAGAGGCCCGGCGTCTGGTAAAGGCAAGGGTCATATAATCGAAGCTGGAATCAGGGCCTTGAGGAACAAAAAGGAAAAGGTAAATCAAGTATCTCAAAAATTCAGTTACCATTGGCTAGAGATATCCAAATAGATCAAAACAAGAAGATCGCATAAATCCGATGGACAAAAGTGGGATTCATGCAAATAATAAAATACAAACTAATGTGGCAGAGACTAACAATGTGGAACTCTATGTATTAAAACAAGAGACTATCACAAAATCGAGCCAACATACCAAAATAAATGTCCAGAGGTGCCGGTGGGCTTACCTAGCACGATGCGGCTCTGCGCCCTCCAGAACAAATCTGGGGTGGGCCCTCCTTCCCCAGAGTATAGCGGGACCTCAAAATCTGGAAAAAGAGTCGTCGGACGGGAAAGAACTGAAGTCTATGCAGAATGCAGCGTCTCTGTACTCTGCTTCTTGATGGCGTGATCAGCGGAAATGGCAAATTAAAAAAAAGTCACGTGAGAAGGGTCAGAAACACGGGCGATAAATACTGGCCCGGATCAGGTGACTCGCTCAGTGCAACAAGCTAGGACGTCTCACCGCAACCAAACACGAAAGGAAAAGAGGAAAAATCCGGCGGCCATAATAACAGTTTTAAGCCGTACATGTCTTAATATAGAAGAATTTGGCACACGATACACCAAACTTCTAGAAAATGAAAAGGGGAAATAGAAAAACAACTTAACATAATCAGAGCTAACAAAAATAAGTCTAATGATGTAAACATCAATATGATGTAAATCAAAAAAACCCTAAACCAAACACAGTCTAGTGCCAAAGTAGGTCAGACGAGCAGTGAATGAGCAGACCTCTGCCTGTTGGAAATAGAGGTCATGTAACTGCACAGAGTCACTGAATAGAAGGAACAACAGATGCCAATGTAAACCAATAAAAGTCTGACTGCACATCAAGAGAGGTGCCCAATATGTACGGACTATGAACGGACCCAAGAAAACTACAGGGTCGTCCGTAAAAGACAGAGCCTTCATGCACATAAAATGGTGCCAGATGGAGAAATGGCGCATAGTGCTAAAAGATATAAGTGCTCCAAAAAGGAGCAAGCTCAGACAAAAACAAGGGAGTATACTAATCGGGGGTGGGGGGAACCCAAACACGCTATGCTCAGAAATAGTGTACAATATAAAGATCCCAGCAAGGAGAAGAACATTTACATAGCTTGTTCCCAAGGTGTAATTTCATTGAGTCCCTGCCGTTCAGAGTTAAGGAAAAATATCCAAAATACCTCTCTCCTCTTAGGAAATTTATGGTCGTCATGTCCTCTGGTAACAATGATCCTTTCTAAAATGGTCAATCTGAGCTCATTTTCGGTATGTCCCATGTCTAGCCAATGTTGGACCAGAGGGGCAGAAATTTTTTCAGTGCGAATGTTGGACTTGTGTTCTCCGATACGTGTTTTAACTTCTCTACCCGTTTCGCCCACATAACAGAGGTTACACGGGCAGAGAACACAATATACTGCATTAGAGGTCCTACAGTTAGTCATATGTTTGAGTTCGATGGTCTTACATTCAATCATGATACGGTCGGCCACAATAGCGTTCTCGCATGCGTGGCATGTACCGCATCTATGGATACCCTTAATGGGATTACAGCCAGTGATAGATTTCTGCAGGAAGGTGTCTTCTGCAGTGGGTTTGGCCCTCACTAAAATGTTTCGTAGATTTTTATTACGTCTGAAGGCGAAAGTCGGTCTGGGTAGCTTAGGATCATCCTCTCTGATGTTAAGCAGGTGCCACTCTGAGTATATAACAGGGCATATTCTCAAGGATCTATTGCCAAATTATCGGCACTTTATTGCAGCCAAAGTCGCGATAAATTTATTGCCCCATTCACAAGCTGGTGCAAACAGCCAATATCACCAGTTTACCTGCGATAGCAGCCACAAAAAACATCGCCACAGATCAGCCCGGCAACTATCGCTAATGAGATGCATAGTAGGCGTTCCCGAGCAAAAAGCCGCAAAAACACCACTCCGCAACATTCTCAACGACCAGCCAGATCGGCGATAAGATCTAAAAACATGCGATAAGGCATGTTAGCAGCAGGAAACTAACACCTGCTCTGACCTGGTGCAAAGTCGGACGACAACCTGCACCATCAATCAAAGAGAGCCCAGCCCAGAGCCACACCTGAAGAACAACAGATGCCATGGAGCCACTGACCATGCATCCCGGAGCCCCAAGAGGGCAACAACACCCACGGCCACCACCCCCAGGACCACCTCCCCCCCCCGGGCCCCACTCCGGGCACCCCCCACCCACCCCCGGACAAAGATATGTCACATCAACGTTACGAAATCATGAACAAAACAATGTGCCTGATGTCGCACAATTACAACACCTAACATACATGTGTGGTCTGAAAAATGAGAATCATACATTCATCTTAGAATTTCCAAATAATTCGTTTCATTCAGAATAAACACAAAACAACCATTTTGAAGAGTCATGGTGAGTCCTCTCAGGACAATCTGTAAGTCACACCCGCAAAACAAAATCCTAGATAAGAAGGTGTGTCATGCGCTCATCAAAGGACAGAGAGAGCGCACGAAAGAGAGAGAGAGATAGAGATAGAGATAGAGATAGAGAGAGTGAGAGAAAGAGAGTGAGAGTGAGAGTGAGAGGGAGAGAGAGCGAGAGAAAGAGAGAGAAAGAGAGGGAAAGAGAGAGAAAGAGAGAGATTGTACAAGGAGCGCAAGGCCAATCGGGCTCTTGGCTCATGCATGCCAACTGTTGTGTGTGTATCACTATTGGTGCACACTAAGTCAAAGGCCTGGCATCAATTGCAACGCGAAGGCCACATCACATTTCAAAAATGCAAGCAGTAGTCAGACTAACATTAGGTATGAAAGCTCCTTTGTCTCAATACACAAGGCGGAAGGACATCTGAATCCCCGACCTTGGTCTTGAATGCGGCTGGCACTCCCTGCGAGAGATACCATACCAGATCTTGACGACTCCCTCACAACTAACTGCGCGATTGAAAGACCAACTTGTCCACACCCCACACACACTTGTCCCTGCTTGAGGTACACCTGCCTGGGACGCCCTTGACACATAAGTAAAAAACAACCCATACGTCCAAACGTTGCACACAAATACGACTCATTGCTCCGAGCAGTGGCATATCATCCACATAACTGCTGCCTGTCAGAAGAGTGCCGGTGCTACGAGACCAACAAAGGCAATGGCTGGCAATCCCGGGCACATGCACAACCCCTGTCACGTGGATCTGTACCGTGCACGAATGCTGCATCTGTTGGGATCACTGCCACTGGCAGTGCTGTGCATCAGTTTCCGTCTGAGTTTCCGTCTTGCGTACGTCACCTGCGTCCAGCCCTGGTTCCACTGTCGATCATGCACATTCGAGTGGCCCATGGATGTCTGCCTATCCAACACAACGGTAGCTGAACTGGATTATGACGTGTGTGCACCCCCTGTTGGCCCACGAACAGGAGTGTAACCGTGATACCCGTGCATGGGATGCCTTGATATTTGGCGTATGTGCAGGCAGTTGGGCATGGGAGATTGTACAACTCCTCATGTGCAGTGACCACATCGAGGCACTCCCCTATTGGGCTGTGTTGCGGATCGGTGAAACGGCGTGGACGGAGCACAGCTACCCGGACTAGTTAATGGATTGGCTCGCCCTCGTGTTCCTTGAACTCGACAACGATGTACTCGTGGAACAGATTGCCCATGAAGCTGCGCTCGCATTCATGGACGAGTAACTATGTTCCTGCAGCCACAACTGATTGTCACCCACAGCACAGGTCCCCACACCTTGTAGCATCTTGGAGGAATGGTCACATATCCCACCACAACAGTGGACATGTCTGCCTTCGCCTGGACTCAGAATGCATGTGCGTGGACCTACGCTTGTGTACACACACCTGTGCAAGGTGATGCAGTCCCATGGGCGGGGCTGCACAGCGTCGTTTGGCAACGTTCCAAAATCAGAGAAACTGCTGGGGGGAGAGTACACACATGGCAATGTAGTACGACATGTGACCTTGTAGTACCCTTTCACCTGCTCACTGTCAGCAGAGCACACAGTCAGCACAGTCTGGTGGTACAGCACTATGCAGATCCCATGGGCTGTGAGTCGTGTCCCCTGACACAGGGCAATGAGCATACACCAAACATCACATGACTCGTCCAGCAAGGCAAGGTGGGCTGAGAACGTTGACATCCGTAATGATTTGTGTTCATTTTTGCCACCCCATTTCTTGCACCTCGACGTGTCCCTAAGCGGCCTGTAAGTGTCTTAAACATTGGTCTGCATGTTGTGGCCCTTGCCTTGCCCGTACTGGCACGCACATGCTAATAAAGTCTACGCAACTTCAGTAGTGTTCAACTGTGATGAGTGTTGATTATAATGACAAATCGTGGGCCTCCATGAGCATTGTCCGTACACAAGGAGGGATTGACTGACGCTTGTAAATTGGGGGTGAGTCCCTATTGACAGCTCCACCTCTGTGAGCCAGACATTGTGGTTGGGATAGTTGCTGGCAGACCTGTGCTCTTACGTGTCTCCAGCAATGTGAGTATGGTGTCCAACTTCTTGGCATGTAGATCAAGGTTATCCATCAAAACAGACTGTGTCCACACAGATGTGTGTGAGTAGGTATGCGAAGAGACGTTCTGTTGTCACATGTGATGGGGGACCCCACTTCAGGACTGCTACCGAATTTGACATTTCTACACATAGCCCTATTTAATACATGGATGTGGGGCTACGTTGGGTGGTAACGAGATTGTTGTTCATGTGCAATGAGGCCACAGCTAGTTCACACCTTCACAGTCATCTAATTGGCCATGTGGGTCAGGGTCAAACATGCGCATTGATGACATTTACCAGGGTGTACCTTTTAGTGCAGTCAATGTCCCTACATTCATCCATACTTTTATACGTGAGTAAACATAGACATGACACATCTTTGTGATTTGGAATGTTTTATTCACATTCTGGGGAGTGTCGGAGCTGGAGCAGTACATGGCCATTTCAAGCCCACATAACATGGTTGCCCAGTGGTGGGCCAACCAGAGTCCTTGGGGGAATGCAAAGTTAATCTGAAGAGGAAGAGTTCAGTCCGCAGCCGGATTGCTGTGTCATTGGTACCAGAGCAGATATGGCAGGCCATGTCGGGGTCCAGGTGAATGTCGCAGAGTATTTCGGGGGACAGTGGGAGGTGTTGTTCCAAGGCATGATGCATAGAGCTGAACCAGGCAGGGACAGGCCATGTGGCGGGGACGGATGCTACTACCTCCTTCCTCACACAGTCATTACCCTACACATCTTACTCCTCTGAGACGACTTCTGTGTCAGGTGTGTCAGGTGTGTGTGGTGGTTTTATGGCTGCATCACTGTGTGCCACTGACACATCAGGGTGCAAAGGTGATAGGGCTGCATCACTGTGTGCCACTGACACATCAGGGTGCGAAGGTGATAGGGCTGCATCACTGTGTGCCAATGATACGTCAGGGGGCGGAGATGTGTGTGTTGAGGTTCCTGCAGCAGTCATCTGGTACAGGCTCAGTGGCAGCAATGGCAAGATGAGGATCTGCAAGGCATGGAAGATCCCAGCTACATCTCGCTGGTGTTCAGCCGTGGCAGCCATACTTCCAGGCTGCATCGGCTCCATGGTCTCCATTGTCCTCCGCATCTGTGCCAACTCTGTGCTGTCATCGCTGGAGCCTGTCTGACTAGACAGTTCTTGTATCCGAGTAATGGCCCCAGCGAGGTCAGCCAAGGATTGTTGGTGAGCATGGTGCGGACAGTGGGTGTCCGTTAGGGACTGTAAGTGGTCCCTGATGGGACTCAGACACCCACGTATGGCATCGAGTTTGGCTGCCATGAGGTCGAACCCCACCCGCAGCTGATCAGCCATCTTCTCCTGGCACCCTAACACACGGCGTTGGAATTCCATGTGTTGGTTGTGGGGGTCCTGGGAGCCAGCCGTGGTGGTGTGTGCTTCCTGCTGTGTGGTATGTGCAGAGTGTGGGGTCACCACGATGCAGCTGGGCTACCCTGCTCCTGGGGGTGGGGTGCGGAGGCTGTCCGTTAGCCGTTGGAGGGTGTCTGAGCAAATGTGCAGCGTGTCCTCTTCATCATCACTGTGGTCTGCTCTGCAGGAGGTGTTGATTGTCCCTCTGCAATGTAAAGGGGAGATGCAGGTTAACAGTGTGTTCCATATATGTTGACGCATTGTAGATGTTTACATTCAGACTGCATGACAATGTACATTGTGACTGTTTTGGTGAAGCTGGCTATTTGATGGGAGACAGTGGACATTTCGACTACATGACGGATGTGTGGTTGTACTTGTACATTATCATCTCACAGTGTCATGCAATGCCAGATGTGATTGGCCAGTTTCTACGCACGAACGGCACCAGTTGTGTCCTCTGTCCTGTGGTGTAAGGGTTGCACTTTGTACCACATTGTCATAAATGTTGATGTACTGTGATTGCTATGTGTGTGTGCTACATTGTTGGTGAGTC
Organism: Calotriton arnoldi; assembly: GCA_963921515.1. NCBI lineage: Eukaryota > Metazoa > Chordata > Amphibia > Caudata > Salamandridae > Calotriton > Calotriton arnoldi. Next base: position 456,301 of record CAWUFW010002725.1, read on the forward strand.
GCCCCTGCAGCTCTGATTTGGCGGCCCCTTATCCCTTTGAGTCGGTGTGCCTTTGACTTGTGTGCTTTTCGGGTGCTGGGATGTTTGCGACTTGGGTCATTTGTGCTCCCGGACAAATTTTGTACTCTTGTGCATTGTTTGTCTGCAGATGTGTTTTTGACGTCATGGGTTGTAGGTGTACATGGATGTGTCAGAGTGTGACCTGCTCCTTTACGGATGTGGTCCACACTCAGCCACCTCAATGTCATCTTGTGCACCATGTCATGTATTGTGACTGCAGCCATGCTATCTGTCATGCAGTGTCATTTGCATTGTCAGTGTGGCTCACAGAGCCGCTGCTTTTCTGGATTCAGCACATGTGCATGGGTAGGTTGTGGCATTGGTGACATGGAGGGGGGCCCATCTGTGCACATTGTGGACGGGGGCCTACTTGGTGTTTCTATGTGTGCTGCAGTGTGCCAAGGGTATCAGGGACATGTTCCACACTCATTGTGGGTGTGCAGTGTGCTGCACATGATTGTGCATGTGTGCATTTGTGCCCATCTCCCTCCGTCCCCCCAGTGCCTGGTCGTTACTCACCCTGTTGCTGTTGGGTCAGGTCATATCGAGCTGTGTCCAGACCCCCAACTCCTTGCACCGTCTCCACACTGATGACTGTGGCCACCATTTCCTTCAGCTCATCCAGCTCCTCCTGTGGCGCAGGACTCCCACCTCCAGTCGCCTTTGCTGCCTTCCTGTTGGCAGCGAGTTTCTCCTTGGTTTGGCTGTGCACTTCATGCCAGCGCCTCTTGACCTCCTTCATTGACCTCCTCGACACTACGACTGCATTCACGTTGGTGACGATGGACTGCCATTTTTCTGTTTGTGTTGCCAATGACACAGTGGAGGTGACGAACAGTTGTTGGTAGTGTTCTATCACCTCCGTGACGATGATCCGGTCTTCCTGCGGACTGAACCCCATCTTCCTCTTCCTCTTCCTCTTCTCCTTGCCCTTCCCCGAACACGGGGTTCCTGGCTGGTCCTCTGTGGAGCTTGTGGGGTTCGGGTTGTCCTCTGCACTCGGTCCGGGTGCATCCATGGTGCTACGCAGTTTGATTTGGTTTTGGTGTGTTCTTTTTTTTTGCTTTTATAGTGCATTTTCCCGCATGACGAGTGGGAATTGCAGGCCTGTCGCTGGCTGTCACTGATTTTTGTATCGCGATTTGGGGCATCGCAGGTCTTTTGCGTTCGTGTTTCGCATTTTTTTGGCGTCGCGTTGATTTTTAGGTGGTCATTTGGCACGTTATTCTGCTGCTATCACATGGTGCCGACGGGTTGGGAATACAACGTTAACACGGTGTTATTTTGTCACGATTTTGTCACGATAGACTGCGATGTGTAGAGTTTCGTGAAGCTAATTTTGCAATGGTTATCACATGTTCTTGAGAATATGCCCCAACCTGTTTAATTTTCTGATTGAGATTGGAGTGGCGGGTAACGCACACCAGTTTGTCTTCAGTGGTTTTATTTTTAGGGGTAAACATGGTGTCCCTATCGTAATATTTAGCTCTCTTAAATGAATCACGCACCAGTCTTTTGGGGTAGCCACGAGCTAAAAATGTGTTCTCAAGAATATCCGCATGTTGGATGAACTCTTGGATGTTGGTACAATTCCTACGTAATCGTAGGAATTGGCTGAAGGGGATACCATCTCTTTGACAGCGCGGATGGAAGATGCTGTAATGAAGTAATGTATTCCTTGCCGTAGGTTTGGTATAAAGAGACACAGACAGATGTTGGTTCTTGTGCTCAATCCAAATGTCAAGGAATTCAACCCTGTCTCTGCTTTTGTTAGGGGTAAATATGAGATTGCTATCACACAGATTGACCCATTCCAGAAATTGGTCAAGATCATCTTCTTCGCCATGCCACACGAAGAAGATGTCATCGATGAATCGATGCCATGCTGGTATGTTTTCGTAGAAGGGCGCAATCTCGTTGTGGATGAATTGCTTCTCGAAATTGCCCATATATGGGTTAGCTATACTGGGGGCACAGGCAGCCCCCATGCTAACTCCCTTGATTTGCTTGTATCGTTCCCCATCGAATTCAAAAAAGGTTTCATTCAGGACAATGTCCATACACTGAATGATAAAATCTCGGTTCTGTTCCAGTCCCGCTGACATGAGGTATCTTGAGCCACCTGAAGTGCCTGTTGTTGGGGCACGTTAGTATATAAGGCCTCTATGTCCATAGTAACAAGTATTTCGTTGTTGTTGTTAAAAGGAATCCCTTCTATTTTTGAGGTAAGATGGCCGGTATCTCTAATATAGGAGGGCAAATTGCTTACCAGGGGTTTGAGGAAGATATCTATATACTTAGATAAAGGTTCTGTGGCTGCACCAATCGTAGAAACAATCGGTCGAAGCGGCGGATCTAGCGGGTTCTTGTTATATCCTGACTTCCATGTTATGCATGCCCTTCCTGTAGAATCTTACAGTGATGACATGCCTTGGAATGTTTCACAGTTGACTGGGCTGAGCTGCCTGCTGGCTGCTCCTGGTGGGGTCTTGTTATGATCTTGATATGATCCTGAATAAATCTACTTGAAACTCATCTCTTGTACCTGACTCAATCACTACAATTTTTGGCGACGATCTTCAAAAGAACCCACATCTATCACCTCTTCAAACCTCCAGCTACTTCAAGTACAGACTCTACAGTAACTCAAGCTTAGCATCTACCTTCAACTGGCATCCTTGACCCCACCAGTGACCTCCCATCGGTCGCCCACAGCAGTCTGCCAGTTGTTCCTGTGTGTCTGGGGAAGTGCTGCTTCTGGAGCTGCCTATTCACTCCTGGGCGTCTACTCCTCACTACCACTATCTCTTCGTCTTGTGCTGTGCCTTCTGTGAGGGTAAGCCTGTCAACGTTTGCCATCTGTGCTGTGCCTTCAGTGAGGGTAAGCCTACGTCTGCACTCTACGTGTTTTATGCTGTGCCTTCAGTGAGGGTAAGCCAGTTTTACTGTCTGCAATGCTACACATCAACGTCTACACTGTCTGGTGAAGGAGTGTGTTTCTACATGTGTGCGCCACCCAACGTGTCTCTACTATCTGGATGTCTCTTCTACTTAGAGTGTCCTGCCTTGTTCCTGCCTACCAGTTCCTGTTTTAACACTTGGATTTCATTTCATGCAGAGGCATGGACAGACTGGTGTGCTGTTGTTTTAATATCACATCTCTCAAGTATCTGTTTTGTGGATGAAATTTACTGTGCAAACTGGTCAAACAGCTGTGGATGTTTTCAACGCTTCAAATCTACATGTTCGTGAGCTATCTATATGGCACTGTGTTTTCCATCTTCATTTTAAGACTGGTTCTTTGCTTCTACAGTTTGTGCCTGTTGGCGGAACGTGTTTGGTGCCACACAGCTGCATTCCCTCTAGCCCAGGGAACGAAGTCAGGTGAGACCTAGCGTGTCTTTTATTTTTGGTCTACGCTGAGACCTTATACCTGCGGTTTTCTCAACCGCCGCTTTCTTTTTAAATTTAAACATGCCATGAGTCCAGCTATGCACGCGCTTTTGCGCGAGCTTTAGGTAGCGTGCACACTCCTACCTTCTTCCACCTGACTGCGAAGGTCCTTCTGTGACGTTCTTCTGCTGCCCTGCAACGTTGCGAAGCACGTCTTGGCCGCAAGCCACCCTGCGCGAGCGTCCCAACGCGGCGCCATCTTGCGAATGGAGGAAGAGACCAACTGTTTTTTTCAATGTCACACTCATGTTGTTTGCCAACCGCGACACTGTTCACCAGCAACGTGGTTTCAAGATCTTTTTGCTTCACATGTTCACCAGCAACGCGGTTTCAGGATCTTTTCGCTTTACATTTCTACAATGATCTATCTCTTGGAAATGTTGTGTGGTGACTTTTTCTTTCCTTTAGTTTTGTTCTCAGCACATGCGCTGAGGTGTGGAGATCGTTTTCACTCCGCCTGGTTACCGCAGTGATGCTTCTTGTTAGTGAAATCACCATCTGGACTGTGGTGTACTTCCTGACAGTCTTCAAGTTTGGTCTGTGTCTCGTGTTTAGTTGGTCCTTTAACACTTCCAGGGATCCTGTATTTCCTGTCAAGATTGGGTGATTTCCTATTCTTCAACATTCCAAGGAGCCTTTACATTTTCAGTTGGCGTCGGCTCCCTTGTAAAGTACTTTCTTGCTCAAGTACCTTGGATTCCTCAGAGTTGTACTGTTGGGTCCAGTTTCGTCTGCCTGTTCCTATCCCGGTGACAGGCACACCAGTGACTGTTACATTATACTACGTTTACGGTGCAGTTTGTTGGCATTCAAATGTTTTACTTGTACATGTTCATTGGGACCATTTTCTCTCACACAGTCACATGTACGTTGGCAGCAATGTTATCTCTGTATACACCTGACTTATGCAAGAGTCTTTTCAAAATGTAACAGTGTCTGTTTATTTCAAATTAATTTGGGTTTCTACCCATGTATTCGGGTTCCCACCCACATCTAGTATACAGTCACAGTCTAGTTTACCTCACACAGGGTGTATGTTATGGGCCTTAGTCCCATCTGTTCGTTGTGCGTTTATGCAATTTTCACATGTGCACAACATTTTAGTTTTCCCTTCTTACAGGGGATCTATGCAACGGTTTTAGTCCGTTTAGCATCCATGCAAGGGTTACAGTCCTGTTGCATATGTGTCTTTCTCTATAACCTGGAGACTGCTTACGGGTTCTTACCCACACATGTCTAGTTGACAGGTTCACGTCCATATACTTTTTGACATGTGCACAAATCTTAGCCTTTCTATGCGAGGGTGTTAGTCCCTTTGCATCGGTTACACATCTCTATCCCTAGAGATCCGTCATGGGTTCCTACCCATGCTTTCGGGTTCTTACCCACTATTTAACACCGTTAATATATTTACATATTTAGCTTACGTTTTATACCCTTATGTTGGGTGCATTTCATGGATTCTATGCTAGGTATGTACTGTTTATATTGGACTTTATATTGTTATATTTGCACTGTTATCTTTGCATTAAATTTTTGTCATTGTGTAACGATAATGGTGTTTGGATGAGGAATCCCCTTTTACTTTTCCTCATCTTCCCTATTTCTTTCTTCATTTCTGTTTTCCTTCTGAGGTCTTCTTCTCGTGTCTCGTGTGGATTCTGAGCTTTACTCTGCTTTTCTGTTGTGTTTTCTTGCTCTGTTGGTTTTTCATTTTTTCAGCCTCCTTACGTTCCCGTTCTGGCCAGTGGGTGTGTTTTGGGGCAGTCGTGCGTGCTTCCTTTTCTCCTCTTCTCTGACGTTGTTGTTTTTTCTTCTTTTCTGTTGTGTATAGAAGGGAGGATGGTTTCTATGTTTGCTTTCCTTTCTTCTTACGGTTCTGTTTCCTCTGTTTTCTCTTTCTCGGTTCTTCTCCCTTGTTCTCTCATTGTTGTTCTTTTATTTATTTGGGAGAAAGGGGGATATGTTATATCCTGACTTCCATGTTATGCATGCCCTTCCTGTAGAATCTTACAGTGATGACATGCCTTGGAATGTTGTGAGTCAAATGAGTCACAGTTGACTGGGCTGAGTTGCCTGCTGGCTGCTCCTGGTGGGGTCTTGTGAGAGTCTTGATCTGGTCTTCTTATGGTCTCCCTGTGATCTTGTACCATCTTTAATAAAACCTCTTTGAATCACCTGAACCTGCGTGGACTTGATTACTACAGTTCTTATGTGTTTTTGGTACCCCATAGATCCCTGGAATGCGAGTCACCTCGGGTGTAAGAAAATCGAACTCTTTCTTGCAAATGACACCTTCCTGCTCTGCTTTCCTACTGATGTCAAAGATCTTAGTTTTTACTCTGGTCTCAGGGTCTCCTCTCATTTTACAATAGTGTTCCTGTACTGATAGCATGGCTTTCATTTTGCTGTTATAAGTAGACGTGTCGAATAACACGATCCCGCCACCCTTATTGCAGGGTTTGATCGCCACTTGTGGTTTATTTCTGAGATGACATAAAGTCATGTTCTCAAGTTTGGTGAGATTGGGAGTGGGAGTGGGAATGAATTTGGTTATTTTGTCTATCTGAGATAGAACCGCCTTTTCAAATATTTCAACTTCTGGATCCAAAAGATGGGGGTTTCAATCCCAAGAGATTGTCTTCCTCAAGAATGTCCCTATTCTGAAAGAACTTTTTGAGTCTCACTCTCCAGAAAAAGGCAAACAAATCCCTCTGAAGTTCAAATCTTGAAAGTTTTGTGGCGGGCACAAATGAGAGCCCTTTGGTGAGTAGTTTTTCAGTGCTGTCGTCAAGAGTTTCACTACTGAGGTTGAAAATGGGGATACTATTCAATTGCGCCAGTACTGCTGTCTCCTCGTTTGGATGTATTGTTGAAGTTGTGCCTACGCTACAAATTGGTCCCTCTATTGGTTTCGGTATCTGGAGCGAAAGTTCCCCCTTCGATTCCCTAAAAAACGACCGCTAGTATTTGGTCTGTCGTATTGCCCTCGTCTGTTACTGTAGGGATCGATATGAGAGGACGGATCCTCTTCTTCAGAGTCTGTGGTATCTGAAAAAGTCAGTACCCTTTTGTTTGTCCAAGCCTGTCGGTCTGTATTAGGTGCCCCTCCTCCACTAGTGGAGTAATAATCCTCTGTCAGGAAGGGATATACTCGTTCTTGTGAGAGAACCTAATGTCTTTACAGAGTTTTTCTGTTTTCCTTTTTAGCAAGTAGTCAGAAAATTAGTCTAATTCGATGTTTACCTCCTCTATTTTCTTTTTAGCTTCGTCTAGGGGGTTATTTTGTTTAAGTTTCTCTTCTAGTTCTTCTATTTCTTTGGAGAGTATTGTCACGAGTTCCCTGGCAGTTTCGATGATAAGTATCATACAGTCTCGTGAACAACGATTGGAAATAAGGGCCCACTTCTCCAAGAACTTGCGAATCTCAATAAACAATCCAGGTACATTGCGTACTCTAAGGCCAATAGGGATGGTACCTGCCTTGAGATATTCCAACATAAAGTTGGCATGCGATTCGGTTCGTTTAGCTTTTTTTTTTTAAATTAAGTAATTTAATCCAATCATCATTGAGGCCCTTGGAAAATGTAAAGGATTTATTACTTGTTGATGTTTGCCCTAGAAGTTTGGCGAAATCTTCATCAGAGAAGCCAAATGTCTTAATGCTCTCCATAAGAGAACAAATCGGAGGTAATATCCTGAGGCAAAAAAATAATAACAGATTATAAAGGCTCTAGAAATATAAACAGGGACTGCTCCAAACAGATATGGTGTAAATGGATACCCAATGTAGAAAAACAATTAAGATAGCAAAAAGTAATGTGCAAGTGAACCCCAAATGCTGCAAAACAATGATGCAAGAGAGAGTGACCAAAAAGAACAATGTGAAAAAAAGAAATAAAGAAAAGAAAATCTGGAAGATCCAGCAAGGCAATAGTATATTGGAAAAAATGTCCACAAGAACCAGAAGATCAATAAAAATTAACAAAGCAATCACTAACAGCAAAAGTGCTGGGGTAGTAAACAACAAACAAATATCAGGGAATCCCGAGAAACAGATGCAGGCAGGTGGTTTCAGGAAAATAAGCACTAAATACAAGAACCCTCCCCAAATCGGGGATAGGGGTTCACCGGCCTAGAAATAAATCTGAGCGTTTGGTGTCTCTGATAAATTTTAGGTCAATCTCTAACCCGGGGAGCAACATCAAAGATGTGTCAGACAGAGAAAATGTATAGAAAAATAAACTAGAGAGAGAATAGTAAAAAATAAATATATCCATTTTTTGCACATGAAGCCTCTGTCTTTTACGGACGACCCTGTAGTTTTCTTGGGTCCGTTCATAGTCCGTACATATTGGGCACCTCTCTTGATGTGCAATCGGACTTTTATTGGTTTACATTGGCATTTGTTGTTCCTTCTATTCAGTGACTCTGTGCAGTTACATGACCCCTATTTCCAACAGGCAGAGGTCTGTTCATTCACTGCTCGTCTGACCCACTTTGGCACTAGACTGTGTTTGGTTTAGGGTTTTTTTGATTTACGTCATATTGATGTTTACATCATTAGACTTATTTTTGTTAGCTCTGATTATGCTTAGTTGTTTTTCTATTTCCCCTTTTCATTTTCTAGAAGTTCGGCGTATCGTGTGCCGCATTCTTCTATATTAAGACATGTACGGCTTAAAACTTTTATTATGGCAGCTGGATTTTTCCTCTTTTCTTTTCATGTTTGGTTGCGGTGAGACATCCTAGCTTGTTGCACTGAGCGGGTCACCTGTTCCGGGCCAGTATTTAACGCCCGTGTTTCTGACCCTTCTCACATGACTTTTTTTTTATTTGCCATTTCCGCTGATAGCGCCATCGAGACGCCGAGTCCAGAGACGCTGCATTCTGCATAGACTTCAGTTCTTTCCCGTCCGATGACTCTTTTTCCACACTCCGAGGTCCCGCTATACTCTGGGGAAGGGGGCCCCCGCCCCAGACTCGTTCTAGAGGGCGCGGAGCCGCATCGTGCTAGGTAAGCCCACCGGCACCTCGGGACATTTATTTTGGTAAGTTGGCTCGATTTTGTGATAGTCTCTTGTTTTAATACATAGAGGTCCAGATTGTGAGTCTCTGCCACATTAGTTTGTATTTTTTTATTTGCATGAATCCCACTTCTGTCCATCGAATTTATGCGATCTTCTTGTTTTGATATATTTGGATATCTCTAGCCAACGGTAACTGAATTTTTTGAGATATTTGATTTACCTTTTCCTTTTTGTTCCTTAAGGCCCTGATTCCGGCTTCGATTATATGACCCTTGCCTTTACCAGACGCCGGGCCTCTACGGAGTTGATAACTTTCTCGTCTTTGAATCTATTCACTCACCTGCCATGTAGAGACGCTCACGGTATACGAGGTAGATATTCATAGCATCTTTGTCGGCCCCATGTAATGTTTTGGGACCAAGACTATTCTGTACTTAGGTGCGAGTAGGTGGACCTTTTATTGATTATGTGGCTTGTTGCTTCTGTTTCACATCAGCCTTGATCCCACTTGAACTTGTCAGCTGCTCCTTATTACCGGATTTCATCCTGACGTTCGGCTCGGTTCTGAGAGCCATGCCTTGTGAGTCTTTGGATTTAAGAGAGTCTTTTCATTGGCATGCTATTTTCTTTTTCTTTTTTTGTGCACCACTCTTAGGTTTTTGGGCAGAAGACTAACATATCTGGTTCTATTCTGTTCACATCTTCTTGGGCTTACTCATATTAGTTTTTGGTGGTAGTGACATCTATTACTGCCTCTGTGCAGTCACTCGTTTATTCTTCTTTTTTCAATATCCACTTTTCTGGCTTTGGTACTGGATTTATTTATCCACTTCTTAATTGTGCTCATTTGCCCTTACGGGAAGAAATATGTGTCATTGTACATTTTTCTGCTTTATAGAATGGATTTGTGATGTACATATATCCTGCTCTCCCCCTGAAGTTCATGGCATGTTCTCTGGATTGCAGCTAATGTGTGTCCTGAAGAAGGTGACGGCTAGACCTTAGCCCACACCGAAACGCACATCGGCACCGTGTCTGACAGGAACCATACGGTGGTATAGATATAAGAACCACTGAACTCTTATTATATAAACTATATCTTTTTCAATCAATCATCTATTGCTATTGATGTACTGTTGAACAACATTGATTGTAATTTGTTTCTTGAGTCTACGGTCTCATCTGAGATGTTTGTTGTTTAATTTAATCTATTGATTATCACAATACCACTGTATTTCTGATATTTGGGTCCCTGTCTTCACATTTATGCAATTCTTTTTATTATGTGTTTGAGTTAGTAAGACAGTAGTATGAATGGTATTCAGGTATTTATTTATTTTATTTATTTTTATTTTAAAGGTTTTGTATAGCGCGAACAAGACCCCTGCGGGTATCAGAGCGCTTTACAGGGCATATATAGGTGAAAGACATGTACAACAAAAAAGATACTATAGGTTATGTTAATACAGCAATGTTAACTAATAAAGAATAGCAGATTTCTACAAGAATGTATAAAATAGTTCAAGTGAATTTGGCCAAGAGAATCGATTTCACTTCTTTTTTGAAGGATGCTGCGACTGTGTTCTGTCTCATTTCTTAGGGTAAGGCATTCCAGATCCTGGGAGCCATTCCTGAGAAGGTACGGTTGTATGTTTTCTTCTTGGTAAATCGTTGTGGTTTCAGTAGAAGATTAAAGGAACTCCTAGTGGTTCTGTTCCCACCCGATAGTACCAATTTCTCCGCTAGGTATCTAGGGGTGTTCTTATGTAATGCCTTGTGTGTCATACAGGCGATTTTCAGATGGATTCTGGCCTAAAAAGGTAGCCAGTTGAGGGCACGAAGGTCCACGGAGATATGACAGTTTCTTTTGGAACCTGTGATGAGTCTGGCGTCTGCGTTGATTGAAGCTGATCCAGCGCGATATTAGCAAACAGCATTCATACACCATATACTCACTTGGGCCCATACATTCACACTACGCTAATACTTACGCTGGGTTTATCAGTTGTTACTCTTATCAAAAATCCCTGCTACCAATTACCTTCTGATTGAAGAGTAATGACTCACCGATGAATCCTTTGCTAATTGGGAAGTTTAAAATGAGTGACATTCATTATAATGCAAAATCCTGAAATAACCACTGAGTCAGGAAGTTTTAAAATGTGTATCTAAAGATTTAGCAGAGTAAAATACAAAGCCACATGGTACTTGATCGAAAATACCCAGGATTAAGCATAGAAATGATTATTGCTAATCAATGATGGTGTTTAAAGAAGAGAAGAAGATAGAGACAGCAGCGCAACTAAAGGTTGCATTATATTTACCTAAGTGCGAGAACCAAACCCCTTGGCCAAGGAGTTGGAAAAATAAGGACCCTGGAAGGATGAAGAGAAAAGACTCCTCCCGGATCAGGACAGGACCTGTGACCTCTCTACCACGACGCCTGTGTCGTTCCCCTCTCTGGTACTTCGCTTCTCCTCGATTCTCCCGTTTCTTCCTTCTAATGGATTCCGCCGCCCCCACCTCAGGACCTCTCTGGACAGCGGTTCGGTCTGCAATCGATCAGCTTATCGGCCTGGAGCTCTTCTTGTCAGCATCTCCGTTCTCCTGTGCTTCAAGACTTCCGACTCCGACTCTTCTTCCCCTCTGTGCTAACTAATTAGCTAATTCTATATCTATTATACCCTTTTACGCCCATGTACCTCCCCTTAATGTTGCTAAAATATGGGACCACTACTTCTGATTGGACAGGGAAAGGGGGTGGATTGTCGCACCATATTGATTTGTCCTAAATTGTAAAGCCTATTGTCCTTTACGTTCCCACCCTTTCAATTTAATACATTTGCTTTATTTCCCACCCGTCTCATGACAAATGTTATACAATTTACAGGGGAAAAGTATAATTTTTGTACACCGGAAACATCAGTACAGTATCTTCGGCCAATGGGTCATGGCCTTGGGAGACGTCCAAGTTGACTTCACTTGGCAGGCACACAGGATGCATGCGCAGAACCATCGTCTCTCGAGTTACAAGTCACCAACCCAGGCCCAAGTTTACGAATTACTAAAAGTGCAAGAAGGAAACATTAAAATCACAAATAAAATGTTTCACTGTATACCCACTAATTCTATTCTATTCCCATTTAAGTATATATACTATCCCGCATTAGTAGCGTTAGGAAACGACAATTTAGTAATGACATGAGAGCAAGCTGAAGCATGTGAAAACATCAAGCAGCCATTTTATGCACACTGCGCAGAAGCAGAAGTTTTCCACCAAGCAAAGAAAGACGTCACACCATGTGATCAGGTTGCGACATGCGCAGAGAGGTTCCCGCGCTTTAGCGACCATTTTGGATTACAGACAAGCGTTATTCTTCACTGGTACCGAAGAAAACATTGTTATAATCAGTCTTTAACCTATGAAGACAAATTTTTCCCGTCTTTACAAAATCCAGAGCCATAGCAGATTGAGCCTTTCCAGGTGTGTAACTCCCTTCTTTCTCTGCCCAAGGTGGTAAATGAGCTTTATGTTCAGAAGCTTTCTTTTGAAAATCTTGTCTTCTATCTTCTACTAAATTCAAAAAGATCTTTTCTTCTTCATGTAAGGAACATGTTAGATTGTGTCTATGTGCATGTGTTATGTCTATCAATTTCATTGTTAAGAAAAATTCTCCCATAAACTGTGCGTCTTGACTAGTAAGCACTGGGTTCATACTCTTGCGAATCGGAACCTCAGAAAATATCACATCTAAGTTTGAATAATAATACTGAAGTTTCCCTGTTCTATAAAATAAACTGGACAAAACACTACATGATATGCCATATGTCAGTGGTAAGTGATGGTATGTTAATCCTTCTGCTACTGATTCAGGTAACTTCATACAGACGTAACAATTACTAACTTCCATTGTGTCTACATATTGAAATAATAATTTTGTGAAAACGTTTAAACAAGTGTCGTTATCAGCTATTTCATGATGAATTTCTGGTTCATTCTCTGCCATTAGTTCTACTCTATTGCCCTTTATGTTTGCTGTCCTTCTTTTAGTTTCATTATTAATCTTTTTATCTACTATCATAAGGTAAGGAACTGCTACAATCAGGACTAACCATACAATAAGCACCAATACTAGACTACATATGCAAATTGCACAGCATCTCCTACAACACTTCTGTTTTGGTCTCCCAGTAACTCTATCATCAGGCATTTTTCGACCAGGAAGATTGCTCTTCTTATCTTTTCTTCCTTTCTTTAGTTTATTCTTTTGCTTAGTCAGGGTGGTCTTGTTTCTTCTTCGTACGTTAGTTCTGCACTTGTTCCTTCGCCACCACTGTCACTTGATTCTGAGCTTTCAAAATCTTCAAGGATGATATAAGTCCAGTCAGGACCCTTGAATTTGTTATTCACAAGTTTCAGTCTTTTACTTCTCCTTTTCTCAGTTTTATTTTCTTGTTCAGTTTGACTTGTTACTTCATTCATTTGATCTGGATCTTCACTTCTGGTTGTTATGTGGTACTTCACTCTTTTAATGACACTTGGCCAATGATCTCCTTTTCTTGTTTTCTTTGTTGGCACTGCTTTCTTGTTTTTGTCTTCAGAGATTTTGTTAATTTCACTGCTTTGCACTGTTTCGTGTTCTTCAATTACTGTGTTTCTTGTTTGCTCTTTTTCAGGTCTAATTGGTTTCTCTGTAACAGCTCCTCTGTGAGTATCCAATAACTGACCTTGTTCTTTATTTATTTCTTCAGGTTCAGGTTTTTCAAGCTTTTCTCCTTCTGTGCACTCTTCTTGATCTAACTTGTTCTGATCAGGGCTTATTGCACTGTGAACTTCTGCAGCCTGACCGGATTCTTCTAGACCTGTCTGTCCCTGATCAAAGTCTATTAGGTCTTCACTGTTTTGAGTCCAGTTTTCTTTCCCTATCTGACCTTGTTCAGGATTTCTTAGTGTCTTTTCTTCTTGTTCCGGAACTGCTTCTTCTTCACCTATCTGATCTTCTTCAATTTCTTCCAATTTTGTTTGACTTCTTGTTCTGTGGTATATTTCAGGAACCTCTACCATGGGTATCCAATCCTGACTTGTGCTCGGTTGTTCTTCTTCAGCTTCTCTTGAATCTCGAGCCTGAGATTCCTCCGCTGGGCAACCTTCAGCTTCTTCAGTGATTGGCGTTGTCTGAAGATTTTCTTCTTCAGGATCTGGCACTCTTTTGGTGTGGCTTACGTGAATCCAATTAGGAAATCCGGCACACTTCACTGCTGTATTCGTTGTCAGTATGACTTGACACGGTCTGCCCCATCTAGGTGATAGACACGTTTCTCTGGTGTGATTCTTCACTACCACCTAGTCACCAGGATTCAGATCATGTTCTTTGTCTGGCTGCCTGGAAACTGCGTCTTCTCCAACCTGATGAGAGACAGAACGCACTAGATCAGCCAATCCTTTACAATAGTCCAGAACCATATCATCAGATATATTCACCAGTTTGCTCTTCCCATCATTATTTCGTGAGGGCTCAATCCTGTGGTTCTGTCAGGTATACTTCTGAGTCCCATTAAAACGAGTGGTAATGCATCTGGCCACTCTAATGATGTTGATGCACACATTTTTCCCAGTCTTGACTTTATAGTGCCATTCAATTGTTCAACCACTCCAGAAGCCTCTGGTCGATATGCACAGTGCAGTTTCTGTTTGATTTGGAATGCTTCACAGATTATTTGAATCACTTCGCTGTTAAAATGTTTTCCTCTATCTGATTCCAAAGTTACTGGAAAACCAAATCTAGGAATGAGCTCTCGTAGCAACAGTTTTGCGACTGTAATGCTGTCATTTCTCCTAGTAGGGTAAGCCTCCACCCACTTTGAAAACAGACACACTATGACTAGTACATATTTCAGCCCTCTACATGGTGTAACTGTATGAAATCAAACTGAAGTCTCATAAATGGACCCTCTGCCTTTCCAATTTTTCCAAATCCAATTACTGTCTTCCTCCCCGGATTATGCATCTGGCAAGTTAGACATCTCTGGCAAAGACTCTCTGCAACAGCTCTGAATTTGGGATTGTACCAATTTTGTCTGAACAGCCTAATCATTGCATCTCTCCCTATGTGTGTGTCTCCATGATGCAGTCTAGACATTTGTGAGAGTAAACAGTCTGGCATGACTGGTCTGCCATCAGCACTGATCCACACTTCATCCTCTCCTCTTTGGGAGCAACCCACTTTGATCCACAAATTCTTCTCACTTTCATCAACCTCATCTTGCAATTTCTTCACCTCATTCCAAGTTTCAGGTGGCATATACAGCATAAGTTGGCAGCTGATTCCCATTCTTTCCACCCTCTTATTGACTGACATTCTGGTTTTGGCACAATGTTGAGCCACCAGATCCGCATATCTGTTGCCTACTACCACCCAGTCATCTCCTGACTGGTGTGCGGCACATTTCACCAGAGCCAATTCTTTTGGTGATTGTATTGCTTCTAGCAATTCCCTTACAAATTGTCCATTTTTAATGGGGGATCCTGAAGAAGTCATGAAATCCCTCTGCATCCACAGTTGGCCAAAATCATGCACGACCCCGTAACCATATTGACTATCTGTAAATATGGTCACTCTCTGATTCCTCCCAAATTTGCATGCTTTTATCAAAGCAATCAATTCAGCTACTTGTGCAGATTTGACTCCTGGTAAATAGGATGCTTCAACTATTCCAGTTAATTCACATACCGCATAGGCAGCAGTTAATTTGCCGTCTTCATGTCTTTGACATGAACCATCAACAAATAGCTCCCTGTCTGGCTTTTTAAGAGGCTGTTCCTCTATATCTGGACGTGGTTTTGTGCATAATTCTGTAATTTGTATACAATCATGTTCATCTTCTTCATCGTCTTTTATTCTTTCATGACATGGGTCTGGTAGTAAGGTTGCTGGATTTATTATAGTACACCTTACCATGTTCACATTTTCAGCACCCATTATTATTCTTTCATATTTAGTCAGCCGACTAGGAGTAAGATGCTGAGTTCGGGTTCTTGTCAACAGAATGACAACTGCATGTGGAACATACACTTTTACAGGGTGTCCCATCACAATTGACTCACTTTGTTCAATGCTCAAACAAGTAGCCGCTACTGCTTTTAAGCATCCTGGCAACGCGGCTGCTACTGGGTCCAATGTAGCAGAAAAATATGCTATAGGACGTCTTTCCAGTCCATGTCTTTGAGTTAGGACAGAAAGTGCACAATTTTGTCTCTCATGACAGAACAATGCAAATTCTCTTTTATAATCAGGCATGCCTAAGGCAGGTGCTGAACATAGGGCATTTCTTAATTTTACAAAAGCTTCTACACTTTCGTCCTCCCACTCCACAGGGTCCTTTGCTTTCTTTTTTGTCATATTAATTAAGGGCTTAGCTAACATGGAAAATCCTGGTATCCATTGTCCACAGTAACCTACTATTCCTAGGAACATTCTCACTTGTCTATGTGTTACAGGCATTTGCATTTTCTTTATTAAAGCTACTCTTTCAGCTGTTACTCTTCTTTTTCCTCTCTCAATTTGGTGTCCCAGATACTTAACAGCTTTTGTACAGAATTGCAATTTTTCAGGTGAGACCTTATGCCCTTCTTCTGCCAAAAGATTTAATAATGCTATGGAATCAACAACACAGTCCTCTCTGGTGTTCGATGCCACCAATAAGTCGTCGATATATTGGACTAAGACTGAGCTTCCTGGCATCACTAGTTTTATCAGACACTTTTTCAGTATCTGGTTGAAAATAGAAGGACTTTCTGTGTACCCCTGAGGAACACGATTCCACACATAGACTTTATTCTCAAATTTAAATGAGAAAAGATACTGGCTGTCTGGATGTAATGGTATTGAAAAGAACGCTTGACACAAATCAATTACTGTGAACCATCCTGCATTCCATGGAATCTGGTATAGAATTACTGCAGGATTTGGAACTATAGGACAACATGGTTCTACAATCTTATTTATTTTCCTCAGGTCCTGAACAATCCTATATTTTCCACTAGGTGCCTTCAACCCCATTATAGGTGAATTACATGGGCTACTCATTACTTCTTTTAAGATATTTTGTTCTACCATTCGATTTATTTCTTCAATGACTCCTGCTTTTACTTCTGCACTCATTTTGTACTGTCTGGTATTTGGGAAAATTGCACCTTCTTTTACAGTAATTTTGACTGGATCTATTTTAGTCATAAGTCCTACTTCCTTTCCGGTGAAATCCCATACTATGGGGTTTACTGTATTTTTTAATTCTTCTGGCAACTCATCTTTTGTTATTAACGAAAACATTTCATCCACTTCTGTACCTTGTTTTGCAATCATAAATTTATATACATGATCTTCATCTGGTGTCTGAACTGCCACAACATCCGGTGTGCAGAAAATTGTACAATTCATCTTGCACAATAAAACCCTACCTAATAAGTTTACTGGGCTAGAATCACACACTACAAATTGATGCATTTCTTTGAAATTTCCGATTTTAACCTCCATGGGTTCGGTAAGAGGTGTTCTAATTCGCTGATTAGCTACCCCCACTACTTGGATATTTTCACCAGAGAGAGGAAGGTCTGGAATGTCTGCTGTTCTCACAGTAGACCGGGTAGCACCAGTGTCCAAAAGGAAAGTAATATTATTACCTTTCACATTCCCTTCAACATATGGACCTGACTGATCTACCTGTAAGGATGCGCCAAGTATGCACTCCTTCTTCCCCTCTCCTAGGCACCGTCATGAGTTGAATTCACAGTAATTGTCCTGTAAAAGAAATTGTGATGTCATATAATCATTCTTACCACTTCCTCCTTGATATCCGTGGTCTGTACCATGCTTTGCTCTGCTTACATTACTCTGAATAGGAGCAGGTGGCAACTGACTCTGAGGATTTACACCCTGCTGTGAGTCATTCTGCGTCTGTGGATTTAAATTTTGATTTGGGCCATTATTATTCCGAATCTTTTTACATTCATCCTTCCAATGCCCCAATTTTCCGCATCCATGACAAGGAAATTTCTTTTTAGCTTCTTCTCTACTCATTCGTCCTCTAAATTTTCCACCATTCCCCGTATCACCACTCGTTCCAGAATCTTTTCCTGGATTTACACTCGGATTTTCCAAATTAATTCCCTGTTTCTCAGCCATTTTCACCTGTGCCCACATCACTTTTTCCTGCAATTTCTTGTGTCTATCCTCAATATCGTCTCCACAATATTTTGCATAGGAGAGGTGTGGTGCAGCGGCCAGGGCAGCTGACTTCGGAGCACAGGGTTCAAGGTTCGATCCCCGGCTCCGGCGGCAGCTCAGCACCATGTGACTCTGGGCAATAGCTCACTTAATTTCCACGACGGCCCCCAGCGCCTTGAGACCCGTAAGGGTGAGTAGCTGCGCTATATAAAAACGGACTTACATTTTTTATACTTCAAAATCTCATCTTTGGGCTTTCCCTGCCAACACAGCATGTGTTGTTTAATCATCTGGCAAATCTCTGGCTTCAAACCGTAAACAAACCGATACACGAACTGACTCATGTTCTTGTCTCCAATGTCCTCAAATCCACTATACTGTTTAAATACCTGCAATAAACGCTCATAGTAGGAATGCACTGATTCATTAGCTTCTTGAGTAGTTCGATCTATTTTTACCCAATCTGTTTCCTTCGGTGGTATTTTCCCTTTCAGGTAAGTTATCACTTGGTGATATTTTTTCATTACATCATTTGACGGGGCACCTGTTTTCGGATCTCTAGGATACTCATCACTTGGCCAATCCACTGTGATTTTACAATCTGTCCATAAATCGGCAGGTACCACTATGTCAAACAAACCATCCAAATCCTTCAACAATACCTTCGACACCTTCACAAACCTGTCAACCTGCTTGTACCATTCAATAGGTTTTTCTCTCAACTTTGGAAAGTCATTCGTAAATGACAAAATATCCTGTCTGCTCCATGGGACATGTACATATCCTCCTCCCGCAACTTCTCGCATTGGATACATTTGGTCTGTTTTCCCTGATTCCTTCATCACATATTCTGATGCTGTTCTACTTGTTCGTGCTTCTTCCTTTTTCTTGGCCCACCTAGTTTTCCATTTATCTAGGTCTCCCCATTTTTGCAAAACTAACATTAATTCTCTTATTTGTAATCTTCTTCCAGAGGCATTCATATTTTCTAAATCTTTGTCTGCAAATTCTGCTCTATAGGGTTTCTGTAGTACCTTTGATCTCCCTATTTCTATGCCCATCTGTAGTGCTAAATTGGACATTTTTTCATGGAATATCTTTACATTTCTGGTGATATTCCTGCACAGGAATAATAATTCTTCTTCATCATAGGTATTTAAGCGTTCTGGTCCTATATTTCCTGCTATTATTTCTTCTAATTCAACTTTCAAATTATGAATGTCCATTATTTTTGGAGGTGTACACTGTTTAACTGACCCTTGCACCCATCTTTCCAGATCTTCAGGTGTTACTATGGTAGCACTTTTTGTTCCTGATGAAGTTACTAAACTTACATCTTTTGAACCTCCAGGTACCTCTTTTCTGGGAGTACTATTTACAGAACCTCGAATAGGCAAGTCCTTGAGTGATATTGTGGATTCACAGTCACTAAATTGATCCTCAATTATAACTGGAGCTTCAGGTTTGGGATTATTCACAGCAGTAGGTGTAAGTATCGGTGGAGGACAGCTTCCCTGAGTACCATATAATGGAACTACTGGACCAATTGTTACTGGTATGGTCAATGAATCAGGATGTACTTTTATCTGAGTTATTTTCTGTATTAATTCTGCTCTGGTCTTTTCTAGGGCTTCTTTTTCTTTGTCATGAAGTATTCTGCTCGTGGTGAATTCATGCATTACTTGTGGCACTAATGGAGTTTTTGGTGGTGCGCTTGGGTTGCAGTCACTTGTCCCTTCCTGATATGGTGGGGGATTTCTTAACATTTCCTCCTCAAATTCGTCTTCAGACTCCTCATTTCTCATTAAATGTTTTGTCTTTTCTGTGCACTTACTTCCTAATTTCTCCTCTGCTGAGAACAATGGATATAATCCTTCTGTAATCATTGCCCTTCTCCATTGTTTCATCTGACCATCCCTAGATTCACATTGATATCTGGGAAAAAATCCTGGATAACTCCTATTACTCCGAGGTCGATCACGCTCAAATGCCTCGGTTTCCCATTCTTCTAGAGCTTCGTATTGGGTTAATCTAGGTCTGGGTTCTAAGTCATTCATCCTCAATCTCAAATTTTGAAGAATTCTTCCATTGAAGGTACCATTCTCGGGAAATGCTAATACTCCATCATTTTTGGTGTATTCTATCCAATTCTCCATCCATACACAAGTATGATAACCTCTCTCCATCATAATAAATGAAGCGGGTGTTTTAGCTGGTGGAATAATAATTCCTTCTCTAGTTTTGATTGGTTTGTCCTTTTTAAAATAATTCTTAATCTTTTGTAAAAATGACATTTTTCTCCTTTCTCCGTACATTCTATCTAATCTTCGGTGTACAAAATTATATTCTGCAAAACCTAGGAATCTCCTAGCCGGACGAGTTCCTGTTAAAGTCGGATCGCGTTTTAACATGCAATCTTTATCCACTAAGAATTTTGTTTCTAAATTCTCAACCAATCAAATGTCTGCTATCTTTTATTTCCGAACCAATCCTTGCGCGGCCTTTTGGTGACGTTTCTCGGTCAACCCCTCCTTTACAATCCGCTCTTTCCTGTCCTTGCTGGTTTTACCAATCCCAGCGCGACACCTGTGACGTCAATACTACTCCTGACTACTAACCCCTCCTTTACAAGGGTTTTCCACTCCCGCTGTTTCAAACAATCCCGGCGCGGCGTTTTGTGACGTCAGCTCCCTCTCTGGCAACTGACCCTCCCTTTACAAAAATTTACGCAAACTTATTTTCTCTATAAATCTTAATTAAATTCCAGTAACAACAAAAAACATTCGCTATCGTGCCAGTTTCTTCTAAATTCGAAAAAAATAAAAAGTTTCTTCCACACTTTAGTAAAACCTTTCCGTTTACTTAAACATATACTACGAGTAAAACACTTCCGTCTACTCTTCACACAAGCTCCAGAAGTACCTGTTACTTCTCCAATGTTACCCTTACTAGGTGATATAACATCAAATTTTTATCAGCGTACCCTTTTTGCTATTACTCACACACATAGAGTCCCTAACGAGTACTGAAAGTCCTGCTTAACTTCTCAGTACTATTTCTGCCTGACAGATAACCTCACTGCAGTATGGCTTCCACTTGCCAACCGCTATTCTTTTTACCCCGGGGTATTCTGGACAACATAAAACAAAACTGAAAATTTTAAGCGAATGTTAGTTCATAAAAATAAGCATAAAAATTCTCATTACCCAATTAACAAAGAGTAACCAAAACCGTCCTCTGCTTACCAGAAAACTGATCCAGCGCGATATTAGCAAACAGCATTCATACACCATATACTCACTTGGGCCCATACATTCACACTACGCTAATACTTACGCTGGGTTTATCAATTGTTACTCTTATCAAAAATCCCTGCTACCAATTACCTTCTGATTGAAGAGTAATGACTCACCGATGAATCCTTTGCTAATTGGGAAGTTTAAAATGAGTGACATTCATTATAATACAAAATCCTGAAATAACCACTGAGTCAGGAAGTTTTAAAATGTTTATCTAAAGATTTAGCAGAGTAAAATACAAAGCCACTTGGTACTTGATCGAAAATACCCAGGATTAAGCATAGAAATGATTATTGCTAATCAATGACGGTGTTTAAAGAAGAGAAGAAGATAGAGACAGCAGCGCAACTAAAGGTTGCATTATATTTACCTAAGTGCGAGAACCAAACCCCTTGGCCAAGGAGTTGGAAAAATAAGGACCCTGGAAGGATGAAGAGCAAAGACTCCTCCCGGATCAGGACAGGACCTGTGACCTCTCTACCACGACGCCTGCGTCGTTCCCCTCTCTGGTACTTCGCTTCTCCTCGATTCTCCCGTTTCTTCCTTCTAATGGATTCCGCCGCCCCACCTCAGGACCTCTCTGGACAGCGGCTCGGTCTGCAATCGATCAGCTTATCGGCCTGGAGCTCTTCTTGTCAGCATCTCCATTCTCCTGTGCTTCAAGACTTCCGACTCCGACTCCTACTCTTCTTCCCCTCTGTGCTAACTAATTAGCTAATTCTATATCTATTATACCCTTCTACGCCCATGTACCTCCCCTTAATGTTGCTAAAATATGGGACCACTACTTCTGATTGGACAGGGAAAGGGGGTGGATTGTCGCACCATATTGATTTGTCCTAAATTGTAAAGCCTATTGTCCTTTACGTTCCCACCCCTTCAATTTAATACATTTGCTTTATTTCCCACCCGTCTCACGACAAATGTTATATAATTTGCAGGGGAAAAGTATCATTTTTGTACACCGGAAACATCAAGTACAGTATCTTCGGCCAATGGGTCATGGCCTTGGGAGACGTCCAAGTTGACTTCACTTGGCAGGCACACAGGATACATGCGCAGAACCATCGTCTCTCGTGTTACAAGTCACCAACCCAGGCCCAAGTTTACGAATTACTAAAAGTGCAAGAAGGAAACATTAAAATCACAAATAAAATGTTTCACTGTATACCCACTAATTCTAATAGTTCTATTCTATTCCCATTTAAGTATATATACTATCCCGTATTAGTAGCGTTAGGAAACGACAATTTAGTAATGACATGAGAGCAAGCTGAAGCATGTGAAAACATCAAGCAGCCTTTTTATGCACACTGCGCAGAAGCAGAAGTTTCCCACCAAGCAAAGAAAGACGTCACACCATGTGATCAGGTTGCGACATGCGCAGAGAGGTTCCCGCGCTTTAGCGGCCATTTTGGATTACAGACAAGCGTTATTCTTTAGTAAAACACATATGCAAGCGTCTCTCCCCTTCGTGTAGTGTATGCAAAGGTTAGTAATAACAATACAATTTTAATAAATTAATACTATGAGGAGGATTGCGTACAAGCAAGTTTCATTTATGAAACCTTGCTTCATCAATCCCCTCTCTGATGGCGTTTCTGAGCCATCAAAACAGATGCCAACTTTTTGCAAATTACTTCATTCTCGTCTTTACACTTTCCCTTTTTACATTCTCCTTTTAACTTCTTGTATAATTCACTCCTCCATTCTTCAAGTTCTATTTCATCTAGTTTTCTCTTCTTTCCTTTTTCTGTCACTTTGTATGTTCCATTCTTTTTGCAACATTTGCACCATATCATTATTACCAATATTATTATTGCTATCCCTGCTAAAGGTACTAATATTTGACCTATAAGTCCTTTTCCTACATTAGCAAACCAGGTTCCAATTGACGAGATACTATTTGTCAATCTTTCCCATACACTATCAACTTCCAGTGGTTTAAGTTCCTTCTCAAGTTTAGTTATATTTTGTATATATGTTCCAATTTCTGCACTCTTATCAGGAATATAAGTGCAACAATGTTTCGTCTTCAATAATTTACAGACTCCGCCCTCTTTTGCCAATATAATATCAAGAGCAAGTCGATTTTGCATCACCATAGATCTAATCGCAACCATTTCCGCATTAATCGTTAGAAATCCTCCAGCAGTGTCAGTTGATAATCGATCAACTACTGTAGACAATTTACATATTTTCCTTGAGTTCAGAATTATTCCCACTGAAGGTATCAATGCACCAAATATATCACCTACAATTTCTGAAAAACTAGCTCTTTTACTACGTATTAATTCATTATTGTCTTCATTGCTTCCAGTGTTTCTTTTTACGTGGTATATCTTTGGAAATACTATTCCAAAATAACAACTTCCATACCACCGTGCAGGAAGCCTAACGTAAGCCTTATTCCCACATACATAATAGATTCCAGGAAAAACTGAATCTGTTCCTCCTTTAAGTCCCCAACCTCCAATAATTAAAAAATTGTGTTCACATTCACTGGTACCGATGAAAACATTGTTATAATCAGTCTTTAACCTATGAAGACAAATTTTTCCCGTCTTTACAAAATCCAGAGCCATAGCAGCTTGAGCCTTTCCAGGTGTGTAACTCCCTTCTTTCTCTGCCCAAGGTGGTAAATGAGCTTTATGTTCAGAAGCTTTCTTTTGAAAATCTTGTCTTCTATCTTCTACTAAATTCAAAAAGATCTTTTCTTCTTCATGTAAGGAACATGTTAGATTGTGTCTATGTGCATGTGTTATGTCTATCAATTTCATTGTTAAGAAAAATTCTCCCATAAACTGTGCGTCTTGACTAGTAAGCACTGGGTTCATACTCTTGCGAATCGGAACCTCAGAAAATATCACATCTAAGTTTGAATAATAATACTGAAGTTTCCCTGTTCTATAAAATAAACTGGACAAAACACTACATGATATGCCATATGTCAGTGGTAAGTGATGGTATGTTAATCCTTCTGCTACTGATTCAGGTAACTTCATACAGACGTAACAATTACTAACTTCCATTGTGTCTACATATTGAAATAATAATTTTGTGAAAACGTTTAAACAAGTGTCGTTATCAGCTATTTCATGATGAATTTCTGGTTCATTCTCTGCCATTAGTTCTACTCTATTGCCCTTCATGTTTGCTGTCCTTCTTTTAGTTTCATTATTAATCTTTTTATCTACTATCATAAGGTAAGGAACTGCTACAATCAGGACTAACCATACAATAAGCACCAATACTAGACTACATATGCAAATTGCACAGCATCTCCTACAACACTTCTGTTTTGGTCTCCCAGTAACTCTATCATCAGGCATTTTTCGACAAGGAAGATTGCTCTTCTTATCTTTTCTTCTTTTCTTTAGTTTATTCTTTTGCTTAGTCAGGGTGGTCTTGTTTCTTCTTCGTACGTTAGTTCTGCACTTGTTCCTTCGCCACCACTGTCACTTGATTCTGAGCTTTCAAAATCTTCAAGGATGATATAAGTCCAGTCAGGACCCTTGAATTTGTTATTCACAAGTTTCAGTCTTTTACTTCTTCTTTTCTCAGTTTTATTTTCTTGTTCAGTTTGACTTGTTACTTCATTCACTTGATCTGGATCTTCACTTCTGGTTGTTATGTGGTACTTCACTCTTTTAATGACACTTGGCCAATGATCTCCTTTTCTTGTTTTCTTTCTTGGCACTGCTTTCTTGTTTTTGTCTTCAGAGATTTTGTTAATTTCACTGCTTTGCACTGTTTCGTGTTCTTCAATTACTGTGTTTCTTGTTTGCTCTTTTTCAGGTCTAATTGGTTTCTCTGTAACAGCTCCGCTGTGAGTATCCAATAACTGACCTTGTTCTTTATTTATTTCTTCAGGTTCAGGTTTTTCAAGCTTTTCTCCTTCTGTGCACTCTTCTTGATCTAACTTGTTCTGATCAGGGCTTATTGCACTGTGAACTTCTGCAGCCTGACCGGATTCTTCTAGACCTGTCTGTCCCTGATCAAAGTCTATTAGGTCTTCACTGTTTTGAGTCCAGTTTTCTTTCCCTATCTGACCTTGTTCAGGATTTCTTAGTGTCTTTTCTTCTTGTTCCTGAACTGCTTCTTCTTCACCTATCTGATCTTCTTCAATTTCTTCCAATTTTGTTTGACTTCTTGTTCTGTGGTATATTTCAGGAACCTCTACCACGGGTATCCAATCCTGACTTGTGCTCGGTTGTTCTTCTTCAGCTTCTCTTGAATCTCGAGCCTGAGATTCCTCCGCTGGGCAACCTTCAGCTTCTTCAGTGATTGGCATTGTCTGAAGATTTTCTTCTTCAGGATCTGGCACTCATTTGGTGTGGCTTACGTGAATCCAATTAGGAAATCCGGCACACTTCACTGCTGTATTCGTTGTCAGTATGACTTGACACGGTCTGCCCCATCTAGGTGATAGACACGTTTCTCTGGTGTGATTCTTCACTACCACCCAGTCACCAGGATTCAGATCATGTTCTTGCTCGGGCTGCCTGGAAACTGCATCTTCTCCAACCTGATGAGAGACAGAATGCACTAGATCAGCCAATCCTTTACAATAGTCCAGAACCATATCATCAGATATATTCACCAGTTTGTTTGTGGAAACATGTGTTTGTCTCATTGCTCTTCCCATCATTATTTCGTGAGGGCTCAATCCTGTGGTTCTGTCAGGTATACTTCTGAGTCCCATTAAAATGAGTGGTAATGCATCTGGCCACTCTAATGATGTTGATGCACACATTTTTCCCAGTCTTGACTTTATAGTGCCATTCAATTGTTCAACCACTCCAGAAGCCTCTGGTCGATATGCACAGTGCAGTTTCTGTTTGATTTGGAATGCTTCACAGATTATTTGAATCACTTTGCTGTTAAAATGTTTTCCTCTATCTGATTCCAAAGTTACTGGAAAACCAAATCTAGGAATGAGCTCTCGTAGCAACAGTTTTGCGACTGTAATGCTGTTTTTCTCCGAGTAGGGTAAGCCTCCACCCACTTTGAAAACAGACACACTATGACTAGTACATATTTCAGCCCTCTACATGGTGGTAACTGTATGAAATCAAACTGAAGTCTCATAAATGGACCCTCTGCCTTTCCAATTTTTCCAAATCCAATTACTGTCTTCCTCCCCGGATTATGCATCTGGCAAGTTAGACATCTCTGGCAAAGACTCTCTGCAACAGCTCTAAATTTGGGATTGTACCAATTTTGTCTGAACAGCCTAATCATTGCATCTCTCCCTATGTGTGTGTCTCCATGATGCATTCTAGCCATTTGTGAGAGTAAACAGTCTGGCATGACTGTTCTGCCATCAGCACTGATCCACACTTCATCCTCTCCTCTTTGGGAGCAACCCACTTTGATCCACAAATTCTTCTCACTTTCATCAACCTCATCTTGCAATTTCTTCACCTCATTCCAAGTTTCAGGTGGCATATACAGCATAAGTTGGCAGCTGATTCCCATTCTTTCCACCCTCTTATTGACTGACATTCTGGTTTTGGCACAATGTTGAGCCACCAGATCCGCATATCTGTTGCCTACTACCACCCAGTCATCTCCTGACTGGTGTGCGGCACATTTCACCAGAGCCAAATCTTTTGGTGATTGTATTGCTTCTAGCAATTCCCTTACAAATTGTCCATTTTTAATGGGGGATCCTGAAGAAGTCATGAAATCCCTCTGCATCCACAGTTGGCCAAAATCATGCACGACCCCGTAACCATATTGACTATCTGTAAATATGGTCACTCTCTGATTCCTCCCAAATTTACATGCTTTTATCAAAGCAATCAATTCAGCTACTTGTGCAGATTTGACTCCTGGTAAATAGGATGCTTCAACTATTCCAGTTAATTCACGTACCGCATAGGCAGCAGTTAATTTGCCGTCTTCATGTCTTTGACATGAACCATCAACAAATAGCTCCCTGTCTGGCTTTTTAAGAGGCTGTTCCTCTATATCTGGACGTGGTTTTGTGCATAATTCTGTAATTTGTATACAATCATGTTCATCTTCTTCATCGTCTTTTATTCTTTCATGACGTGGGTCTGGTAGTAAGGTTGCTAGATTTATTATAGTACACCTTACCATGTTCACATTTTCAGCACCCATTATTATTCTTTCATATTTAGTCAGCCGACTAGGAGTAAGATGCTGAGTTCGGGTTTTTGTCAACAGAATGACAACTGCATGTGGAACATACACTTTTACAGGGTGTCCCATCACAATTGACACACTTTGTTCAATGCTCAAACAAGTAGCCGCTACTGCTTTTAAGCATCCTGGCAACGCGTCTGCTACTGGGTCCAATGTAGCAGAAAAATATGCTATAGGACGTCTTTCCAGTCCATGTCTTTGAGTTAGGACAGAAAGTGCACAATTTTGTCTCTCATGACAGAACAATGCAAATTCTCTTTTATAATCAGGCATGCCTAAGGCAGGTTCTGAACATAGGGCATTTCTTAATTTTACAAAAGCTTCTACACTTTCGTCCTCCCAATCCACAGGGTCCTTTGCTTTCTTTTTTGTCATATTAATTAAGGGCTTAGCTAACATGGAAAATCCTGGTATCCATTGTCGACAGTAACCTACTATTCCTAGGAACATTCTCACTTGTCTTTGTGTTACAGGCATTTGCATTTTCTTTATTAAAGCTACTCTTTCAGCTGTTACTCTTCTTTTTCCTCTCTCAATTTGGTGTCCCAGATACTTAACAGCTGTTGTACAGAATTGCAATTTTTCAGGTGAGACCTTATGCCCTTCTTCTGCCAAAAGATTTAATAATGCTATGGAATCAACAACACAGTCCTCTCTGGTGTTCGATGCCACCAATAAGTCGTCGATATATTGGACTAAGACTGAGCTTCCTGGCATCACTAGTTTTTCCAGGCACTTTTTCAGTATCTGGTTGAAAATAGAAGGACTTTCTGTGTACCCCTGAGGAACACGATTCCACACATAGACTTTATTCTCAAATTTAAATGAGAACAGATACTGGCTGTCTGGATGTAATGGTATTGAAAAGAACGCTTGACACAAATCAATTACTGTGAACCATCCTGCATTCCATGGAATCTGGTATAGAATTACTGCAGGATTTGGAACTATAGGACAACATGGTTCTACTATCTTATTTATTTTCCTCAGGTCCTGAACAATCCTATATTTTCCACTAGGTTTCTTCAACCCCATTATAGGTGAATTACATGGGCTACTCATTACTTCTTTTAAGATATTTTGTTCTACCATTCGATTTATTTCTTCAATGACTCCTGATTTTACTTCTGCACTCATTTTGTACTGTCTGGTATTTGGGAAAATTGCACCTTCTTTTACAGTAATTTTGACTGGATCTATTTTAGTCATAAGTCCTACTTCCTTTCCGGTGAAATCCCATACTATGGGGTTTACTGTATTTTTTAATTCTTCTGGCAACTCATCTTTTGTTATTAACGAAAACATTTCATCCACTTCTGTACCTTGTTTTGCAATCATACATTTATATACATGATCTTCATCTGGTGTATGAACTGCCACACCATCCGGTGTGCAAAAAATTGTACAATTCATCTTGCACAATAAATCCCTACCTAATAAGTTTACTGGGCTAGAATCACACACTACAAATTGATGCATTTCTCTGAAATTTCCGATTTTAACTTCCATGGGTTCGGTAAGAGGTGTTCTAATTCGCTGATTAGCTACCCCCACTACTTGGATATTTTCACCAGAGAGAGGAAGGTCTGGAATGTCTGCTGTTCTCACAGTAGACCGGGTAGCACCAGTGTCCAAAAGGAAAGTAATATTATTACCTTTCACATTCCCTTCAACATATGGACCTGACTGATCTACCTGTAAGGATGCGCCAAGTATGCACTCCTTCTTCCCCTCTCCTAGGCACCGTCATGAGTTGAATTCACAGTAATTGTCCTGCAAAAGAAATTGTGATGTCATATAATCATTCTTACCACTTCCTCCTTGATATCCGTGGTCTGTACCATGCTTTGCTCTGCTTACATTACTCTGAATAGGAGCAGGTGGCAACTGACTCTGAGGATTTACACCCTGCTGTGAGTCATTCTGCGTCTGTGGATTTAAATTTTGATTTGGGCCATTATTATTCCGAATCTTTTTACATTCATCCTTCCAATGCCCCAATTTTCCGCATCCATGACAAGGAAATTTCTTTTTAGCTTCTTCTCTACTCATTCGTCCTCTAAATTTTCCACCATTCCCCGTATCACCACTCGTTCCAGAATCTTTTCCTGGATTTTCACTTGGATTTTCCAAATTAATTCCCTGTTTCTCAGCCATTTTCACCTGTGCCCACATCACTTTTTCCTGCAATTTCTTGTGTCTATCCTCAATATCGTCTCCACAATATTTTGCATACTTCAAAATCTCATCTATGGGCTTTCCCTGCCAACACAGCATGTGTTGTTTAATCATCTGGCAAATCTCTGGCTTCAAACCGTAAACAAACCGATACACGAACTGACTCATGTTCTTGTCTCCAATGTCCTCAAATCCACTATACTGTTTAAATACCTGCAATAAACGCACATAGTAGCAATGCACTGATTCATTAGCTTCTTGAGTAGTTCGATCTATTTTTACCCAATCTGTTTCCTTCGGTGGTATTTTCCCTTTCAGGTATGTTATCACTTGGTGATATTTTTTCATTACATCATTTGACGGGGCACCTGTTTTCGGATCTCTAGGATACTCATCACTTGGCCAATCCACTGTGATTTTACAATCTGTCCATAAATCGGCAGGTACCACTATGTCAAACAAACCATCCAAATCCTTCAACAATACCTTCGACACCTTCACAAACCTGTCAACCTGCTTGTACCATTCAATAGGTTTTTCTCTCAACTTTGGAAAGTCATTCGTAAATGACAAAATATCCTGTCTGCTCCATGTGACATGTACATATCCTCCTCCCGCAACTTCTCGCATTGGATACATTTGGTCTGTTTTCCCTGATTCCTTCATCACATATTCTGATGCTGTTCTACTTGTTCGTGCTTCTTCCTTTTTCTTGGCCCACCTAGTTTTCCATTTATCTAGGTCTCCCCATTTTTGCAAAACTAACATTAATTCTCTTATTTGTAATCTTCTTCCAGAGGCATTCATATTTTCTAAATCTTTGTCTGCAAATTCTGCTCTATAGGGTTTCTGTAGTACCTTTGATCTCCCTATTTCTATGCCCATCTGTAGTGCTAAATTGGACAATTTTTCATGGAATATCTTTACATTTCTGGTGATACTCCTGCACAGGAATAATAATTCTTCTTCATCATAGGTATTTAAGCGCTCTGGTCCTATATTTCCTGCTATTATTTCTTCTAATTCAACTTTCAAATTATGAATGTCCATTATTTTTGGAGGTGTACACTGTTTAACTGACCCTTGCACCCATCTTTCCAGATCTTCAGGTGTTACTATGGTAGCACTTTTTGTTCCTGATGAAGTTACTAAACTTACATCTTTTGAACCTCCAGGTACCTCTTTTCTGGGAGTACTATTTACAGAACCTCGAATAGGCAAGTCCTTGAGTGATATTGTGGATTCACAGTCACTAAATTGATCCTCAATTATAACTGGAGCTTCAGGTTTGGGATTATTCACAGCAGTAGGTGTAAGTATCGGTGGAGGACAGCTTCCCTGAGTACCATATAATGGAACTACTGGACCAATTGTTACTGGTATGGTCAATGAATCAGGATGTACTTTTATCTGAGTTATTTTCTGTATTAATTCTGCTCTGGTCTTTTCTAGGGCTTCTTTTTCTTTGTCATGAAGTATTCTGCTCGTGGTGAATTCATGCATTACCTGTGGCACTAATGGAGTTTTTGGTGGTGCGCTTGGGTTGCATCCACTTGTCCCTTCCTGATATGGTGGGGGATTTCTTAACATTTCCTCCATAAATTCGTCTTCAGACTCCTCATTTCTCATTAATTGTTTTGTCTTTTCTGTGCACTTACTTCCTAATTTCTCCTCTGCTGAGAACAATGGATATAATCCTTCTGTAATCATTGCCCTTCTCCATTGTTTCATCTGACCATCCCTAGATTCACGTTGATATCTGGGAAAAAATCCTGGATAACTCCTATTACTCCGAGGTCGATCACGCTCAAATGCCTCGGTTTCCCATTCTTCTAGAGCTTCGTATTGGGTTAATCTAGGTCTGGGTTCTAAGTCATTCATCCTCAATCTCAAATTTTGAAGAATTCTTCCATTGAAGGTACCATTCTTGGGAAATGCTAATACTCCATCATTTTTGGTGTATTCTATCCAATTCTCCATCCATACACAAGTATGATAACCTCTCTCCATCATCATAAATGAAGCGGGCGTTTTAGCTGGTGGAATAATAATTCCTTCTCTAGTTTTGATTGGTTTGTCCTTTTTAAAATAATTCTTAATCTTTTGTAAAAATGACATTTTTCTCCTTTCTCCGTACATTCTATCTAATCTTCGGTGTACAAAATTATATTCTGCAAAACCTAGGAATCTCCTATCCGGACGAGTTCCTGTTAAAGTCGGATCGCGTTTTAACATGCAATCTTTATCCACTAAGAATTTTGTTTCTAAATTCTCAACCAATCAAATGTCTGCTATCTTTTATTTCCGAACCAACCCTTGCGCGGCCTTTTGGTGACGTTTCTCGGTCAACCCCTCCTTTACAATCCGCTCTTTCCTGTCCTTGCTGGTTTTACCAATCCCAGCGCGACACCTGTGACGTCAATACTACTCCTGACTACTAACCCCTCCTTTACAAGGGTTTTCCACTCCCGCTGTTTCAAACAATCCCGGCGCGGCGTTTTGTGACGTCAGCTCCCTCTCTGGCAACTGACCCTCCCTTTACAAAAATGTACGCAAACTTATTTTCTCTATAAATCTTAATTAAATTCCAGTAACAACAAAAAAACATTCGCTATCGTGCCAGTTTCTTCTAAATTCGAAAAAAAAAAAAAAGTTTCTTCCACACTTTAGTAAAACCTTTCCGTTTACTTAAACATATACTACGAGTAAAACACTTCCGTCTACTCTTCACACAAGCTCCAGAAGTACCTGTTACTTCTCCAATGTTACCCTTACTAGGTGATATAACATCAAATTTTTATCAGCGTACCCTTTTGCTATTACTCACACGCATAGAGTCCCTAACGAGTACTGAAAGTCCTGCTTAACTTCTCAGTACTATTTCTGCCTGACAGATAACCTCACTGCAGTATGGCTTCCACTTGCCACCCGCTATTCTTTTTACCCCGGGGTATTCTGGACAACATAAAACAAAACTGAAAATTTTAAGCGAATGTTAGTTCATAAAAATAAGCATAAAAATTCTCATTACCCAATTAACAAAGAGTAACCAAAACCGTCCTCTGCTTACCAGAAAACTGATCCAGCGCGATATTAGCAAACAGCATTCATACACCATATACTCACTTGGGCCCATACATTCACACTACGCTAATACTTACGCTGGGTTTATCAGTTGTTACTCTTATCAAAAATCCCTGCTACCAATTACCTTCTGATTGAAGAGTAATGACTCACCGATGAATCCTTTGCTAATTGGGAAGTTTAAAATGAGTGACATTCATTATAATACAAAATCCTGAAATAACCACTGAGTCAGGAAGTTTTAAAATGTTTATCTAAAGATTTAGCAGAGTAAAATACAAAGCCACATGGTACTTGATCGAAAATACCCAGGATTAAGCATAGAAATGATTATTGCTAATCAATGACGGTGTTTAAAGAAGAGAAGAAGATAGAGACAGCAGCGCAACTAAAGGTTGCATTATATTTACCTAAGTGCGAGAACCAAACCCCTTGGCCAAGGAGTTGGAAAAATAAGGACCCTGGAAGGATGAAGAGCAAAGACTCCTCCCGGATCAGGACAGGACCTGTGACCTCTCTACCACGACGCCTGCGTCGTTCCCTCTCTGGTACTTCGCTTCTCCTCGATTCTCCCGTTTCTTCCTTCTAATGGATTCCGCCGCCCCCACCTCAGGACCTCTCTGGACAGCGGTTCGGTCTGCAATCGATCAGCTTATCGGCCTGGAGCTCTTCTTGTCAGCATCTCCGTTCTCCTGTGCTTCAAGACTTCCGACTCCGACTCTTCTTCCCCTCTGTGCTAACTAATTAGCTAATTCTATATCTATTATACCCTTCTAAGCCCATGTACCTCCCCTTAATGTTGCTAAAATATAGGACCACTACTTCTGATTGGACAGGGAAAGGGGGTGGATTGTCGCACCATATTGATTTGTCCTAAATTGTAAACGCCTATTGTCCTTTACGTTCCCACCCCTTCAATTTAATACATTTGCTTTATTTCCCACCCGTCTCACGACAAATGTTATACAATTTACAGGGGAAAAGTATCATTTTTGTACACCGGAAACATGAAGTACAGTATCTTCGGCCAATGGGTCATGGCCTTGGGAGACGTCAAAGTTGACTTCACTTGGCAGGCACACAGGATACATGCGCAGAACCATCGTCTCTCTAGTTACAAGTCACCAACCCAGGCCCAAGTTTACGAATTACTAAAAGTGCAAGAAGGAAACATTAAAATCACAAATAAAATGTTTCAATGTATACCCACTAATTCTATTCTACTCCCATTTAAATATATATACTATCCCGCATTAGTAGCGTTAGGAAACGACAATTTAGTAATGACATGAGAGCAAGCTGAAGCATGTGAAAACATCAAGCAGCCATTTTATGCACACTGCGCAGAAGCAGAAGTTTCCCACCAAGCAAAGAAAGACGTCACACCATGTGATCAGGTTGCGACATGCGCAGAGAGGTTCCTGCGCTTTAGCGGCCATTTTGGATTACAGACAAGCGTTATTCTTTAGTAAAACACATATGCAAGCGTCTCTCCCCTTTGTGTAGTGTATGCAAAGGTTAGTAATAACAATACAATTTTAATAAATTAATACTATGAGGAGGATTGCGTACAAGCAAGTTTCATTTATGAAACCTTGCTTCATCAAAGCTCTTAGAGGGGCCGTCGTTGATCTGGGAAGGCCGCAATGAGCGACACTCCCATATTCCACTTTGGGAATTACTAGAGACTGAACTGCCTGTTTAAAGTCATTTGCGGGTATGAAGGGTTTCAATCTTCTCAAGGTGTTCATCTGAAAATTGCTCCTTTAGTTGCAGCGCTGATGTGCTTCTGCATATTTAGCTTGTTATCCAGAGTTATTGCTTGCGATTTAGCAGAGTCGATGATGAGAGGTTGACCGTTGAGTGCTGTTAGGTGCTTCATCCATTCGTGGATGATGGTTGTTTGGCTGGGGGGGCGATTAGGAGGAATTCTGTTTTGAGGGTGTTTAGTTTTAAGTGGTTTTTGGCTAACCAGGACTGTGTTTTTTGGAGCTTTGAGTTGAGGGACTTGATGTCTTCAAGTGAGTGGACCTTAATGTAGAGTTGTGTGTCGTCTGCGTACAAGTGGTAGTGGACATTTGAAGAGTTGAGAAGCTCGGTGAGTGGTTCCATAAACAAATTGAAGAGTGTCAGGAAGAGGGAAGAACCCTGGGGTACTCCAAGAGTGACTGGAGTGGGCTTTGATAGGGATTGATTGATCTTGCCTCTTTGTGTTCTATTTGAAGGAAGGAAGTGAACCAGTTCAGAACCATTCCAGATAGTTCCATTCTATGTTTCAGGAGGTCTAGTAAATTATCATGTTTGATGGTGTCAAAGGCTGAGAATTGGTCAAGCAAGATTAGTAGACAGGCTTTGTTTTGGTCCAATATTTTTAATGCGTCATCTAGTATGTGGGTCATGGCTG
Organism: Calotriton arnoldi; assembly: GCA_963921515.1. Taxonomy (NCBI): domain Eukaryota; kingdom Metazoa; phylum Chordata; class Amphibia; order Caudata; family Salamandridae; genus Calotriton; species Calotriton arnoldi. The sequence goes on from CAWUFW010002725.1 coordinate 491,207, forward strand.
ATTCAGTACTGTGCCTTGATCGAGCAGGTTGAAGTGGTCAATGTGGTTACTAAGCTGCGTGTGAACACATTTTTCTAATAGTTTGGCCAGGGTAGGGATGTTGGATATTGAGTGATAGTTATTCAGGTCTGACGGATTCGCCGATGGTTTCTTTAAGATGGGCGATACCTGACCTGCTTTGAGGATGTCTGGGATGGTTCCTTGCAGAAGAGAGGTGTTTATAATCCTAGTCCATAGAGGCACTAACAATGGAATGAAGTCCTTTAAGTGGGATGCTGGGAGCGGATCTGTAAAGTGATTGGAGGGATTCAAGGCTGGGAGCGTTTTTAGGATATTTTCTTCGCTGTAGAGGAAGAAGGAGGCCCAGGAGGCGTTGTTTTTGAGGTCAGGCTTTGCGGAACAGCTAAGCGGGGACAGTGCGGAAATCATGTGTGGGTCGGTATGTGATAAAAGATTGTTAAGTAGGTCTATCATTATGTTTTCTGTTTTTGTTGTGAAAAAGGAAGCAAATTCCTCGAAATTGGGCAGTGTTTCTGGATTAACTTGGGGGAGTGGGAGACACCCTTTGATTGAAATTTGATTATTTTGAATAATCTTTTGGGCCGATTCTTGGCTTGGTCTAATTGTTTACTGATGAAGTCCGCTTTTGATCGTCTAATTTTTCTGAAATATGAGTTTCTTGTGCTTCTTAATAATTTGAGGTGGTTAGGGGATGGTGCTGCTATCCATTGTCGTTCGATTGCTCTTAGTGATCTTCTGTCTTCGTTTAGCCTACCATCATACCAGGGCTTTGAATCTTTTGTGGTGACTCTTTTCAATTGTAGGGGAGCTAGCTTGTCTAATACCGTGTTCATAGAGTCGAAATGATTAGTCAGATCATGTACATCATTTAGACCATCAGGTGGGGGCATGAAGATAGGACTCGCATTTGCGAGTGAGACAGGATTGACTTTTTTAGGTTCCTCTTCAAGATTTTCATTCTCGTGGGTTGGACAGAGAGTAGTTTAACTGCTTCATTGATATGGAATGTGATGATGTGATGGTCAGACCAGTCACAGGGGAGGATCGATTCCAGCTGGGTGGAGTCCGCTTTGGAAATTACTAGGTCGAGGGTTTAGCCTTTTTCATGGGTGGGGCTGTTACAAATTTGGGACAAGTTAAGGTTGGATAGGACAGTTTTGAGGCTATTGACCTCCGGGCCGTCTGGGTCATTCCAGTGGAGGTTGAAGTCCCCCAGGAATATCTGAATGTTCTGTTGTCCAACGTTTGTGGCTAGAATATCCATTACGTGTTCAATGAAGGTAAGGTTGTTTCCTGGTGGATGGTAAAATGAATGTAGTGAGCATATTGGCTTGTTATTGTTGGTGATGTCTAGACATAAGTATTTACAAGAAGAGAGAACCGGGTAGTTGGAGCGGTTCACAGAGAGGTTGTTCTGATGTATGCAGGCAATACCACCACCTAGCCTATCAATTCCATCTAGTCTTGTGATGTGGTAGTTTGGGGGAACTAGTATGTCAAGGATGGGCGTGGATGATTCATTTAGCCAGGTTTCCGTTAAAATTATGAGGTCAGGTTTGTTAGCTAGAATGAGGTCAGCTATATCGGCTGCGTGTCGTGCAGCCGATCTACAGTTTAGTAGGATACATTTTAACCGGGCCTTGATAGGAGTAGTGTTAGGGTCGAGTGAGATGGGTTCTCTCTTGAGGTTGTTTTCAACAATACCTCTGTGGATGTGTCTAGTAGCTCTAGATGCATTGGGAGGGATGGATTGGATTGAGGACAGTATCTGTGTATTGTCCATGTAGGCAAGATTAGGGGGAGGAGTCGGGAGCTCGTAAGAGTGAAATAGGGAAGTTAGATCTTTCAATGATAGAGGGTTTTTTCTTCTGATCGGACGGGCTGAGGTGTTTGGGTGAGGAACTGTTTTCCATCTAGGGATCTTTTGTATCGGGGTGCTAGGACGGTGCTGATGAAAGAATTTTGCGTGTGGCTTGGGTTGTTGCATGATCAGGTCATGTAGAGTTTGGATGTCTTCTTTGATTTGTTGTAGAGATAGTAATATCTCATCGAGTCTGGGGTCATGAGTCAGGGTTATCGTATTAATAGCCTGGACTGTAGTTAGGTGAGGAAGGGTTGTTACTTGTGTGGGGTCCTGGGGCGCGAGGTGATCTGGGCCGTTGTATGGTAGATTTTCAGTGTGGTAATCCGTTGTAAGGAGTGGGGTAGAGAGGGGCGTGAGGGGGTAATGATGTGTGCTATAGGAGGAGGGACGGTGCGATTCGTAGTGAGGGGGGAGGGAAAGGTTGTGAATGCTGTCTGATCGGATGTAAAGGTGCAGGGGGCGATAGGAGCAGAATTTGTATTGGTGTATCTGGTGAGGGATAGGGGAGTAGGAGTGGTGAGATTCGGGTGAGGGGGAAGGGGGAGGGTGTGAACGCGGGCTGACCAGATGTAGGGGTGTAGGGGGCGATTGGAGCAGAGTTTGTGATGGCGTTGCTGGGGATGGAGAGGGAGGTAGGGACGGCAAGATTCGTAATGAGGCTGGAGGGAGAGGGTGGGCTTGCGGTCTGATTGGATGTAAGGGTGTGGGGGACGATTGGGGCAGAATTTGTAACGGAGTTGCTGGGGATAGAGATGGGCATGGGGAGGGGTGAGTTATATAGAGGGTGAGAAGAGGAGTGTTTGTGTAGATGTGGAGTAGTGGTGGGGGCGAGGGGGCGTGTAGGAAGGTTGTAGGCGAGGAGTTACGGGTGTGATGCGTGATAGGCATAGTAGAAGTTATGGTGGTACTGGGGAGGAGTAGGGCTGGGGGGATGTATGTCAATCAGTATGAATGACTGTGTAGATTGTGTTAGGATGCAATTGGTCTGATTATTTTTTAATTGTCTTTGCCGTTATTCATTGTGTTAGGGAACTTTATTTCCATTTGGTCCTGTAGGGACTCTACGAATATCACATATCCATGATAGGATGTTATTTGTGTTATTTTGAATTTTATGTATATTTACTTAAAACTATTATATAAAAAACTACTAATGTTTTTTTAATTTGTCATGTGCTGAATGAATTGAATATATATATATTTTTACTATTCTTTCTCTAGTTTATTTTTCTATACATTTTCTCTGTCTGAGACATCTTTGATCTTGCTCCCCGGGTTAGGGATTGACCTACAGTTTATCAGAGACACCAAATGCTCAGATTTATTTCTAGGCAGGTGACCCCCTCTCCCCGATTTGGGGAGGGTTCTTGTATTTAGTGCTTATTTTCCCGAAACTACCTGCCTGCATCTGTTTCTCGGGATTCCCTGATATTTGTTTGTAGTACACTTCCAACACGCCAACCTTCCAGGCTGCCACACCTACACACAGTGGGTCCAGCCCATTCATCAGCAATGTAAAGGGTTGGGGCCCAAGGCCCCCATACAGTAAATGTGATGACACAGGACACACTGCTATGGTATCTGTAACTGGCCCAGGGCACGTGCGCCCGGCCCCTTTTATTAGCAGGGTCACATGTCCTGTGACACCTGTGATGGATGGGTGTGTGGTGGTACTGTAAGCCAGTCCTCGGTGAGTGGCTAGTACAATCATACAACTTGGAACACTAGAACAGTGACCAGCCGGTCACTTCACTACGATTTTCCGCGAGTATGCAAAATTGCAATGAGCTCACCTTCCTCCTCGACACAGTCCTTTCAAAGTCCTTATAAGTCTGAGATGAGTCCATCTCTTGAGACCAAAGACGTTTTTCTTTCCCAATTACTCAAAGCTATTTTTTAAAACTGTTTCTATACCCATTTGGTGTGTGCATAAGAGACAGAATTTGCCATGCACGTTCCTGTTCTTCAGTCTCCCGATGGACATTTGTCAGACCCTTTATCAATGAACAAGACTGTCACATTTCTAAGTCAAAGAATGGATGTGTATGGCATGGATGGCTGCTTCAGTTGGATTATTCCCTTCCTCTGGTTGGTGAGGTGTGCTCCGGAGCAGTGGACCCATCTGCAAGCTTCTTGAGATCTTCGTCTGGAGCCAGCTACACATGGAGCAGGGAAGCTGTGGTGTCCCCAGCATGAGACATCTGCCTGCTGAGATGTGCAGGACTGCATGACCGAGGTGAAGGTGGGAGGACAAAGAGCAGATTAGCCAATCACTGCATTAGTCACCCACTTATTGTGTATAATAACAATGTTGTCTTTAGTAGATCATTTGGTGGCCAGGCTCTTGTCTTTACAGCAAGGGCAACTACGATGCATATGTTCATATAGAAGCAAAACACAACATTCCTTCATGTCCCTCAGTAGGAAGGAGTCAGCGGAAGGGATGATAAATAACTGTGAACACCAGAGGCCGTATTATACATGCGGCGCATTTTCCTTCATTACACTGGGTGCACCTTTTAAAATGTGCACCCGGTGCAATGAAGGAAAATGCACTGTATTTGGATGAATGCGCTGCCCCCAGGGTAGCCGCGAGCTTGTGCTGCCCCCAGGACAGCGCATTCATGTGAGAAACAGATTGACTGCTCTGTGTTTTCACAGTACAGGCAGCAGCCCGCCTGCACTTTGAGGGGGGAATGCCGAATGCCTGTAAATTTCATTGTTGGCTGATATGTGTGAGATTCAATAAACTCAAATTGTTAGCATATAGAAGAGCATAGCAGCGGAAAGTCCCTAATTGTAGGGGTAAATTATTTACATTGGAAAGTTTAAGACAATTCTGTAATTATCTTAGAGGGGAGCCCTCTATCTCTGCTTAGCAGCACTTTGCACCAGGTGGAAGAGGTATTAGTAAACTCAGCAGAGTGGATATCATGCCAAGGTTGGATAGTTTTTTCCAAAGTAATGGTTGTTCCACCAGTCAAATACCAAGGAAAAATCTATAATTGCTGTGTATACACACTGTTTTCGTAACCAAACATATTCATCAAGAATAGAATTGGCCTTGCAAACAAGGGTCTGCAAAGAAGGGAGACATTTCATCTGTAAATCGACTTGTTCTTAGATCTAATTGTAGGTTTCAGTAAACCCAACCATGTCTCCAAAATTGGTTCATGTTCACAAATATATATATGCAGCACCTTGAAGTGAAATAGTCAGATTTAAGCATTCTTTAGGTACAGAGATGCTATTTATGTTATATACTGGTTCTCATTTAAATGCAGAGTTTGGTGGTGAAACAGGGGTTTAGAAGTAATTGTTATTTCTATAGCTCGTGGTTCCAGTGTTTCTGCCATACTACAATATAGTACATGGACAATATCTGAATCTTGTAAAGTGTGATCACCATCTCATGCATCTTTCCTGTATTGCAGATTCTGCATCTTTCTGATATTCAGTTTTTTTCCGGCTTTTTTTGCTGCTATATGTCCCAGCGCTTTCGTTGACCGTTACAGCTTCACTCTGGTCTAGTGGTGTTTTCCTGTATACTTCCACCTCTCATCAAGTGGTGTCATCCCTTTACAACCTAGACCTTCATTTAGATATTTTTGAAGAAACAAATCGGACGGGAAACATTTTGCCAGCAGGGAATTCTATGACCTGTAACACTATGGCAATGTTGGATCCTACCATCATCTTGTGCCCTGAAGAAGTCCTGTATTAGGACGAAACGCGTCGGCTGTACTGTTTGTTGAGTCACTTGAGCTGGACTCTGTGTTTTTATCAACGTCAAATGAAAATGGAATAAAAGAAAGAAAAAACTGAAGAACTTTTGTGTCTGGATACAGACTTCTCTTATTGATTTAATTTTGCTGCATGGTGCACCTGTGCTGTTGTTTTGAATTGTTAGATTCCTTCGGGAACAGGCATTGTGACGGTGGGTGCTATTCTGTGTGCACATGGATCCCAATTTGTACTGAAGGGATAAGATTAAGGTAGTGAATTTAGGTTAGGTGCTGGCAATTGGAAGGTACCACTGTTAGTTCTAATCTTTGCACCACCAATAGAATGTCAACAACCCGCTCATGTTTTCTTAAAAACAACAACATATTTTTATTAACATTATGGCAATACACAGTCAAGTGATTGGTGTTACACAAGGCTCCTTCAAAGACAACAGCAGATAATGTTAACCTCTGAGGGTTCACCCATCCAAGGACAGGTAGTTGAACATGTTATGTAGAAGCTGATATATCAGAAGAGCTGGACCAGTACCCAGGGTGAAATGTATTCGCCCTCAGAGGTAAAGCGATATGGACAAATTAATTCAAGTGTGATGCCATGGTGAAGGGATAATAGTCTCAAAACATTATGTGAGGGTAAAGCAAGGTAGTGGGGAGTTCAATGCATGAATATGGGGGACCCCTCTGTGTCGGGTTTCTTAGGCCATTCTATTGATCTGTTTGGAGTGCAGTTGTTTAGTCTTCCCCAGTATAGTCATCATCCAACACTAGGAGTAACCACCCTGTATCGTCAGAGAATCACATTCCATTCTTTTGTGTGGTCAGGGCTTCGCAGGCTTTTCTGCCTCTCAGTTCTTAGCAGCGCACTTTCACAACTAGCACATTTGGATAATTTTTTTCTCCACCCTTGGCGCATGGGTCCTCTAGGGGACTTCCAAAACAAGGTTATATGGTGCCGTGCAAGTACCAGCGTTAGGTCTGTAACTCTCGAGGAGATCATATTAGCTTTAGTTTTAGGGAAGAGGTCCAGTAGGCAGGTCGCTGGGGATCAGGTTATGTTGCGGCCCGTGGCAGAGTTATTAAACATTATCACCATTTCCCAGTATAAGGTAAGGGTCGTGCATCCCCATACCATAGGGTAAAAGTCCAGCCCAATCTCCTGACAGCAGAGACATGCTGCCTGTGCCTCCGGGAACATAAGATCAATGTGTTTAGGTGTTAAAGACACCCTGTGGGTATAAAAGATTTGGATAAGTCTAAACCAAGCGATGCACAATACTTGAGGTGTGTAACTTAAGATATTGTGCCAGTTCTTATCTGTTTGCAATTGGTCCATGTCCCGTGACCAATGGTCTTGTAGCTACCCGCACTGTTATGTTATGTTATTGGATTCTTGGTATGGCGCACGGTTCATCCCCAAAGGGACATCTCGGCGCTGAAAGGCAGGTAGGTGAGGAAAAGAGGCGGTTAGAACAGCCAGGTTATCAGGCGTTTCTTGAATTCAGCTAAGCTTGGGTATGTTCGAATTGAAAGAGGAAGTTTATTCCAGTGGAGCGGAGCAAGATAGGAGAAGGCACGGCCTCCATATTTGGCGGGGCTAATACGTCGGGAGCATAAAAGAGATTGGTGGCTAGATCGGAGGTTTCTACTTGGAATAAAGGGGGTGAGCTTATTGCTTAGGCATTTTGGTCCTGACCCTGATAGAGACTTGTATGTCAGGCAGAGCAATTTAAATAGTGATCTCTTACGGATGGGGAGCCAATGTAGATCTCTAAGTATGGGGGCTAAGGAGGTTCTTGGGGTAGGTTGTTAACCATACATGCTGCTGTGTTTTGGACCACTTGTAGTCAGGACCGAAGGAATTCACTGGAGGCAAAAAACAAAGCATTTCCATAGCCCAGGTGGGTGATAATTAACTGCCTGGATGAGAGTTTTTCGTGAGTTCAGTGGTAGCCATCTAAAGATTTTTTTTAGCAAATGCATGGTGCCAAAGCATGTGCCACATAAGGAGGCAATCTGGTCTTGCATTGATAGTTGATTGTCTAAGATTATGCCAAGATTTCTTGCGGTTCTAGTGGGCCGGGGAGCACAGCCCAATTCTGCCGGCCACCAACGGTCCTTCCAGATACCCTGAGCTTTGCCAAACAGTATAATTTCTGTTTTTCCTGAGGCAATTGAGGGACATCCAGATACCAATATTTTTCATGCATGTAAGGAATTTTTCTTTGACACTCTCTATGTCTTGCCCAAATGAGATGATCAATTGAGTGTCATCTGCATATGAGAATGTCTCGAACCCATACAATTTCATAAGTTGGGCCAGCGAGGTTACATAGACATTGAAAACTATAGGGCTTAAGGAAGAGCCCTAAGGGACACCTTTGTTCAGTGGTATGGTTCTGGAATGGAATGTCCCTATAGAGATTGTTTGAACACTGTCATTGAGAAAATCGACCAACCACTCCAATGCTAACCCCTGGATGCCTATCTGTTGGAGACGCTGCACCAGGATTGAGTTTGAGATGGTGTTGAATGCGGCTGATAGATCCAGTAGAATCAGTATGGCTGGCTATCGATCATCTAGGGCTAGTGTAATGGAGTAGAGTAGTCTCAGTGCTATGCGATGGTCTAAAGCCTGACTGGGAGATGTTGAGTATGCTGTTGCTCTCTACATAGGTGATGAGCTGTTTGTTAACATGTGTCTCCAATAGCTTTCCTAACAAGGGGAAGAGAGATAGGACAGTCGTTCGCTGCCTCGTTTGGATCAGCAGAAGACAGAATAGGACTCAGTTCGCAGTTTTGTTATGGAAATTCACATACTGAATTAAGAGTTCAGTGATTATTTGACAAACAGGTGTCTTGTATTTTAGCACACTGTTTCAATAGGCAGTTTCTATATGTAGCTTCACGTTTTGAGCATGGAAAATAGTCCCAGAAGAAAGGGAATTATATAGACTCCGACGTCACATCGGGTGGATGACGTCAATACAGAGTCGCATGTCGCCCTCTTCTGACGCGCAGAAGTGCTATGGAAAACAATTCTGAATCCAGTCTCGCATCTGGGAGAGGATTCTAAAGTAAGGAATCTGCAGCTCGATCCTGTCTCTACCCGATAATGCATTACTTAAGGTAAGTAACTTGTTCTTTAGATCACGTTCATTGTTTGTGTTTTGATCTGTGCTTTTGTGGCCTTGCATCTTGTTCATCTGATAGAGACATCTAGCCACAGATTCCTTACTGTAGAATCAGATACCCAAGCATACCATCCCCGGAGGAGGGTCTCCGAACTGAGACCATTGAAAAGTCTCTAACTAGAACAAAACCGGTCAGAACAAGAGAAAAGACCAGACATTTATACTAATGTAGAAGAGCAATAGCACACTCTACATATTAAAAACCCATGTTCAGATAAGTAAGTCATAAAGTCATAAGACTTTAAAACGCATGGAATAAAGTTATCCATGTTAACATGACAAACTGTGGTAGAAGCTAACTAACAATGTGAATAGAAAACTATTTGCACCCTTAATGAGATCTGAACCAGGCCTGCCTACAGCATAAGCACTGCGGAAAAGACCACAGTAGGAAAAGTCATAAAGACATTGAAAGCATGGTGATAACGTTATCCATGACAGTGGGACACTTTTGCCAAATGACCCTATAAATATAAAGCTATTTGCTCGCATATCCAGACTCGAACTGTATGTTCAAAACTTGTTCAAAACGTTTACAAAACTTGTAAAACACAGAACAGCATGTCCTGCAACTGAGCAATACCTCTTTGCCAAAAAGAGTTCTACCCGAGCCAGACCTGCTCTGCAAACACAAAGAAAGCTCCACCACACGTGGGAAAGCATAACGAATGCTCTATTAAAAAGAGTCGAAGACAACAATAGCACTATTGGCATAGAACCAGTCTTATCACTAGGAAAATCAACTAGATATAATTCAAATAACTCTAGGATATCCCCAAGATATATACTGACATATGAGTAAAATAAATAATCACCTATGTTATGTTATGTTATTTATATTTAATATAGCGCGCAAATCACCGGGGGCATCTGAGTGCAGTTGTGGAAACAAAATCAGAGGAAGGGAAAGAGGTTCAGAATAGATGCGATTTGAATACCTATGTATTAACAAGAGAAAAAGTATAACACATAGATATAAAATAAAGTTGAGTAATCAGTCAGACAATACTGACATAACAGTATGGAAACCCTAGTGGGCATCATACCACGTAGCAAAGAAACAGCCATCCAAAATGACAGTGTAATGCAAATTGCCTGAGACACCCCAATCAAGCAATAATAGATTAGAGTTGAATAAGATACTAAGAACGAAAAAGAAAGCTTGATAGTCTAGCGAAAACCAAGTTAAGTACGCGACCCTACTATATGAATACAGACCCATCTGCAGATGATCCAGAAAGGGTCTTCAGTTCAGTTTTATTGACGATTTGATATCATGCCAAACAAGGCAGTACAAACAGTTCATATAGACACGTAATATCAAAAAACTCCAATCATCTTAAAACATATACGTTTACAATAAAAAATATATCACCAACATACCTTACCCACCCTCATAAAAATGTTTAAAATCAACAAGCATTAGTTTTACCCACTATCCGATCAAAATCCAAAACATAAAAAATGTCTCCAGCTTCCTGTCCATAGTAGAACAACATACCTTAAACCCATTTCCACTGGAACATTTTATCAATCTTATTTCCAAACAGGGTTAGCATTATGATTGCACAAAATGCAGTTCACTTAAGTGTAAACTAGAGCAATACCATTGTAGATACGATTATTTTTATCTCGTACACAAATGAGCGAGATAGACATTAAATGAACAATGCACATTGTACAGAGAACATTTTCTTATATTCAAAAACAGGCAACACTAATACAGGATGAGTTATAATTCTACGATCATCTTTAGACCGTACTCATTTAGTAAAAACGGGCATTGAACTTGTCCATACAAGTTGAGCAATTATTAATGTGCAAATATTACTTATGTGCAAAATACAGTGACAGTAGTGCAAAATACATATACTATTATACAGAATACAAGGTAGGTATTAACTTTACGCATAATACCTTTTCTTATATTGAGGTTATAACTAAAGCAGAGCGACCTGAATATACCCTTTCCATATCACTAATGCGGCAGACCTCTCTGCATAATTAACTGATCATAGCCGGAAGACAGGAATTTTCCTACTGCATACCACAACAGTATATTATCACACCTTAAAATTAATTGCATTAGATCTTTTGTATGGCGGATCTGTGTCATTCTAAAGGCAAGTAGCAGGAACAGGCTATAGGTAAGTGCAAAAAGGTTAGTGGTCCACTTTGGCAGAAGGTACACTTAGCTATGTCCTGCCCTATCTGTCTAGCCAGCTTCCATTGTATAAAATCTGGTACCTGCCCCAATCTAACCTTCAGTACCCACCTCCTTATATTGGTGCTTTTTATATCCCTCAGATAAGGCTGAATATGCCCCCCCATACCTTGAATCCTTTAGATGACACAGGTTATCTCTCTTAAACACATCTTCTAGGCAGCTCCGCCTAGAGCCCTCCTTTACTAAAAGGATTAAAATTGTGTTTCTGCTGTATAGGAGACAACCCTTGGAGAACAACCCCTACTGCAACATCTCGGGATACCTTAATATCAAGTAGGTTAGCCACCCACCTGTCAGCATACTTCTCCTGGAAGCAGGATTTTATGATTTGCCTTAAGGAACCATTATTAGCTCTAAAAATAAATGAGCCAGTAGTTAAGGAGCCGTTGCTTGTAATTAAATAGTACATGAGTGAGACCCAATTCCAGTCTCAGGGTACTATTTATAGTCCCTCTGGGTAGGCCAAACCATTTAATCCAAACTTAATTTCTATGGTTTGCATCCTTCTTACGTATTTTACAGGCAGCACCTCACACAACAGCAAACTAACAATTTTAGCATTATATGTCTGTCTATGCACTTCGATGGATTTATGGCTCAATGCAGCATCCATCCTATATAATGCGCCTACATTGGCCTTAACCCTCCCCTCCTGGATATCAATACGTGGCGTGAAGTAAAGATTGTATCTAAAAAGAAGGCCAAGATAGCGATATTCCTTTACCTCTTCAACTGGGATGCCATTTAGCCACCACTTAGACCTTCTTTTCTGTACCCTCCCTTTCAAGAAGACCATTACTTCAGTCTTCGCCATATTCATTTTCAAGTAATTAGAATTACTATACTCAGCAAGTGCATCTAATTGTTTCTGCAGGCTGACCGGTGTTTAATTATATAGGAGGAGAGGCCATCGGGGCCCTGGGCCTTGGAGCTTGGAGTCACCCATGCTTAAGTCAAATAGACGTTTTCCCTTTGGGTTCAGACAGATACCAACAGTCAATTCTCAAATATACCAATCATCCATCCAGTTTTAAAACCAATATCACCAAGATAACACCTTGATACCATATATAGTGAAATATACATTTGTATTTATTTAAAAAAATGTTTTTTATACTTGTTGTGGCAATAAATATGTGTAAAAACCATGCAATCAAATTCTTATGATTTCAAGGGCATACAATTCTTTAAAAGACCAACAATCACATGACAAGAGATAAAAAGAGATGTTCAATTTCTTTTTTGATCACCCAAATGGGTCTTAATTCTCTGTCAAAAAACACCGTCCTATACACTACATACACTAATCAATAAAGCTATTTAAAAACAGGTTATAAAATAAAAAACAACAATTTGTAGAAAAAGGGAGAATGCATTAGACAATCACATTGCTGCAATGTTTCTAAACTAAATCGACATTGATTGAAACTGTAAAAATCCTCCGCTTAATGCTGTATTTTAATCAATGATTTTCCTGCGATTAGTGATTTTATAATGACAAATGTGATTGTCTAATGCATTCTCCCTTTTTCTACAAATTGTTGTTTTTTATTTTATAACCTGTTTTTAAATAGCTTTATTGATTAGTGTATGTAGTGTTTAGGTGTATATTTCACTATATATATGGTATCAAGGTGTTATCTTGGTGATATTGGTTTTAAAACTGGATGGATGATTGGTATATTTGACAATTGAGTGTTGGTATCTGTCTGAACCCAAAGGGAAAACTCCTATTTGACTTACAGTCGGTTCGGTGCCCTGTCCCTTTGGTGTAAGGAGGGCCCCTCTCTTGTTTTTGGGTCTCCCATGCTTAAACCAGAAAATGTAAAGGATTCTATGATAAAAAAGAGTCCGACTGATTTTGAATAGTGACAACACTCCGCAAAGTGTGAACCCAACTACAAACAACTAGAGTAAGTTGAATGATGAAAAGAGTTGTCACCTAGAAGAGCAACGATCCTCTAATATAGTAATAAAAATCTTCTACAAAAAGTAGAAGTTATGAGGCAAACACCTATTTACCTCATGTACCAATGTATATGAACATTTTCATCGAGAAGAAAAATTACTCCACTAGAAGGAAATTTCCTTCAGAAAAGACTGTCCTATAATAACAACAGGAATAATAGGATTATTTTAAATAACTCTCTTACAATATGTGAACCATAGATGGAGACTCCCATGGAGTTTCGTTTATCAAAATGTCCCTATAAGGGATACTAAGTGTCATGAAGTTATCATATCTTAAGACAGATCAATTAACATTTGACAGAGTGGAAACTCTAATCTACCCAATGAGAGTCTTTATTTCATAAGCTGAACGATCCCAGTTCAGCATGTGTGTGTGTGTGTGTGTGTGTGGAAATATATATATATATATATATATATATATATATATATATATATATATATATATATATATATATATATATATATATATATATATATATATATTATCTACTGGCGGTCGCCAGTAGATAGTTATAGTTACAACCTATTATCCATAGGAAATCCGCGACATTCTATTTGAAATAACTCTCTTGCCGGTTGACGTATCTTCGCGAAATTTTCAAACTTTGTGGCCCGCTCCGGTCCGCTCCTACCCTGAAAGTCTCGGGGGGATTCGTGAAGCGGGGGCCGAGAAAAAAGGGGGGTCCCAAAACGCGTTTTCCCCATGCAATTTTCCATAGGAAACTTTAGACACGGCTACAGCCCGAACTGCTGAACGGAATTACACCAAATTTATCAAAGAGGTAGTTCTTGGTTCAGAAAGAACCCTTTTTGTTAAATGGTGTAAATCCGTTCAGTAGTTGCTGAGAAAATCAAAAGTAAAAAGATAGTGATATCTATGGCCGAGTAGGGTCCGCGTACCCTCAGCGCACCCTGCGCGCACCGTCCCGATCCCGAGCTGCATGTTAATTGGCTGTCAGCTGGCTGTCAACATTCCGATTCAGGAAATGTTGGCAGCCATTTTGTCCCTCGGTAGAACCGAGGGACAGAAACAAGTGCGCAAAGCGCACAAAGGGGCAGGGTAGAAACACCCTGACCCCTAGGTTTGCTCAGGGGGTCCCACAAGGACCCCCTGGGCAAAAAAAAAAAAAATTTTTTTTAAAAATCGGCAGGATGCGCTCAGTGTCCGCGAATCCTGCCGAAAAAAAAAAATCGAAGCGCGGGCTCCGCGCTCGATGTTAATTGGCCCCGGGTGGGCCAAGTCCCGGGGGCATGGTGGGGGGGATAATTTAATGTGTGGGGGGCCTCAAGGGCCCCCAAGCCCCGAGGACCGCCACCCCCTGGGGCTTTTTTTTAAAAATGGTGCGGGAGGGCTCTGAGCCCTCCCGCAGCCCCGGGGACCACCACCTCCCCGGGGCTTTTTTTTATACATTAGAAAACCTGTGTGGGGGCTCCAGCCCCCACACGCCCGAGACCGCCACCTCCCGGGGCACTAAACATTTTAATATGGGGGTCTGTTACGGACCCCCAGAGCCCCGAGGACCACCACCTCCCGGGGCTGTGTACCTGAATGGGAGGGGGCCGCGCGGCCCCATCCTGGAGCCCCTTGATGGCCCTGGGGACCACCACCCCCAGGGCTGGCTCCTGCAGTGTCCCGGGTGCCTACCCCGGGACACTGTAGTTGCTATGGCAGGACGGGAGCCTCGCGGCTCCCGTCCATGCCATAGCAAACTGCTTTGGATATTGGAAGAGAGAGCAGGGAAACCTGCTCTCTCTTCCAATATCCAAAGCCGATTGTTTTTCCACATGGGGAGCAGCATGTCAGCTGCTCCCCATGTGCGAACTAGCTAATGCCGGCTCCCAAGGGACGTGGGGAGCCGGCGGGACTGTGGGGGATTGGGGACCCCCACAGTCCCCAACAGAGAGGAGCCAGCCCCGGGGGATGGGGTCCCCGGGGCAAGTAGTGGCCGGGAGGGGGGGCCATGCGGCCCCCTCCCCAAAAAAGAGAAAAAAAAATAAAATAAAAAAATGGAAAGGCCGGCCCCGGGGGGATGGGGTCCCCGGGGCCTTAAAATGGCCAGAGGAGGGGGGCCACGCTGCCCCCCTTAAAATAATAAATATAGAGGCCATGCCCGGGGATGGGGTCCCGGGGCCAATACAGGCCCAGGAAGGGGGGCCACGCGGCCCCCTTCCCGTTTTTTTTTTTTTGTAATTTAAAAAGGGGTAAGGCCCTGGGGATGGGGTCCCCAGGGCCCAAAAGAGAAAAAGGAAGGGGGCCACACAGCCCCCTTCAGAGACAAAAAAATCAAATAAAAATAAAAACGATCGGGCCCGCAGGCCCCGCCCCTTCCTTCACCACTCTGCAAACGCGCCCTGGCGCGTTTGCAGAGGGAACGATTCCCCTTGAATACTGGGGGTCCCTGGGGGCCAACTAGCCCACCAGGAACCTCCAGTATGCGCCAGGGAGCTGCCTTGCAGAGAGGTGTACAGAGGCCACGCCCTTTTACACCTCTCTGCAACGCAGCTCTGTGGCGCTTTTTGGAGGTATATGGTGGGCTAGTTGGACTCCGGGGACCCTCAGGATTCAAGGGACTTAATCCCGCAGCTTAAAACGCGCCACGGGCGCGTTTGCACAGTGGTGAAGGGAGGGCGGGGCTTCAGGTGACATGTGTGCAAACAGGCCCCGTGGCGCGTTTTAAGATGGGGAATTAAATCGCCTTCAATCCTGAGTGTCCCTGGGGCCAACTAGCCCAACAGGTACATCCAGAAAGCGCCACAGAGCTGCGTTGCAGAGAGGTGTAAAAGGGGTGTGGCCTCTCTACACGTCTCTGCAACGCAGCCCCTGGCACATATTGGAGGTTCCTGGTGGGCTAGTTGGCCCCTAGGGACCCTCAGGATTCAAGGGGACTTAATCCCCCAACTTAAAACGCGCCACGGGGCGCGTTTGCACAGATGTCACCTCAGGCCCCGCCCCTCCCTTCACCATTGTGCAAATATTCTTCTAAAATCATCCGAAATACGAATTCCGATTTACTCACCTGTTATAAGGAGAGACCTCAGTGCTGCATCTTTCAGCCCAGTACTGGTCCTGAAAAGTAATTTTAACCGTACTTACCAGTAACTTGAATTTCCTTCCATAGGATATCATTGCCTTCTTTTTGCTGAAAAAGTTTCTAAGTGTTGATTTTTGAAACATACAAATATTCCTCTAAAATCAGCCGAAATACGAATTCCGGTTTACTCACCTATTATAAGGAGAGACCTCAGTGCTGTATCTTTTAGCCCAGTACTGGTCCTGAAAAGTAATTTTAACCGTACTTACCAGTAACTTGAATTTCCTTCCATAGGCTAACATTGACTGGTTTCACTTGGAAATTCTTCTAAGTGTGGAGTTTTGGAACTTTAAAATATTCCTCTAAAATCAGCCGAAATACGAATTCCGATTTACTCACCTGTTATCAGGAGAGACCTCAGTGCTGCATCTTTCAGCCCAGTACTGGTCCTGAAAAGTAATTTTAACCGTACTTACCGGTAACTTGAATTTCCTTCATAGGCTAACATTGACTGGTTTCACTTGGAAATTCTTCTAAGTGTGGAGTTTTGGAACTTTAAAATATTCCTCTAAAATCAGCCGAAATACGAATTCCGATTTACTCACCTGTTATCAGGAGAGACCTCAGTGCTGCATCTTTCAGCCCAGTACTGATCCTCAAAAGTAATTTTAACCGTACTTACCAGTAACTTGAATTTCCTTCCATAGGATATCATTGCCTGCTTTTTGCTGAAAAAGTTTCTAAGTGTTGATTTTTGAAACATACAAATATTCCTCTAAAATCAGCCGAAATACGAATTCCGATTTACTCACCTGTTATCAGGAGAGACCTCAGTGCTGCATCTTTCAGCCCAGTACTGATCCTGAAAAGTAATTTTAACCGTACTTACCGGTAACTTGAATTTCCTTCATAGGCTAACATTGACTGGTTTCACTTGGAAATTCTTCTAAGTGTGGAGTTTTGGAACTTTAAATTATTCCTCTAAAATCAGCCGAAATACGAATTCCGATTTACTCACCTGTTATCAGGAGAGACCTCAGTGCTGCATCTTTCAGCCCAGTACTGATCCTCAAAAGTAATTTTAACCGTACTTACCAGTAACTTGAATTTCCTTCCATAGGATATCATTGCCTGCTTTTTGCTGAAAAGTTTCTAAGTGTTGATTTTTGGAACTTTAAAATATTCCTCTAAAATCAGCCGAAATCCGAATTCTGATTTACTCACCTGTTATCAGGAGAGACCTCAGTGCTGCATCTTTCAGCCCAGTACTGATCCTCAAAATTAATTTTAACCGTACTTACCGGTAACTTGAATTTCCTTCATAGGCTAACATTGACTGGTTTCACTTGGAAATTCTTCTAAGTGTGGAGTTTTGGAACTTTATAATATTCCTCTAAAATCAACCAAAGTACGAATTCCAATTTACTCACCTGTTATCAGGAGAGAACCCAGTGCTGCATCTTTTAGCCCAGCACTGACCCTGAAAAGTAATTTTAACCGTACTTACCAGTAACTTATATTTTCTTCCATAGGAATCCATTGTCTGGTTTTCAGCAGAAAAGTTTCAAAGTGTCGATTTTCACAAACTACAAATATTCCTTAAAAATCACCTGTATGACTTAAACGCATTCTTTCAACTGTTTACAGGAGATGCACCAGTGCTGGAACCAGGATCCAACACTGAGTAACAAAAAGTAACGATAACAGTTTTTACCTCCTAAGTGAATTTCCTTCCATAGGATAACATTGGTCATTCTATGAGAAAAAGTTTCTAAGTGTCAACTTTTAAAATACAATAATATTCCTTAAAAATCACGAGTGTAACCAAAACGCTTTTACTCAACTGTTTACAGGAGATGTGCCAGGACTGAATCTAGGATCCAGTCCTGTGGTTAGAAAAAGTAATCCATAAAGTAACTAATTGCATTTAACTAGAAATTCACATTGAGCTGAATGTTGCATTGTGTTTGAAAATGTGTTGCCCATTGCAACAACTGTAACTACTGTACTTAAAAGTCTATTGCCTATGTGCAAAGTATTTAAACTAAAGTAATTCATTCTGAGAAAGTATTTTTGTAATGTAATGTATAATGTAATTACAATGTAATTTAAAAAATAAAATATGTTATAAAAAATTGTTTCTAAAAATGTAGTAAATCAGTATTAAAATTTTTTATATAACAATTAATACATTCAAAAATTGTCATTTACAAAACCTTTGAAATTCACTGAAAAAACCGTAGGTTTCAGACATGTTATAGTTACAAATTAGCATTTAAAAAACCTTTGAAATTCACTGAAAAAACCATAGGTTTCAGGGACGTTATAGTTACAAATTAGCATTTAAAAAACCTTTGAAATTCACTGAAAAAACCATAGGTTTTAGGGACAGTTATAGTTAGTTGGACATTGCACTCGTACAAAACCCGTGAAATTCCCCACGTTATAGTTAGTCCAGCTAACTATAACTCGCGCCCCGCAATGCACTGCTGATGACGTCACATATTACATCACTCATGACATGGTCAGTGACATCACTGATGACATCACTGATGACATCTCAAATGACATCACTGATGACATCACTGATGACATCATCCGTGTGATAATTTCATGCATCTTCTCACACCCTAATATAACCTTTGATACACCCACTCTAAATTACAGAATGCCATTCGCAAAACCATAGACACTCCAACACCAATAACTACATACCCACACACTGATTCTTAGGTCTACGCACACATCCACTCACTCACCCGTACAGTCACTCATACTTACGGTCACTCAGTACTAGGACTATCATATGCACTCATACTCCTATATAGACACTCAAACACCGCCACTCATCCATAGAGGTACTCACACACCTAGTCAGTCATGCAAATAATTAAACACACTACCATTTACTCACCTATACAGTTATACACACACCAGCTCACTTACTCATACAAATACTAGCACATTCTTACGCTCTTATACAATCACTGATACAAGCACACACTCATCCATACAGCCACTATCACAATCAGTCACTCTCGATTATAGCTATTTATATACTCCAACACACATATATACTGCCTTTCACATATGTAGTTACTCACACATGTACCACTGGGACATACATTCACTCACTAACACACTCTTACACACACTTACCCACCCATACAGTCTATCACAGATGCACTCTTGAAACCATCCACCCAGTGAATCACCCACTCACACATCTATGCACAGAGTCGCACACACCCCTCCCACACAAACACTCAGGCACCCATACAGATACTCACACAAGCATTCAATAACTCAAATAGACACTCATGTAGCTATTCACAAACACATGCAGCCACTTACACAGCAACAGACAGACGGATACAGACATTCACCCAGTTTAGTCACTAACCCATGCATTCAGTAAGATACGTTAAATCACTCACTTATACAGTCAGTCACGCACCTACTAAATCATCCATACAGACACTTACACACCCACTCATTCTTCAATACGTCTTTTCCTATATATATTAAAAATATTTAAACTTTAGAGAAACACACAGTCACTGGATGATGTCATCAGTGATGTCATCAGTGATGTCATTTGAGATGTCATCAGTGATGTCATCAGTGATGTCACTGACCATGTCATGAGTGATGTAATATGTGACGTCATCAGCAGTGCATTGCGGGGCGCGAGTTATAGTTAGCTGGACTAACTATAACGGGGGAATTTCACGGGTTTTGTACGAGTGCAATGTCCAACTAACTATAACTGTCCCTAAAACCTATGGTTTTTTCAGTGAATATATATATATATATATATATATATATATATATATATATATGTACCCACCAAGGATATGAAAGATTGTGGAGCACGGAAAAAAACATAATGGTTATCAACTCTTAAGCATAAACTCTTCATCAGAGTAAAGAAAAATCTGCATGACCTGTGTATCAGGCAGCAACTCATTAAGTATCAGAAAAGAAATAAACACATGAAAAGTTGTCATCGACAGACTTAACGTAGAAAGTCACCACTTCTACACCTAAAAGTAAATAGAAATAAAGAAAACCTATTGTAGGCTAGTAGGTAATAACTTAAAAGTATTCGACTCCACTTGAACACTGGTGGCCACCAGATGAAATGCCTACTCAAACTCAGTCATGTATAGACACTTCCTCCTTACAATTCAGAAAGAAAGAATCAAACCAAAACATTCAAAGACATGTCTAGGTGGCTTTGTCACACCGACCATCCCTGATTTGTTGTAACGCCAAATCAGCATGTACACCAAACAAACGTACACCATCAAACAGCACATCTCTCAGTCTATTCTGTGCAGCCTCTGAAAACCCAGATTGAAGCAGCCATGCATGTCTGTGCAGCACAACTGATTGAGCCATAGCTCTACCCACTGAATCAGTGGTGTCCATACCACATTTCATGGTGAATTTAGCCGCTTCCCACCCATCCTGCACCACCTGAAGGAATCCGGCCACAGTCAGGTCAACTGGAGCTCCGGTAACAGGTTTCACCAAGCTCCTAACAAAAGGTCATATAGAGACTCATTACAAGGGATTAAAGACCCCACTCCCATCTCCCAAGAACCTCCACTAAAGGATCCGTGGATAATTCCACTGAGGGAAACTGGCAACCTGAGACCACAGCTGCTCTTCTCAATAAGTTTGCATAAGAGGAACTCGCCTTTATTGCCATACCAGTCAGAGGAAGTAACTTTGAGTTTTTATCCTGGGTGTGGGTGTCATTATCTGTTTTTTCCTATCCCTCAGTGACAGGTTTTATCACCAGGGAGAAGACAGAAAATAAAAAATCACATTGTCCACCCTAAATAGGACAGGCAGTACAATGCCCTTCCTTTGTTGGCCGCTACTCTGTCAGGCTGTTAGAGGGCGTTTTCCTTCACAGCCAGTGAGGTCTCTGTCGACAGAAAGCTGGTAATCCTCTCAACCCTAAATAGGGTGGGGTGAGGGAACATTAGTTTGGCAGACAGGGTACTCCATCATATTTATGATATAGTATCCTCTCCACCAAACTCTAAATTTTCCAATAAGATACCTGTGATTAAATGTGCAAAGAACTGAATTACAAAGAAACCAAAATATTATGTAATCCAATCACCAAGTGAAGAACATTGATTTTCTTATCATTTACAAATTGTATGACTCGTTAGCAAAGAAATTCAGTTAAAATTTGATTTATTCACGCTTATATGAATGATATACAAGTCATAAAGAGATTAGTACATATTTAAGTATAACATAAACATTTTTAACCCTCATGCTGTTTCTAATACTCACCCTTTTTTTAATGTTTCTCTCACCTCATAATTTAAGAATCCTAAAACTCCGAGGCTCAAAAACCTTAGTAAGATTAGATTTATTCATGGTTATATGAGTGATATAACATATAAGCTGTAAACAGATTAGCACATATTCAAGTCTATCAGTAACATTTTTCACCCTTATGTTGTCTTTAATACTCACCCTTTTATATTGTTTCTGTCACCCTATTCCACAACCTTCCCCTACTTTTATACCCATATCTATCCCTTAAACTTATTTTATTCCTGTCCCTCACAATTCTCTATTCTAAACCTAAATGTTACCCATTTCCTTAGCTTTAATTAACCGTAGACTAATGGCAATCAGTTCTTTTGATAGGTATTCCCCTCCAGTCAGCATTTTAAAGATGTTAACTTTGTTAGAGTAAAATCACATATAACGTGTCAATCGTCACAATGTATCAGTGATCCGTTAGTATTATCAGCTAGTATTATGAAGGCTCAAAGGTAATGAATGGGATGCTTGCAAAAGACTCAGATATTGACAATCATTCTGGGCTGCATTTCTATCTATCATTTTTCATCCACTATGTCTCTCAGACAGACCAATCATCAAATCAGCATTCGTCCTCTTCCAGTAGCAACAGTCCAGGTTAAACGGTCAGGCCAGGTCCTCTCTGCACAGAAACTACAAGCAAGCCCAAACTAGTTTTGGTCTACTTAGACCTCAACAATGAGCTTGTGTCCTGTGGTGCAGTAAGCCCGGGGTCCATTTCCGGGCATACCCATACTTATGGCATCATACTGAGGGAAACACAAATGTGATGCACAAAGTCGAATTTCTATTATGATATGGAACTCGAAGAGGTCCACATAAAAAATACAAAAAGATCTACAAAAAACAGATTTTCTCGATTGATAATTTACAAAATAAAATACATGAACATTCAATGTACAGACACACTCCACGTAAATAAAAAGTCCTTGGACTAATTAAGTGCAAATGCTTTATTGAATTAGTGAGAAATGTGAAACGTATCCAAGCGTAAGGAATGTAGCAGGAGCAATAGTGCAACTCTAGTACAGTACTTTAATAATACTCAGTGCAATCAGCTTTGCAAGGGAATGTAAACACTGTAAATCTAATTAGACTGTGCAAATCTTATTACCCTAAAAGACCATATTCATCAAATGCGCGAGCAAATACAATTAATATAATCCTATCTAAAGAATCGTTTGTAAAAGAGAAAACATTTTGAGCAAACTGTTTCTGAGGGTGGTGCCAAAAGACAGTTCCGGGTCTCTAATGCCGAGGAAATATTATACTTTAGGAACAATGGTCTTAACAGTCGACATCGTAGTGAATGTAGTAGAGGACTAACAAATAACACATGATTTAAGTCTTGAACATGGGTCCTGCAGAGGTCACAGAGCCTCTCTTTCCTAGTTAATCCCTCCCATGCTCCTATAATAATTCTTAAGGTAGGCAAGTTCAGCCTTAGTAGCAAAATGGTTCTACGCACTCCAAGGGGAAGGTTCCATAGAACATACGGTTGGAGTTTTTTATATGTGCTATTCTCCAATATTATATAATTCCTAATGTGCCGAGAACACAGTACAATATCTCTTTTATGACTAACTTCATAAATTGTTTATTTAATCATATTTTTCAAAATAGGCTTTGGGAGGGGACCAGCTTCACTTTGCCCAATTCCAAATATATCCAGTGCTTTCACATAATTTGAGAAAACAGTGCTTCTCACCTTCAGACAGAAAAATATTTCATGTTTTAATGCAGCCCATATTGAGCCCGGATCACTATTCAATATGCTATTCCCCCACCCTAAGCTTGCTGCCATAGCGAACACATTCGTGGAAAGAAGCCCAAATTCAAGCTGGAGTGCCGATGAAGCAGCTGCACAATTCAAGGTACATATTTCGCACCAAATGCGCCCTTCCAACTTCTCAAAGAAGGCGCAGTACCGCTCATCCATTGATTCACAGGCATAACTCAATGAAGGCAGAATTTTAATCTTATATACCGCCAAGACATGGGCAAAGTGTCTTTGCCCACAACATTTATATAACCTGCCGATTGTGGAAGCCTGGGATATTGCCTTACTTCTGTGCTGACTAATGTGATCACTATTAGAGCAGTTACTAGAACAAATTCTACCTAAATACGGGTACAACTTCACCACTTCTAGTTTGTCTTTCCCTAAAAACCAATGTAAATCTTTCCTAACCCTACACCCCCGGGACCTAAAAAACATAACTTTGCTCTTAGAAACTTTTATTTTTAGGAAATGTTCATCAGCATAGTTGCCTAACTCAAAAAGATGCCTCTTTAAGCCCATCAGGGTTAAATCTAGCTAGATGGCCTCAACTGCGTAGAGTATACAACCAAGTTTCATTGTTCTGAGTTTTGGTGGATCCTCCTTACACGGTCCGACTCTGCTAGGTAAGTCATAGATATAAGGGGAAAAGAGGAGGGGCGCTAGTAACCACCCTTGCTTCAAACCATTGTGGGTTTCTACTTTACTTGACAAGACCTGGTTCCCTCCCATCAGGACCTGAGTCCAACTAGAAGAGTGCAAAGCAACAAGAAGCCTAAGCAAGTGCGCGGAGATCCCCAATACAACCAATTTCCTCCACAGCGTCCCACAATTTACCCTGTCGAACACTGTGGAGAAATCTATAAAGGCAGCATATAGAACCATACCCTTACTCACTGGATACTTTTCAATCAAAGTTTTGAGGTCTGTGATATTGTCTAGGGTACCACAAAGCTTACGAAAGCCAGCCTGCTCCGCAGGGACAAGATTATTACTAAATGCCCAGTCCTGAAGATGAAGAAGAATACTCGTGGCAAACAATTTCCCCATCACATCCAATAATGCAATCTGCTTAAATGTGGTGGGAGAAGTTTTAGGGCCCTTTTTATATCAAGGCAGCACTATACTTCCTTTCCAAGAGGATGGTGTAGTCCCATATGAATAACAGTATTGAAACGCTGGATGGAGAAAAGGAGCTCATGTGGAAATATCTTGCTTAATGAGAAATATCGGGAGATCGTCCTGGCCCATCACCCCAGAGTACATATTATCCTTAATAAAACTCTCTATTACCTCACAGGAAGGAGGGCCATATGCATTCAGTAAGGGAGACTCACCAATCGACTCCAACAGAAACCTGCCGCTAGAATTTGTTGCATATAACTGCGAGATATATTGGATCCAGTCTTCGTCCAATATTAAAATGGTTTCAGCCTTAACTGTATAATCATAAAATTTGACTATTACAGCCCAATATTTACATGAGTCACCAGAAAGCGCGACTTCCCTCAGCTTAATCCATTTCTGATCCTCATCCCCTCTATGCTCGGACACCTTGGATCTCGTTCTCACCCGCTTCAATCGATTGATTTCCCTTTGCCTCAGTAGTGATGACTGCTTAAATTGTTCCCTTACTAGGGAGTTTAGCTCCTGATTTAGCTTTTTTTCCTCCCCAGATGTAGCCACCAAGGGTTTAGCGCTAGTAGCTCATTTCTTGCTCCTACACGATCGAAATAAAGAAAACTGCTTCTCAAACCAGGCAATAGGGTTCTCTTGTATAGGACCAGGACTCGCTGTTTTAATGAGCACTGCCAAGTTTATCGAATTTTTGTTTGACCAAAAGGTACGCCCATTTGTTTTATTACAGACAATTGCATCATTTCTGGAATTCCAGGACTCGAGCGCCTTGAGTTCTAAATCGATGATTACCGAGAGAATACTATGATCGCTCAGATTCGCCCTCAATACTGTAAGCTGTGTGCAAGCGCCAAACATTTGGTAGGATACCACAATATAATCGATTAGTGATTGCCATTTAGGGGAATGGAAAGTAAAAGAGGCTGGGAAATCCTCTGAGAATCTGCCAGTTAGAGCAACAAGATCATTGGTTCTCAGGCAATCCAAAAAGCTTAAACCTCGCCTGTCTGATCTAAAATTACCGGGCAAATTGCCTCTGGGATAATCCATACCTCTTCCAGCTACGGGTTTCCAGAGGTCAAAGAGGAACAATTCAAGATTTTAACATTAAAATCTCCCATCATAATTACCAGTGTGCATTCTTCTAAGATGCTAACATTATGCACAGAAGAGAACATAGACTCAACTAGAGAGTCAGACGGCCTCCTGGGGGGGATGTAAACATATACCAGAAGAAACGATTAATACAATCCTCCTATAACATTGCCGAGAACCAACTTTATACACATACAAAGATTTGAGGGATGGACAAAGACCAAGGGATTCCAGTTTATGCTGCCGCCAAGTAAAATAGTTAATCCTCCACTGGCATGACCTTTTACTATAGGTTTTGCTGCACAAGAGAAAAATAAATAGTTTTCATATTTAAAATCAGAACAAATCCAGGTTTTCTGTAAGCAAATTATCATTGGATAGAATTGCATTAAAAAGTTTAGCTTGGAGTTAGACTGTCCTAAGCCCGCCATATTCCAAGAGAAAATTTTACCCCAAGGGCTACCTCTACAGCATAGGAAGTTTTATGTTTTCTTTGGAGGCATTCAGTGTACCTGCTACCCAACTCCAGGGGGCAACTCATCTCCCTTTCTAGATTCTTCTCCCCGTGACTACCAATAGAGATTATGATATCCTCCGGATTTACAACCCCCCTGCTATTGGATACAACTCTAATGGGGCTCTGAGTGCCCACCCTACGGTTATCTAACTGAACGTCAACAATCTCCTCAAACGGGAAGACATCAATACCCTTTTTCCAGAAATGGTCAACACCGAGACATGGCTAGATCAATTCTCAAACCCTACGGTGAGGCTGGCTATCCCGGACGGTTTTACGATTTCTAGGCTTGACCGGACAACAGGGAGAGGGGGAGGGGTGGCCATTATCCATAGGGACAAGTGGGTCCTTCAACGGGGTGAGGCCACATGGGGGGGTGATTGTGAAGCACTTGATTTTAGTATCAACATCTCAGCTCATTTCACATCGAGTGGCTCCTTGATCTACAGACCCCCTGGCCCGGCTGGGGCTTTCCTTAAGGCACTGGGGGATGTTATCACTCCTCGGGCTCTCCACTTTTCCAACTTCATTGTCCTTGGGGATTTGAACATTCACCTTGACCAGGCATCTACGAGAGATACCTTTGAGATTTTAGATACACTCAATGTCGCCCAGCTCACCCAATCGGTTGACTTACCGACACATTCAGGGGGTCATGTTCTGGACCCTATTTGTTCTAATTTCCCCATTCAGGTCGAGGCCCACACTCCAGTCTCTTGGTCCAATCATTTCCTGACCTACTTTTCCAGGGTTACACCAGCTGCCAACTCCTTGACGCGACCCAAGCGTGATTTAACCTTTGCTAGAATTGACCCGATCACTTTTAGCCAGGCGCTGGCTGCATCTAGACCCAACTCCTTTGATGATCTCGAAGGAGGGTTGACTCAATTCACAACTGGATCGCTAGTACCTTGGGACATATCTCCCCAGCTTCATCCCACAGGTACTCCAGAGAGTCTCCCTCTAAACCATGGTTTACACCCGCCCTTCGGGAACTTAAACAGGAGTGCAAAAAACTGGAATGGGACTGGCGGAAGGACTACTGTCCAGGGGTTAAACTTAGGCTGCCAAACAAACAAAAAATATACTACACTGCCATAGTCCATGCTAAAGGGGCATACTATTCAACTCGTATTGATGCTGCCAGGAATAACTCTAAGGAGATTTTCTCCATTGTCCAGAGTTTCCTGACTCCCACGGCACAATCGAGCATACTCCCCTCTTCCAACTCCTGGTGTCAACACCTCTCCAGTTTTTTATGGAGAGAATCCTCACTATTCAGGCGTATTTTTATTCCTGCAGTAGGGATACAGCTATCCCCCTGGCATCAAGAGTTCCACCTGCTCCCCCCCCTTCAAGCCCTAGCCGCCTTTGCCCCCATTGATTTACCCAGCTCCCTTAGAATCCTTAAAAGCCTGAAATCAGGCTCACCATCAGACCCCTGTTCTGCAAGACTTCTGGCTGCCGTTGCGGAAACTGTCAATCCTGAAGTTAATAGGCTTATTAATATGTCCCTTCAGGAGGCGTGTGTCTCGATGACTTGGAAGCAGGCCAAGATCCTGCCTCTTTTGAAAAAGCCCTCTCTTGATCCTATGTGCCCTGGGAGCTATCGCCCTATTTCCCTCTTGCCCAGTATGGCCAAGGTGTGCGAAAAAGTAGTGACCAGACAGCTGACTGAGTTTATAGAATGCTCAGGCCTGCTCCATCCAGCTCAATCGGGATTCCGGGCCAATTATAGTACAGAACTGGCCTTGGTTGAAGTCTCGGAGGCCATCTGTGACAGCTTGGATGCCGGTGGGAGGGCAGCCCTGATTTTGCTTGACCTCTCAGCGGCATTCAACACGGTTCCCCATTCACTGCTGTTGACCCGATTGGCTAGGTTTGGCATCTCTGGCTCTGCTTGGAGCTGGCTTAAATCTGTCTTGGAGGACCGAACGCAACAGGTCTGGCTCCCTCCAGCCTCTTCCTCACCCCAGAGAGTGGCTACAGGGGTCCCACAGGGATCCTCCCTGAGCCCTCTCCTTTTTAATATCTATGTTACTCCCCTAGTTCAATTGGCAGAGGACTTGGGTGCAAAAATCATCGCCTACGCTGATGACACGCAGCTTCTATTCACCTGGAGAAAAAATGAGGACTCTATCGACGCAGCTCAAAAATGCCTGACTACAGTCTTCCACTGGTTGTCTTTCGCGCAACTCAAGTGCAACGAAGAAAAATCTGAAATCCATCTCTTCGGGAAGTTTCCCTCCCACTTTAGAGAAACACTCTGGCCGTCCGGCTCAGCTTTGCCATCTTCTACAGGCCAACCCGTTAAAAACCTGGGAATTTGGTTCGAGGAGAACCTCACCATCTCGACTCAGATTAAGAAGCTGGCTGGGACGTGTGTAAGATCCTTGAGAATGTGGAAACGATCACGCAAAAAGGCAGGTATTGTAGATTAGCTTCAGGTTTATTTCTAGATAAGAAGAAATCCATCCAGGTCCCAGCCAGTACAGCAAACAGCTTTAGATTTCAAATAAAACATTCTCTCACCTGGGATACCAACCCACAGTGTAGGTTCCCAGGTTGTCATGACAGTATGACATCAGAGGCATCACAGGAATAGAATGCCACACATCTTCCCCTGTAAACACAGCAAAAGAAGAAAAAAAATGCAAGTCAAAACTGCACACTATAACACAGTAGAAAATTATAAACCAAACTTATACTTCAACATTGTAGATGTCAGGAAACATAGTCTTTTAGATAGCTTGGCCTCTTTACAATCCTAGAGGAAAAGCGTGAAGAAACACTTGAAGTAGGAACAGCCCTTTCTCCAACAGAAGAACCATCACCACTCGCAGGCCCATTATACAGTGCAACCCTGCTCAAATTCCAAACTCGATGATCTTGTGTCCTGACTGCGTTATTGAACACTTTTATGACACGAATGGGCCTAGAAAACTTGACCTTGTAACCTGGTTCTCTGATGACAACCATGTCACCAACCCTTACTGCAGTGGTCTTAACAGACTTCCTGGAGTCAAAGTAAGACTTCCTAGCAAAACTCTTAGATTCTTCCCTTTTGCGCCACTCAGGAAAGACATTCTGACTAGAAGACGGAGTAACAGACTCTTCCAAGTTCCTCACCCAAGATGGTTCCACCATGGTACAAGGAGATCTTCCCCTGAAAAGTACAAAAGGTGACTTACCAGTTGTACTATGTGGAGTCATCCTATAGGTCTCTACCTTCTTCAGGACCTCCTCCTTCCAATTGAGACCAGAGCTTTTAGCCCACGAAATGGTTTCCTTTAACACTCTATTAAACCTTTCAACCATTCCATTGGTTTCTGGGTGGTATAAAGAACATCTCTTATGTTTAATTCCCCGAATTTTCAAGAAAACATCCATTTCACGTGAGACAAGTTGGACACCGTTATCAGTGAGAATGGTGTCAGGATAGCCCTCTTTAGCAATGAGATCCTCCAAAAACTTTATCACATTCATTGTTTCTACACCAGTGGTGAACTGTATCTCAGGCCACCTAGAGAACAAATCCATGAGCACTAAAATAAAAACTTGTCGACCTTCAGAATGAATGGGCCCCAGTATGTCTAAGGCCACATCCTTCCATGGCCCATGGGGTAGTTCCCTCACCACCATAGGCTGCACTCTCACCACCTTAGACTTCTCTGACATCGCACACACTAGGCAGTCTCTAACTACTCTCTCAATCTGCAAATCCATCCCCGGCCACCAATAGGAGGAGCGAAGCCTCTCTTTGGTTTTTGACATTCCGGAATGGGATTTGTGAGCCAGATCAATTAAAACTTTGCGAAGCTTGAAATGAGGAACCAACCTAGTCCCACGAAGTAGGAATCCATCACAAACACTTAACTCATCTTTTAAGACCCAAAACTTAGAAGCTTCTTCTGAAGCCTGCTTCTTTGAATGCCACCCTTTGTGAATGAGAGACAGGACTTCAGTCAGTACTGGATCCAAGGATAATTCAAAACGCCACTGATCGTCATCAATGATTCCCTCACTAACAAAACAAACATGCACATAATTTTCCTCAAAGTCTTCAGCTTAGAGATGTTACAATAAAAACATTCGAGATTAAAATGTGTGCGTGTCACAGATATAAACAGTTGCTCCAATGACAAGTGTGTGCGTGTCACAGAGGTGGCACGCAGGGTTAAACCAGAAATACGATGCCTAACACAAGATGGAAGCCACGTAGGTCACGCAGGGTTAAACGCGTGACATCAGCACTGAAAGCAGCGGAGGACGCCGAGAAGAAACACCACAGAGGCAGTGTTCGGGAAGACTTGGAACACAAGTCCCGCAATGACCTTGTGAGTAATGAATGCTTTTTAAAAAAAAATAAAACAAACAAACTGCAAGGAAGTTGTTGTAAATGAAAACAGCACCAAAAGTCAGCAAGGGTGTTAGCGCTGTGCTCAGACAAACATCAGCACTCCACGCTGTCGAGTTGTACCCAAAACAGAGCTGTGCTCACACTGCAACGGGATGTCAACAGCACTAAAAGTAAGACAAAGTTAGCGCTGTGCTCAGACAAACATCAGCAATCCACGCTGCCGATTTCCAGCAAAAGTAGCGCTGTGATCAAACTAACATCAGAACTCCACCCTGCCTTCCCCTCCTTCAAAGAAAGTCAAAGTCAAAGCAGGTCGGGGAAATAAAACATTTAAAGAAAAACAGGGCGATTAAATGAACGGAGAATCCCCAAAACAGCATTGAATAAATTATGTACTCAAGAGAGCAAAGGTTCTTTATCCTTATTTTCTCCTCAAAATTGAAAGGATGGATAAAAAAAAATGTTCCTCTTCCTCAATTTCTTTTCCTTTTGAAATTTAGTCCCAATGAAGTAAAATGAACAGTACCTGAGGTAGAAGTCAGTTGTTCACTTCCTGTTGAAGAGACAGATCAAAGTAGTTGAGGCTGTTGGGTTCTTCTTTCCTTTGAATAAATGTGTATACTGCAGCTGCCGACTACGCCAGTGTAAGATCCTTGAGAAGGTGGAAAGGATCATGCAAAAAGGCAGGTATTGTAGATTAGCTTCAGGATTATTTTAGATAAGAAGAAACCCATCCAGGTCCCAGACAGTACAGCAAACAGCTCTCTTCAGATTTCAAATAAAACATTCTCTCACCTGGGATACCAACCCACAGTGTAGGTTCCCAGGTTGTCATGACAGTATGACATCAGAGGCATCACAGGAATAGAATGCCACAACGTGCTTTGGGTTTTTTAACACTCTCAGGAAATTTCTTCTTCTTCTTCCTAGGGCGGCAAGGGAAACGGTCACCCGGGCCCTTATTCTATCTCGGATAGATTACGCCAACGCTCTTTATGTCGGCACTGCAGGTTATCTGTTGCACAGGTTACAGGTAGTTCAGAATGCGGCAGCCAGGCTTCTTCTGGACATCCCTGCCAGAAGCAGTGTGAGACAACATCTGAGAGAGCTGCACTGGCTGCCTGTAGCTGAACGGGTGAAATTCAAATCCCTTGTAATAGCTTATCGCGCTCTTCATGCCTTAGGTCCAATCTATCTCCAAAAACGCTTTTCCTTTTATGTTCCACCAAGACTACTCCGTTCTACACACCATCTCCTGTCCACGGTTCCCCGGTTTCGATTACAGAGGATGGGAGGCAGCTCACTTAGTGAGAAAGCCGCTCTGGCCTGGAATGCGCTACCGTTTGCCCTACGTGCCCGTTCTTTTCAACAAAAAAACTGAAAACATTCCTCTTCAACTAAGCTGGCCATCTACCACCTCTCAAGGCTCGCGCTGGGACACTCTTGCAGTATCCGAGCGCGGTATAAATGGAAATAACATAACATAACATAACATTAGCCAGGATTAGAACTACAATATTCCTAGAACTAAATGTTACTCTGGAACTCAGAAGTTTGCTTAGAGAATCTTGGAACACCTGATCAATGTCTCTACTTTATACCAGTCTCAAATCCTCAATATCTAATAAAAGCTGCAGGATAAAGCTTCTATTCAGTGGACCCAGTTACCTATCAAACAGAGAAACAAAATTCAGGGTATTAGATAAATGGCCATGCCCTGGTCCTTCAATTAGATTATTACTCTGCCTTGGACCAGCCCACGATTTAAGGATTTGAGCTAGTGGAAAAAAAGGGGGAGCCTCCCCATTGAGAATCCTCCAATATTTAAGTCAGTACCGGGGAAGAATCAGCACAAGAGAGAATTGGGGGAACTCTGTCAGAGATCCGCCCTGCCTCTTGGGGAGCTCCATTAAACTCAACATCTGTGCTCACTGATTCTACAAAGACTATCCCAGCAACATCCTTCCCTGTTCCAATGTCCAACCCACCACAGTTATTATGGACTGTTACCCCCATATCCGTGAGCCCCTTCTCCTGCCCCTGGCTGCCTGAAATTGGTAATTCTGATATAATAGAATAAGGGAGCAGATTATTTTCTTCTGGGGACTCAAACTCCTGACCAGTAAGAGGTCCGGCCTTCATCAACTCTTTTACTTTTTGAGGCTGCATAATGGTATCGGACTCTTCAAGGGTGTTAGAAAACCTCAGTTTTTTAGGCTTATGCTTCATAATGTGTTGGATCCTTTTCTTTTTCTCCTTGCGGGATTTTGCCCGATTACAACCAGAGGGAGAGGATCCCTTCATGGGAGAGACACCATCTTGTTTAGTCCTTGACAGTTTAACACTAGGAGGGTCATTTTGTAAAACTACAGCCCCGGAGTAAGGGGGACCCTTTTTTTAAAAATCGGGAAAGCGGGAGGAGAATTCTCAAGTACAGATACATTTACATTTGCCCCTTGGGCAGCCTGGCGTTGGTCCCCAAATACATGGTTTGGGAAGGAAGAACATGGCATATTGGCACTCTCCTTAGTGGCCTCAAAGATATCTTTGGATTGCCCAATAAGAGTGGTCCCAGAACCATCATAATTTCCCACCTGAACTCCCATTTCTGCCACCCCATTTATTGCCACTATATTAGTCTGGGAAGCCTGAGATCTGATTTCAATGCCCCTTGCTTCCATCCCTGGATGTAAACCAAAAGAGGTGAGGTGCTGCACCCCCCTTAAAATGGTGGACTACACATCCAGAACATGATCAGAATTAGCAATTGTTTTATCCAACAAAGCCAAGATTGAGGAAAGAATCCTCTCTACAGAAAATAAGATATTGGGGTGGTGGGCCCTCCACCTACCCTTCCCATCGATTCCCACATTTGATGACTGGATGAGGGCTTGTGTCCCTGTGCATATAGGGACATCACATTTCAGGGATTCCATTGAACCTAAAAGAGAGACACTCGAAGAATGCGTACTGCTATACAAAGCTCGTAATGGAGGATGACTAAAAGGACAGTCCAAAGACGAACTCAATACCATGTCTGAGGCAACTGGCGATTTTAAATTAGCCTCCCTAACTCGGTTTGTCTCCATGAGAATGGCAATGTCCGGCAAAGAATAGTCCTCCAATACATCGGGATCACCGCTACACACATCGCCAAAAGGTTCCCTGTGAGTCACTCGAGGGGCCTCTTTAGATGAAGACATTCCTAACACAGGCGGAACATTTAGGACAACAGATAGGGCTATAGGACTCTTATACCATCTTATACCGACCGACGATGTTTGTCTCTGAAACAGCCTTTGCGTCCTGTATGTCCATTTTTCCCACTGCTTCCCCTGAGCGACATGGCTCACTGAACTGACTTTGGGGAATGGGCTGCTGCACTGGGTTATGCTTGAGGAAATTAATCTGACGTGGGGCTGTGCCCTGAGAGAGGACCGTAACTAAACTCAGCTCGTCTTCTTTGTTTATGCCTGTAGACATCCCCAATTCCTTGTTTCCTACCCCTCTCCCCCTCTTTGAGAACAAAGACAGCACAGAGGGATGGGACTTCAAGAGGGATAAATGGGCTTGGGGCTTCTTTCACCAAATAGTTTTTAAACGTTTAGGGGAGCTGGTGTGATTAGCAATAGGACCAGTTGAACCTGAAGGGGTGCTTAAACGTCCAGAATGCAGGCACCTAGAAGGCATCTTCAAACCCACCTTATAGAACCTTAAAAATGTTGTCCACAGATATCCACAAGTGTCCACTTGACCACAGATGCCATAAACGCCCAATGCCTACTTTCTCTCTTTCCTCCACTCTGCGACTCTTCTCAGCGACTCCACAATAAATGTTAACCTGCTTCCTAGAAGGTGAAGCAGGGGCACACAAGGGCACATAGGTGAGCACAGGAGAGCTTGCAAGTGAGGAATAAGTGAGGAATAAGTATGCGTATAGGGAGCAGACTCCCTCCCCGAGGCACAAACCACACAAGCCTAGTACTGGCCACCTCCTCACCAACGGGGGTGGGGGGCTGCGGCCTAGGCCAGTCCCCAACACAAGCACACAGCACACAAAGACAGCATCTGCCCCCCTCTTGTTGCTTGCTGCTTATATGCTGGTTGTATGCTGCTTATGTGCTGCTGCTGCTCCCTCTATGCAGCCCTCAGCCTTAGTCTTCTCATATCCTGCACCAGAGCAAGCTCCCCCAGTGCTACCACAACTCCCCTGTGCAGTAAGGACCAAGGAGTGGGGGGGGGGGTGTGAGCCTACCGCTCCATGGGAAGTCAGTGAAGGCTGAATCAGCACTAGAGCTCAAACTTAAAATAGAGTGCAGTTTTCTATGTGCTTCTATGTCTTTGGCAGAACCTGTTTCCGTCCTCGGAGCAGCACAGAAAGGGAAGTGTCGTGGGGTTTTGGCCAGTGGTACCCTAGATCGTGGAGCCCCAAAACTGCGTGAATTGTTATAGCCAAGATCGAGGGCTATAAAATAGAGCTTAAAAAAGGGAGCTTTATAGAAGGGCTTTTCAAAGGCTTTAAAAGCCTAAAAAGAAACAAGAACCTAAGGCCTGCAAGCTCCCAGGTAAAATGACTTCTGAGGCTGTGAGGCAGAGAGGGCCCAAGTGGGAGCACAGCAGGCTGACCACGAGCCGCACCCAGACCTGGCCGCTTCCGCAGGGGCCCGGGCTCATGCTCTGCGAACGGTGTCTAATACCGTCACACTCGGGCATCTTACCTCGCCTCCCGCTGGCTCTGCTCCTCTCAGTTCCCTGTCCTGCGACTGATTTTGCCGGGCCCAAAGTCTTCGCCTGCTCCCTCGGGCCCGATGCGTTACAGAGCCGCAACCTGCTGCTTGCTGCTGCCAAGTGATGCGCAGAATGCAATGCACCTACAGCTACTGGCAATTGCTTGCTTCCACATTCCAGCCCATTGTTTTTCACCCACTATGCCACTTAAGAGGTCAGCCATTTGTCGCCCAACAGGAACAGTTCAGCCCAAACTGTCAGACCAGTGTAGTGACCTGCTGGTCACTGTTCTAGTTGTTCTGTTCACCAGCCACTCCCGAGGGCTGGCCACACCCATCCACCACAGGCGTCACAGGATATGTGGCCCTGTCAATAAAAGGGGCCGGGCGCACGTGCCCTGGGCCAGTTCTATCAAGTAACTATGGGTGTCTGTGTAGTCATTATGCATGCATGAGGGCCTAGGGCCCTGCACCATTACAGCCAGGTCCTCTCAAAAAGGAAGCACAAGCAACCCCAGCCACGTCTGACCTTATCAGACCTCATCAATGATAGCGTTCTCCATCTTGGGCATAGTGCCTCTGCCCATACAGCGGTCTAACTTTTAGGACCGTATTGCGCATGTGCAGAGGACCCTCAACACATACAGGACAAACCTTTGTGTGATCGTTTTGAATTCTCGTTCACAATGATTACGCTTATGTGATTAATTCTATGATGTAATTTAGCCGATCAGTTAGTCTGCTGCCAGCCTACAAGCAACAATCCTGTGCTGCTATTTCTAGTCATCTTAATTTTTTGCCTATGTTTTGCTTTGTTTATTGGGCTTATTGCTATTTATACTACTTCTTTTGACTTCCTACCATAGTCCCGTTCCTCTTGAGAGTAGTACCTTTTAGTAGCTTTTAGGACTGCACTTAAGTAGCTTAGTAGCTTTTAGGACTGCACTGAGCATGTGCAGAAGGCCCTTAACAAATATAAAGGCCAACTCCTTCGCAGGAAGGCCTCCAGTGCACCAAAGTCTGCATGTGTCCATGCCCAGTCGCCACCAGAAATGCTGCCCAGTGGCCCGGGAAGCATTCAAAACAGTATTGAGCAGGTGATCGTACATACCACCCGGAAAAGGGGGGCCAGGATAAGGGAGGTGGGGCTCTCGAGGGCTGACTGGTCATATGTTAGGCTCAATATGTGGAGACCCCCACACCACTACTCCTACACCAGGACTAGGGGATTAGGGGAGGATATGGCAAAGGCACATTACAGAGCATGCCAACACAGACTGTAGGAAGCTGGAAACAAGACGGAGAAACTATTGACATGGATAGTAAGACGCAAAGAGGGACAGAGGTGGATCAGAACTTTGGAACCCGAGAAGGGTACGACAATCAGCAGGGCGGCTGAGACAGCCCAGACATTTGCGTTGCACTTAGCCGAGTGTGTGGGAGACCCGGGGAGCTAGAGAGAAATTCATAGCGGATATTCCCCCACAGGTCCTGAAAGAAGATCACAGACCGATGCTCGACCAGGGGGAGGCAGCGTTAGAGGAATCAATTAGACAACTTAAGAGAAGAAAGACCTCAGGGCCAAATGGGTTTCTTTCAGAGTTTTTAAAAGTGTGGGAGGGAAGCTGACGGGCCTGCTCCAAGACATATTTTACAAGGTCAAAGAAAGCACTGGTCCTTTTCCAGACCGATTACGCTGCTGAACAAAGAGGTTAAGATACAGGTCCTCGCGAATCATCTTCTACTTGTCATAAATAAATTGGTAGCCCCTGATTAATCTAGCTTTATGCCCTTACGGTTGGTTCACGCTCCCTGACTTGCGGCTCTATTACTGGTTGGCCCAATTGCAGGGAGTTAATGAAGGGCATTCACTGCCCAGCAGAAGTCGGTAGTACTAGAAGACAGGCGAATTATGGACCTGGAGGGATACATCCATAGGCTGTACAGTACACAATGACTGGTTAGATCTTTCTCCCCGACAGACTTAGGGCCTGATTCTGACTTTAGCGGTGTGGCAGTGGAGCCACCACACCACCACCCTGCTGCCACACCATCAAAGCTGTCGAACACAGCCCACCAGATTACGAGTTTCCTCGTGTCTAGCAGGCGGTGCTTTGGCAGGTCCAAGGCGGTGCCTATTAAAAAGGCACCGCAACGGGAGTGCCAAAGGCTGTTTGTGCACGGCATGGACTGTGCAGTCCTAGCAATGCAGGAAAGGGGGTGAATGCACACAGGGGAGAACAACATGTACCGCCTTGCAGGTACCCCAGGGCCCTGAGGAAACAGGGGACCCCACAAGTTTCCTCACTGCCACAATTTTCATAGCGGGCTCACCACCATGAAAACTGTGGTGGTGAGGAAGAGCAGAATATGCTTGGCGGTGCAGCAGCGGCACTGCCAGCATCTTTCTGGGCTAGACCGCCGCGCCACCGCCGAGGTATTGTGGATCACTGGTGTTTGCGGCGGTGGGACCTCCGCACTCATACTGCGCCGGTCAGACCGCCAGTGCGGCGGTTCCTGCCATGCCACCGCGAGTATGGCCATCCTATGGACCGACGGCCTCATAATCAGGCCCTTAGTAATTACAATATGGAGGACAGTAACACATTTAATAGGAGGGGAGGGGAGGGTACGCAGGGGAGTGGAGGGTGATGCTGGAAACCCCCTTGTTGGACTCAAACGAGCTGAAAGAGCTCCGGTCTCTGGAGGGGCAGAGACTATGGGGTATGCTGGGCAACAATAACACTTTAAGGGTCAGAAATTTACTTCCTTTAGCCTGGTCAGATCACTATGTAGTCTTCTTTGCCCTGGTTATCAAACAGCCCAGCCCCAATATCAAAACTAGATCCACCACTACCATTGCTCATGCCTGGCATAACATCCAAGCAGATCTCTTTTCTAAAGCCCTTAAGGACTAGACAGTCATACTTTCTTCTGATCCTGACACAGCGGTTTCTCAATATACTGAATGGCTAGACACCACTGTCAATCTCTTAGACCCAGCAAAAAAGTTGAGGTCTAAGCTGCTTAACGCATCAACCGCATGGTTTACATCCAAGCTTAAAGAGCTCAAACAAAGCTATCGCAGACAAGAGAAGAGGTGGAGGTCCAACAACAAAAGTGAGAAAAAATACAAATACAGGCTATGTGTAACTAACTATAAAATGCTAATCGCCAAGAAAAAAGCCAAATTCTTCACTAGGAAGATAGAAGAATCCAAAACCTTCACCATAGAGTTATTCCAAACTGTCACCATGCTGACTTAGGATTTGCTTAAAATTCCTGCCCTATCACTCAATCTTTTTGCAACTCCCTGGTTACCTTATTTTCTGCAAATGGTGGAGCTAATATTTAACAAATTTACATTGTCTACCCTTCCTACCTGCAGCAATAGGCCAAAATGAATTGCTTTAATAATTTTACCATGCCATCTTTAGAATTGGTCACCAATCTATAGCAATCTACATCTTCCGGCTCTCCTGCCAACCCTTGACCCCCAGGGTAGCCAAGCTAGTGGCAGAAGACATCGCGCTTCAACTCACATCTATTTTCTGTCACATGTTTCAGACAGGCATTTTCCAACCTGCTTGGAAGAAAGCATTGGTGCTTCCCTTGCTAAAAAAGGCTACTTTGGATCCCAAAGACCCAAACAACTGCTGGCCCATCTCGTGTCTTCCTCTGCCCAAACAAATCGTAGAGAAAATCATGAACATCCAACTCTTGGAGTTCATCCACTCTAACAACCTTCTGGATGCTACTCAATTTGGCTTCCATAGCCGCCACAGCACGGAGACTGCCCTTGTCTGGGCGACCGAAGAGATCAGGCATGCGCTCGATCAGGGAGGAGGAGTGGCCCTCATCCTGCTTGGTCTCTCAGTGGCCTTTGACAGTGTCTGCCACCAACTGCTAATGGACTGACTATCTAACATAGTCATCTGTGGCTCAGCCTGAGATCTGCTGAAATGTTTTCTTTCTGGACGCGAGCAATCGGTGCAGATCGGTGAGCTTGTTTCTCATTCCTGCTCAATCCTCTGCAGGGTCCCTCAGGGGTCCTCGCTTAGTTCGACCCTTTTCAATCTTTACGTGCCCCCTTTGGCAGAGCTAATACATTCCTATGGCTTCTCCTTGGCTACCTATGCAGATGACACTCAAATTGTCGTCTCCTTAGCTAAAGATGAGCCTGGCGCAGTATGAAATTCTGTGACTGCATGCAGGCGGTTAACAGCTGGATGGGAAGGAACTGCTTAAAATGAAACTCTGACAAAACTGAAGTGATTCTCTTCAGTGCCCAAACCTGTTTCTGGACCCCGTACTGCTGGCCTCAGGATATGGACTCCTTACCTACACCTGCTAGAAAGGCTTGCAATCTCGGCAGTCCTTATTGATGATAAACTGTGCTTCACCAACCAAGTGAATGCAGTGACTTCTTTAGCCTTTCTTATGCTAAGAACGCTCAGAAAGATACTTCTCTGCATTCCTGTTCATCTCCAGAAAAACTCTGATCTCGTCATTAATGATGGTGAAACTTAATTACTGCAATAGTCTTTATCTCAATGCTCACCAATACATCCTAAACAAATTGCAAACCTTGCAGAATGCCACGGCTAGACTTCTTTTAAAGATCCTGAATTACCATTCAGTATCAAAGTCTATCAGGAAATTACATTAGCTTCCGGTCGGGCAGAGGATCGCTTTCAATTTTTGTTTTGTATTGTTTCTAAAGCTCTTCAGGGCTCTGGGCCTCAGTGGCGGCTGTATCAGGGTAGAGTGGCAGGGAGGTTTGGATGATGAGAAAAAAGAAAAGAAAACCACTTACCTTGCGCTCGCCGTATCGAAGACTCAGTGCTCTTCTGCTGCACTGCACAGGCTCCCAGACTCCCCTGCGGACAATCCTGATGCTGCTCTCATGCATGAGAGCAGCGCCAGGATTGGCTTGAGCTCCTTTGATTTGAGCTCCCAGAGAGACTGGGAGCCAGTGCCTGCTGTCTCTAACCCGGCGATGCAGTTCAGGTTGGAGACATGCAGTGCGAATGTCGGTTTGGCCGTCCTAAGACGGATGGCCAAACACACTTGTGCACTTACAGCAGTGCTGAAACACTCCCCCTCCATCCTCGTATCGACTGGCCAAGCCAAGACTTGTTCATATTAAAAATAAAACGATAATAAACCTGTGTTATTATCGTTTTCTTTTTCAAGTTTTGCGGATGCTGGCGTGGGGGGGGAGGCGACGCTCCTCCGTCATAGTGGAGGAGTCGACGCTGCTGGCCCTGAATTCCTACAACACAAACTCAGATGGTACACCACAGGCAGGACTTTTTGCTCCACACATGTTAAACTCCTAGTGGTTCCCAGATTTAAGTGGCCAGCTTCACAGAGGTATTCAACCTACTGCAAGTAGGTGGTAACCCATTTGCAAATGGGAAAGGGTCTTCAAGGGATTCCTTCTCCTTCATGAATGTTTGTAAAAACATTTTTTAAGAGCAGGCAGTGGCCCCATGGGACTACTGCCTACTCTTAAATAGTGAAAAGAAAACTTTTTTTTTTTTTTTAAAGCATCCTATTTTTATTTAAGGAAAATGGGCTGCATTTTAAAAAAGTTTGCTTTGTTGAAAAGCAATCAAGGCATGGTGGTTTGCTGACCCCAGCAGGCCCCCATCCCTGTGATTTTAGCGATCCCTAATGGTTCGCAAATTGCGACCTACCTCATTAATATGCATGAGGTAGGTCTATTTGCGGCGCCCTAGGAATTACTACTGAAACTCCAAAGAGTTTCATACATTAGGAATAATGATTTCCTAATTGAGATTCGGAAATAATCGCAATTAGGAAATCGGTATTCCTAATTTTAGTACATCTAGCCTCTAGTTAACAAATGCAAATAATGATAAGAAATGAAACAGTTAACATTATAAAACACAATGAAGGCTGCTCATGGCGTCAGATCAGCATCAAAATTGTCTGATCTTCCCTCAAGGGGGCCACAAAGCGAAGGCAAAAAATAGGCACCCCCAAAGGGGAGTGACCCCAGGGGTAGCTTCTCTAACATACAGAAACGTATTCCCTGGTGTCTAGTGATTCTCCAACACCCCCTGGGGCAGAGCAGCCTAAAATCTGGCTGATCTGCCCCCCCCGGGGGGGAGTGTAGAAAACATAGGATATAGACGGCTAATATTGGGGAACTCTAAATTTGCTCAACTCAAATGTCTGCTTTTCTATCAAAGTTTTTAAGCATAGGATTAGCACAGTGCCATTCACTCCGAGATAGAAAGGGACAAAGCCTTTTGCCATTTCTTCAGCAAAGTTGTTAAGCATAGGATTAGCACAGAGCCATCCATGCCGAGCTGTAAAATGACAAAAGCATTTTACCACTCCAGGCACAGTATTACAGCTTTGAATTGGCAAAATACCAACCAAGCCAACCTGAAATGAATAAAAGCAACCTCTGACACGTGTTTCGCTATCATTATAGCTCTTCAGAGAGGTTTAGCTTTGTCCAGACACAAGGGAGCACCCAGTATAAGTCAAAACAATACCCTTTCAGGCATAGAGTGACCATAAATTATGCAAACAAGAAGCAGAGAACTCTGGGTAGTTCCCAAGTTTAGGTGGAGAACAGCTCCTGTATAGAGCACCCTCAACACCAGCAGCACTCTAAATTTGTTCAACTCAAATGTCTGCTTTTCTGTCAATATCTTTAAGCATAGGATTAGCACAGTGCCATCCACGCCAAGATAGAAAGGGACAAAGCCTTTTGCCATTTCTACAGCAAAGTTTTTCAACATAGGATTAGCACAGTGCCATCCATGCCAACCTACTACAAAAGTTAAATTAGTATAGTAGGTGCACTACTACTGAGTAATACTACTTCTAACATATATTAAGTGGGTGGCTGTGTGACTGTATGTATCCTTGTGTGTATGGGTGTGTAAGTGACTGTATGGGTGCATAAGTCGGTGTGTGAGTAGCTTTGTGGGTGAGTGAGATGCTGTGTGAATGGCGGTATTGGTGACTGAGTGGATGAGTCAGTGGCTGTATGGGTGAGTGAGTGGTAGTGGCTCTACAGGTAGGTAAGTGGGTGTGTAGTGACTGCATGGGTGAGTGAGTGGGTCTCTGAATGGCTGTATGAGTGAGTGACATTGTGTGTAAGTGGCTATATGGGTGAGTGAGTGGCTGATTGAGTGGGTGTTTAGTTAAGTGAGTGTCTGTGTGAATGGCTGTATGGGTGAGTGAGCAGATGTCTGAGTGCTTCTATGGATGGTTGTATGGGTGTGTGAGTGAGTGTGTGAATGCTTATATATGTGAGTGAGTGGGTGTGTGAGTTACTGTGTAGGTAAATAAGTAGGTGCGTGAGTAGCTGTATGAGTGAGTATGTGGCTAGGTGAGTGGCTGGATGGGTGAGTGACTGGTTGTATTTGTGGTTTTATGGGTGAGTGAATGG
Source organism: Calotriton arnoldi (assembly GCA_963921515.1). Taxonomy (NCBI): domain Eukaryota; kingdom Metazoa; phylum Chordata; class Amphibia; order Caudata; family Salamandridae; genus Calotriton; species Calotriton arnoldi. The sequence continues at coordinate 533,671 of CAWUFW010002725.1, forward strand.
TTGTGTGAGTGGCTGTATGGGTGAGTGGGTGTATGAGTGCCTCTATGGAGGAGTGAGTGGGTGTGTGAGTACTGGTATTTGTCTGTGAATGGGTATGTGAGTGGTTGTGTGGGAGTGGGCATACAAGAGATTGTATGGGGGTGTGAGTGGGTATGTGAGGGGTTCTGCTGATGATGTCATCAATGATTTCACTGACCATGTCATGAGTGATGTAATATGTGAGGTCATAAGCAGTGCATTGCAGGGGTATAAGTTACAGTTAACTCAGGTAACTATAATTGCTGAATTCCACTGGTTTTGTACGAGTGAAATCTGAGCCTAACTATAATGTCCCTGTTTTTCAGTGAACTTCTAAGTTTTTTAAATTCTATTTCCTAACTATAACAACCCTGTAACCTTTGGTTTATAAATGGATTTCTAAGGTTTTTCAAATTCTATTTTCTAACTATAACGTCCCTGTAACCTTTGTTTTTTCAAATGAATTTCTATGGTTTTTAAATTAGTAGTCATGTTTGCAGAGTGGTGGAGAAAGGGGGCTGGGCCTCTGACCAGCTCTCAGGAATCCTGCTGTATTGGACTTTTTGAAGGTAACCAGAGTGCTTCTTGGCCCCCAAGAACCCTCAGCATTTAAGAGGACTTCATCCCCCAACCAGCAGTGCACCAGGTGGCGCGTTTGCAGAGTGGTGGAGAAAGGGGGCATGGCCTCTGAAGACCTCTCAGCAAGTCCTCTGTGTGGGACTTACTGCAGGTAACAGGTGGGCTTGATGGCCCCCAAGGACACTCTAGAGCCAAGGGGACTTTATCCCCCAACCTGCAGTGCACCAGGAGGCACGTTTGCAGAGTGGTGGTGAAAGGGGGCGTGGCCTCCGGAGTCTTCTCAAGAATCGCACCCTGTGGGACTTTCTGTAGGTAACAGGAGGGTTTGTTGGACCCCAAGGACCCTCTGGTGCGAAGGGGACTTCATTCTCAACCAGCAGTGCACCAAGCGGCACTTTTGTAGAGTGGTGGAGAAGGGGGCGTGGCCTCCAACAACCTCTCAGCAATCCTGCATTGTTGGACTTACTAGAGGAAACAGGAGGGGTAGTTGGCCCTCAAGGACCCTTAAAAGTGATGGGGACTTTATCCCCCAAATAGTAGTGCACCAGGAGATGCGTTTGCAGAGTGGTGGAGACATGGGGTGTGGCCTCCAACAACCTCTCAGCAATCCCACTGTGTGGGACTCACTGGAGGTAACAGCAAGGGTAGATGGCCCCCAAGGACCCTAGGGAGTCAAGGGGACTTCAACCCCCAACTAGTAATGCACCAAGAGGTGCGTTTGCAGAGTGGTGGTAAAAGGGTGCGGGCCTCTGGTGATTGCTGATCTCTTTTTTATAATGCTTATTATTAGAGAAGGGGGACCACGTGACCCCCTTCCTTGGGCCAATTTCAGCCCCGGGGACTTCATCCTCTGGAGCCCGGCCTTTTTTTAAAATTTATTTTTCCGGCCTTTTTCTTTTCTTTTTGTTTAAAAAAACCAAGGGGTTGGTGGCCCTTCTCCTGGGCCGATTTTGGCCTGGGATCCCTATTCCCACGGGGCCCGGCCTCTATTGTGGGTGCCCTGCTTCCACCCAGGACACCTACTATGTTGGCTCTGTGGGGGGATCATCAAGGCCCCCGTGGTCCCTGCCAGTTCCCCGCCACCTGCAAGAGCCACCTTGCTTTTACAGAGAGAGAGCTGCAAAACATGCAGCTCCCTCTCTGTAGAAGCAATTGTGCTCTGCTTTCAGCAAGCAAGAGCATTTTTAATGCTCTTTCTTGCTGAAAGAGGAGCACAGTTTGCTATGGCTTGGCAGGAGCAGTAAAGTTCCTTCCAAGCTATAGCAAACAGCTATGTCCCAGGGGTGGGCACCCTGGGACATAGCAGAGCAGTCCCTGGGGGGTGGCGGTCCCCAGGGCCATGTAGTGCACAAGACAACCCCAGAGGTGGTGGTCCCCGGGGCTGCAGGGGCTGTGTGGGCCCCGGAATATAATTGTAAAGAGTTTCATTTTAGCCCCGGGGAGGTGGTGCTCCCTGGGTCTGCAGGGGGGCAGTGTGCCCCCCCTGCATTAATGTTTTATTTTGCCTCAGGAGTTGGTGGTCCCCGGGCCGTGGGGGGCCATGAGGACCCCGCATTAATTGCAGATTTTGCCCTGGGAAGGTGGCGGTCCCCAGGGCATGGGGGTTGCCGAGCAGGCAAACCCCGCATTTTTTTTCTAATCAAGCCCGAGGGAGGTGGTGGTCCCTGGGGCATGGGGGGGTCCAAGAGGCCCCCCAATCATGTTTTGCATGTGGCCCCGGGGAGGTGGTGGTCTCTGGGGCCTCGTGGGGTCGGAGAGACCCCCCGCTTATTAAGAAATAAGCCCCGGGGAGGTGTGGTCCCCAGGACAATAAGCTGCCCGGGGGGGCCTGCACGCCCTCCTCCCTTATCTGAATGACCCCTGGACCTGGCCCTCATGGGGGCCAATAACTAAATAAGCGAGGGAGCCCGTGCTTCATTTTTTTAAACATTTTCTGCAGGATCCATGGATCCCGCAATTTAAAAAAAAATAACTAAATGCTTTTTTAGCTTTGCTGGGTCCCTGTAGGGTGTTTCTACCCTGCCCCCCCATTTAAAACAAATATTTTTTCAGTGACTCGGTTCAAGCTGAGTCACAAGATGGCTGCCAACACTTCCTGGCTTGAAGTGTTGGCAGCCAATCAGATCTTGGCACGAGATACGGAGGGGTCGCGGATCCTCCGCATCCCTAGATATACAATTAGAAATTTCCTTGAATAACTGCGCAACTACTGAACGGATTTACACCATTAACAAAAAGGTCGCTTTCTGGACCAACAGCTACCTTTCTGCTAAATTTGGTGTAATTCCATTCAGCAGTTCGGGCTGTAGCCATATCTGAAGTTCCTATGGAAATTAACATGGGGAAAAACGTCAAGACAGCAGCTGAATTAAGTGAACTAGTTTTGAAAATTTTGCCAGGATTCGTCAAATGACGCCAAAGTTATTGGCAAATGAAAAAAACGCTCTTCCTATGTAAAATATATCCTAATTATAACTACCTACTGATTATATATATATATATATATATATATATATATATATATATATATATATATATATATATATATATATATATATATATATATATATATATATATATATATCCAAGAAAACTGCGAGGCTCATTACCGGAATGCAAGGACGTTTATGCCTGCACCTTAAAAGTAAATACATCTTTCTACTCGAAATGTGCTGGGATTCATTAGGATTCCAGTTGGAAAATCGGACTATGAGTGTGAGGTATTGTGGGGTCTGTATGCACGAACACCAGTCATGTGACTTCGAGAGTTTTAAAAGGTGCGCCTACACGCACAGGACAATGTTTGTTCTCCTCCTGTGATCAAGGCGGAATGTCTGCCGAAATGCGTAAGGACAATGGAGAATTCCTGCGCAACCTTACCTGTGAATAAACGTCCTTGCATTCCGGTAATGAGCCTCGCAGTTTTCTTGGATGTTAAATTGATGGGCGTCTCCGTGTCCATCTGAGCGAGGCTGCCCTGAAGGGTTGGTGGCTCCTGAGACGGAGGTGTTTTGGCTGTATGTGAATCCTGGAGCATGACCCACTCGTCGCTGCATACCTAACCCGGGTTATGCTAATGTAGCAAAGTTGCAGCGAAAAGGAAGGGATTTAGCATGGGGAACTCCCTATGCTGATCGTGCCGGATCAGGGCGTTGCCACAGGTTACCTGCAACATCAAGCATCAGCGAAAGTGACTATGATCATCAGACTGGTAATTTTAATCCCACACTGGACTCTGCCTACACCTTAAAAGTAACTACATCTTTCTACTCGAAATGTGCTGGGATTCATTAGGATTCCAGTTGGAAAATCGGACTATGAGTGTGAGGCATTGTGGGGTCTGTATGCGCGAACACCAGTCATGTGACTTCGAGAGTTTTAAAAGGTACGCCTACACGCACAGGACAATGTTTGTTCTCCTCCTGTGATCAAGGCGGAATGTCTGCCGAAATGCGTAAGGACAATGGAGAATTCCTGCGCAACCTTACCTGTGAATAAACGTCCTTGCATCCCGGTAATGAGCCTCGCAGTTTTCTTGGATGTTAAATTGATGGGCGTCTCCGTGTCCATCTGAGCGAGGCTGCCATGAAGGGTTGGTGGCTCCTGAGACGGAGGTGTTTTGGCTGTATGTGAATCCTGGAGCATGACCCACTCGTCGCTGCATACCTAACCCGGGTTATGCTAATGTAGCAAAGTTGCAGCGAAAAGGAAGGGATTTAGCATGGGGAACTCCCTATGCTGATCGTGCCGGATCAGGGCGTTGCCACAGGTTACCTGCAACATCAAGCATCAGCGAAAGTGACTATGATCATCAGACTGGTAATTTTAATCCCACACTGGACTCTGCCTGCACCTTAAAAGTAAATACATCTTTCTACTCGAAATGTGCTGGGATTCATTAGGATTCCAGTTGGAAAATCGGACTATGAGTGTGAGGCATTGTGGGGTCTGTATGCGCGAACACCAGTCATGTGACTTCGAGAGTTTTAAAAGGTGCGCCTACACGCACAGGACAATGTTTGTTCTCCTCCTGTGATCAAGGCGGAATGTCTGCCGTAATGCGTAAGGACAATGGAGAATTCCTGCGCAACCTTACCTGTGAATAAACGTCCTTGCATTCCGGTAATGAGCCTCGCAGTTTTCTTGGATGTTAAATTGATGGGCGTCTCCGTGTCGATCTGAGCGAGACTGCCCTGAAGGGTTGGTGGCTCCTGAAACGGAGGTGTTTTGGCTGTATGTGAATCCTGGAGCATGACCCACTCGTCGCTGCATACCTAACCCGGGTTATGCTAATGTAGCAAAGTTGCAGCGAAAAGGAAGGGATTTAGCATGGGGAACTCCCTATGCTGATCGTGCCGGATCAGGGCATTGCCACAGGTTACCTGCAACATCAAGCATCAGCGAAAGTGACTATGATCATCAGACTGGTAATTTTAATCCCACACTGGACTCTGCCTTCACCTTAAAAGTAACTACATCTTTCTACTCGAAATGTGCTGGGATTCATTAGGATTCCAGTTGGAAAATCGGACTATGAGTGTGAGGCATTGTGGGGTCTGTATGCACGAACACCAGTCATGTGACTTCAAGAGTTTTAAAAGGTGCGCCTACACGCACAGGACAATGTTTGTTCTCCTCCTGTGATCAAGGCGGAATGTCTGCCGAAACGCGTAAGGACAATGGCGAATTCCTGCGCAACCTTACCTGTGAATAAATGTCCTTGCATTCCGGTAATGAGCCTCGCAGTTTTCTTGGATGTTAAATTGATGGGCGTCTCCGTGTCCATCTGAGCGAGGCTGCCCTGAAGGGTTGGTGGCTCCTGAGACGGAGGTGTTTTGGCTGTATGTGAATCCTGGAGCATGACCCACTCGTCGCTGCATACCTAACCCGGGTTATGTTAATGTAGCAAAGTTGCAGCGAAAAGGAAGGGCTTTAGCATGGGGAACTCCCTATGCTGATCGTGCCGGATCAGGGCGTTGCCACAGGTTACCTGCAACATCAAGCATCAGCGAAAGTGACTATGATCATCAGACTGGTAATTTTAATCCCACACTGGACTCTGCCTGCACCTTAAAAGTAAATACATCTTTCTACTCGAAATGTGCTGGGATTCATTAGGATTCCAGTTGGGAAATTGGACTATGAGTGTGAGGCATTGTGGGGTCTGTATGCGCGAACACCAGTCATGTGACTTTGAGAGCTTTAAAAGGTGCGCCTACACGCACAGGACAATGTTTGTTCTCCTCCTGTGATCAAGGCGGAATGTCTGCCGAAACGCGTAAGGACAATGGAGAATTCCTGCGCAACCTTACCTGTGAATAAACGTCCTTGCATTCCGGTAATGAGCCTCGCAGTTTTCTTGGATGTTAAATTGATGGGCGTCTCCGTGTCCATCTGAGCGAGGCTGCCCTGAAGGGTTGGTGTCTCCTGAGACGGAGATGTTTTGGCTGTATGTGAATCCTGGAGCATGACCCACTCGTCGCTGCATACCTAACCCGGGTTATGCTAATATAGCAAAGTTGCAGCGAAAAGGAAGGGATTTAGCATGGGGGAACTCCCTATGCTGATCGTGCCGGATCAGGGCGTTGCCACAGGTTACCTGCAACATCAAGCATCAGCGAAAGTGACTATGATCATCAGACTGGTAATTTTAATCCCACACTGGACTCTGCCTGCACCTTAAACTTAAAAGTAAATACATCTTTCTACTCGAAATGTGCTGGGATTCATTAGGATTCCAGTTGGAAAATCGGACTATGAGTGTGAGGCATTGTGGGGTCTGTATGCGCGAACACCAGTCATGTGACTTCGAGAGTTTTAAAAGGTGCGCCTACACGCACAGGACAATGTTTGTTCTCCTCCTGTGATCAAGGCGGAATGTCTGCCGAAACGCGTAAGGACAATGGAGAATTCCTGCGCAACCTTACCTGTGAATAAACGTCCTTGCATTCCGGTAATGAGCCTCGCAGTTTTCTTGGATGTTAAATTGATGGGCGTCTCCGTGTCCATCTGAGCGAGGCTGCCCTGAAGGGTTGGTGGCTCCTGAGACGGAGGTGTTTTGGCTATATATATATATATATATATATATATATATATATATATATATATATATATATATTTTCCACCAACTCAAAAATACGCTGCACTCTTCCAGGGGGTTGTTTCAAACGGTTTATTTATGCCATGGAACTTCTCCTTCCCTCACCAACGCGTTTCGACCAGCAGGTCTTGATCACGGTGCAACAATTTGTCCCTCTACCATTTCTAATATTTATACCTCTTGCCCAGCTAGCATATTAGGTGCATTCTGGGTCAGGTAGTTTTTTGCAAGGAACACCCAAAATCGTGTAAAAGCAAAAGCTATTAAAGTGCAACTCCAAAATAAAATACAACTATTTCTATCAACATTTTGTCAATTTGGGGGATATTAATCATTCGGAGTGAAATACAGTTGATATTGTATAAATTGGCATTTCGAGGTTTACTAGTTCACATGAATCACAGTCTCAGTGACATTGTCAAGTACCTGTACCAAAACTTTAACCTTCCGCAGGAACAGACGATAACTCCTCAATTCCCAAACTCTGCTACTGCAAACTACAGGCTCACACGCAGCAAAGAGGGGGAAAGGGGATTGGGAAGAAAAGAGAGACCGCCACTGCTTCCTCTTCTAGACTGGACTGCAAGCTACGTTCCTTGTAGTTTTCCTGTAACAAGAACACCATGTAACATCTATAACCTTAATCCATTGTCATAACATTTGCAGTTCCCTCTAAATTACCTGTCCTTATTTGGTGGCTAGCTGCTCTCTTGTATGTATATTCTAAAGGTTTATTTCTTGAACTGATGCTTCTCCCTACATGTATGATGTAAACTTGTGGTAGGAATCTGTAAAAGAGAATTAAATGTAACTACTGAGACTCACCTTAACTTGACACCTTTCTCTCTAAATAATACTCCTCTATTACCTGCATTCAACCTTTTGAAGCTCTCCAATTGTTCTAATGTTAGACCCTACCTGGTGGATGAGGTCGGATGAAAGGCTGGAAACCTTCTTGGACGTTTCCTTTCCCGACTCCCGCCGCTCCTGTAAGAAATTGCTGTGTTCCTTGAACCAGGTTTGTCGGGATCGGTTGCCGGGTAACGGCATGGGATTCGCTCCGTAGAGAGACGCAACACGGAAGTGCTGCTAGCTCTCGCCACAGAAGTTGTCTCGCCTACGGTCAGCGGCTCCCGTCTTCGATAGGAGAAAGCGGCAGGGGTGCTTCGTTTGCCTTTCTGACCAGTGGTGTTCCACTGTTTCAGGAGGCGTTTACGGAGGAGGATATTTGCCGAAGAGCTTTGAATTATGGGAGCGTGGTCTGGCTGAAACCGCGATTCAGTGACAGTGAAATGGTATTGCCACGATGAGTGAAGCAATTAGGAAGCGACTGGATGTTGCTAAATCGCTCTTCTCTGAAACGGATGTATTACTAAATCCGAGTGGTAATGGAACAGGAACATCTACGAGCGGAACAGGAACTACGCTCAAACAGGACTTATACAGGCTTGAAAAACTATACAAAAAGGAGATTAACAGAAGTTGGGAGGTTATTTCCCTCAACAATTACATAGAGGTGGAGCGCGTCCCGAGGGGTCTGCGAATCCTGATCACACCTACCTATCAAAACCCTGACCCGCAGCTCCTTGAGGATTGGTCTGCTCTCATGGCAGCCACATGTAAAAACATGCTGGGTCTTCTTGCGAAATATGCCGCACTTGAGTTAGAGCAAATCAGTGAGGAGATCAAATCACTGCGTGAGATGCTTGAAAAACATGAATCGCAAAGTGAAATATCCAGTTTTCTGAAAGATATGGATGGAAGACTACTCAAGTATGAGGAAGGCATTAAAGCAAAGAAGCGCTGGAAGTTCATTAGAGATCGCAATGACTATGCCCAGGGACGCATACTAACCTTTGGACGCAAGTATGACGCAGCAAGGAAAGACTTACTCCAAACCGAAACTGTAAGGATCCGGGAATCAGAAACCTCCGAATCCAGCTCTGAGGCGCCATCTGACTTGGATGAACAACGGAGCGTTCCTGCAACGGCAAGAGGTCCCTTCTCTTCCCATACAGAATACCGTTTTTTACGGGAAAGCGTGAGTGGAAGAAAGAAACCACCGCGAGGAAGAGGAAGAGGCGCAAACAGCGAACAAGGAAAAGACAAACCAGGAGAGGAGGCGAAGGCCAAAGAAAACGAGACGCCATATGGGAGAGGACAACGGCGATCCAAGCGCAACAAGTAATGGGTGAGCAAAACAATAACAATTTATCCATTATCAATATCTCCTCACATTGTATTACCCCTGATGAGCGCTCAGTGCTTGAATTAGGCCTATCCTTTTGCCCTACTGCCAATTTTAATTTTCCTAGAGCCCGCATTGATATTTTCTTATTCATAAGGAAGCTGAAGCTCCTTAAAGTACACACGCTTAAGCATGGCAGGGCTACTCCCACTGAGATCTCACAATTTGAACCTACGGGTGGGGACATGAACATACTAACTATGTCTGACATTGAAACAATTGCCACACTAAGAGAGATCGAGCTGGGAGGCAAAGACTGGGTCTCAGATCGTGAACTCTTAGCTAACATGGGGATTGAGGTCGATCGCAATTCCAGGAATGATTTTAAACCTAAATCTAGGTTTAATCCTGTGACGTTACATGATGGCATTGACGCCTTTCATGAAAGCATTGTGTTTGATCTCGTGACATTGTGGGAGAAACAAAACAATTCCTTTGCTAGTAACCTCACGCCAGCTCAAAGATTGGGCCTACAGTCTCTTCAAAAGGCCGAGTCTTTTGTCATAAAACCCTCTGACAAGGGGGGCAATGTTGTTCTCTGGGATCTTGTCAAATACAAAGCAGAAGCAAGACGACAGTTGGAGTACTCAGGGAGCTATCTGAGGTCTAACCAGACAGAATATACCAAGACTATCACACAATACCATCAACTACTTGAGAAATGGCATGGACAAGGAACTTTGAGACGCAATGAGTTCCTGTTCCTTATGACCAAGAAACCCATGGCCCCAGTTTTTTACATGCTCCCCAAAGTGCACAAAAGCCTAACTAAACCCCCGGGCAGACCAATTATTGCCGCTAACCAGAGCTTGCTTGAAAACTAAACCCCCGGGCAGACCAATTATTGCCGCTAACCAGAGCTTGCTTGAAAACTCCTCCATCTACCTTGACTATTTCCTCTGTAAATATGTGTTTAATTTGCCATCATATTGCAGGGATACCATGGACTTTTTTATCTAAAACACAGGGCATTCCATGGAAAGAATCGTATGTATTTGCCACCATCGATGTAATGTCTCTCTATACTTGCATTGAGCATGACTTGGGCCTTAAAGCCTGTAAATACTTTTTTAGAGATAGACCACTCTCAATGTTTGACCACACTACATTACTGCTAGACATGTTAAGCTTTTGCCTTCATAACAATTGCTTCCTCTTTGAAGATACATGGTATAGGCAATACACTGGGACGGCGATGGGAAGTTGCTTCGCCCCCAGCTACGCCTGTATTTTTATGGGGTGGTGGGAGGCGGAGCATCTTTGGCACAAAGGAAATGAATGTTATATGGACAATGTTATCCTGTGGACCCGCTACATTGACGACATTTTTCTGATTTGGGATGGTCCACAGGATTTGCTCCATGACTTCATTGCAGGCTTGTCCACAAATGAGCTTAACTTAAGATTCACCAGTAAGGTACACACTACCACCATTGAATTCCTGGATGTTCAGGTTGAGGTGAGGGATGATTGCATACATACTAGTCTGTACAGAAAGGCTACCGCAGGGAATAGCGTATTGCATGCACGGAGCCATCACCCTGATGGACTCAGAGAAGCATCCCATATGGAGAACTGCTCCGCGCTAAACGTAATTGTAGCACTGCTGAAGCCTATACCAGGGAAAGATTGAATATGTTTAGCCGTTTTAAAACACGAGGCTATTCAGGTCAAACTATTAAAATAGCTACTGAAAAGGCTGCAGGGAGGGACAGAAACAGCCTGCTGATCCCTAAGACTACTAACCAGAACACTCAGGAAGTAAGACTCATTACCACCTTCTCGGATGCATCACAAGCCTTACACAGGATAGTCAATAAGCACTGGCATTTAGTCAGGCAGGATGTGGTTATTGGTAGTTTGGTTAGTCCCAAGCCACACATTACTTATCGTAAGTCTAAATCCTTACAAGACACCCTGGTACACAGTCATCTTACACATAGGAGTACCGGCTCGAGCTCATGGCTCAAGGAACTCCCCGGTTTTCACAAATGTGGCCGGTGTAAGGCCTGTAGCAATAGCCGCAATGTGAAAAGTTACCCTTTACCAGTGGGGAGGGATGAGAAAATATTGTCATTCATTAACTGCAATACCGAATTTGTGGTGTATGTCATTGTCTGTATTTGTGGCCTGCGCTATGTCGGTAGCACCATCTTTGCGGTGAAAAAGCGTATTCTTGAGCATCTGCGCGCAGTTAGGAACAGGGATCTGACCTACACTGTGGCCAAGCATTGCATGTTGGAACATGGCGGGATAGCTGATGTCTCTTCTAAACTTTCCTATTTTGGAATTGACAGGGTCCCAGCGCATCCCCGCGGAGGTGATCGTGAAAGAAATCTTAGGCGCCTGGAATCGGAGTATATCATCCGCCTGCAAAGCAAGATCCCCGGAGGCCTCAATTGTGAGGAAGACCTTCATGTCCACTTAGGTTAGAAGAGATACTATATGCAATTGGTGCCCTCAAAATATCTTTAGGACACTGTATATACTGTTATCTTGCCTCTCTTTCCCCTCCTCTGTTGTGTGAGAAACTACATCTAAGCCCCATATGGGATATCTCACCATCTTGACGTCACAGTTATCCTTGATGTCAGTTAACAATGCGGGTTAAATTTCTGTTTTCTAACATAGTGTGCCCAAACTGTTTATTTCCTTTTCCGGCCTTATTCTGCTTCTCGTCTCAAATGTATCTAATGTTTTTTTACCATCTTTTTACCTGTTCCATCCAAATTGCCATATTGGCGTTATAGCCGCACTGTCACCCACTTTTCAAGCGGCTGCTTGAATCTGTGGTTTCCCCCATCCCACTCTTCCCCTGTATAGCACCTAGGGTGGGGAATTAATAGTGCTCTTTCTTTTTGTTTTCTTTTAGCTATATGCTTTAGTTCTTGTTATTTTGTTTTGTTCTTATATTATCCGTACTTGACAAATGGGATCTGGCAGGTCTTATATTAGGTTAGTAGGGGTGTGGTGGTTTTCTAGGCCACTGTGTACCTCTGAGCCTCATGAAACCTTTTTAACGCTCGAGCACTTGCGCAGTGAGGCTTTGTTGTAAATGTAACTATCACTCTATTGCCACATCCCACCGCGGTGGGTATTGTATATGTGATTCTTATATTTATTTTGCCATGGTTTAGTTTTCACGTGATATAGTTTGTTTAAACTATTATGAGCTATAAATTTGGTTATTACACTTCTATGTTCAAAATGTGATGTTAGTCTGTCTTCTAATGTGAACAGACTTTAGTAACCATGTACTTTTCTTTATGTCTATGCATTTATGTCTTGTGACCCTTTGTATGAGCACTTAAATACAGCCACTTCCGGGTCAGGAAGTGACTTTGACAAAGACCGTGAGGTTGAAACGTGTCAGTCAATAAACTTGTGTCTGTGAAAAATATCCTGAGTGCGACTTTACCTTCTGTTGTCTGACTGAAGGATTTCTACATATATATAACTATATCTACTTGATGTAACTTCTCTTGTAGCTCTGTATTCTTGGTCAAGAGTTCCCTTAAATACTCAGGACGTCTCTGTCTGTAAGTTGTCTTTACTGTATAATGAATTCTCTCTCTTTACCTTACTCCTGGTAAAATGTCTTTCAAAAGGTCTCTCAAATAATATGCTGAGGAAAAGAATTGAATATCCTAGATAAGTCTCTAGTCTTAATATCTGTACTTCTGGAAACAAATGAGGAACAAGTTCTTCAAAATAGAAATGCGGCCTTTCTGAAAAATAGTCACTCTCCACAGTGAACTGAGAATGAGGGCTTCACTGGCAAAACTCCTTTGCTACAAAACAAATCTCGGCAAATGGCCAAAAACGGACTTACCGCAACCGCGGAATAACCTACTCTGGTCTTGGTTCCAAATCGCTAGCTTCTTTACCCAAAAGAATCGAACTTGCATCAAAAATGCTGCCGCACTGAGGAAAATGCGACCGCACTCGAGAATTCTTCAGTTGAAGTGTGCAATGTGCCGCGTGAGGGAGAGCGACCACAGCTGCACTAAAAGAGCCGCTCAAACACTAGACTGACAACCAGATAAACTTCCACCAGCGGCCATCTTGGAATTCCGCCGCGAGGAAGACAGCAGGCATCTGATCCAGAAGGAAACAAGTCTGCATGGCATGACTCTACGGAGTCTAGGATAACAAATCTTGCGTCCTCTATTAGCTGCAGGGAGTAATTTAAGGAAGCTTGAGGATCTAATCTGTTCAGACCTGACAGTACCCCCCACCAAAACACCTCCCTCAACCTCTTTGGGCTTATTTGGGTGCCTCCTATGAAATTCTCTGACCAACCTGGGAGCATGCAAATTAGTCTTAGGTTCCCAGGTTCTTTCTTCAGGGCCGAAACCCTTCCAGTCCACCAGATAGAACAACTTCCCTTTCCTAACTTTAGAATCTAGAATCCGTTTTACCTCAAATTCCTCTTCAGACTGAATTTGAATGGGAGTTGGTGGTCCCTTCTCTCTCAAATCGGGGGGGCTCTTCTTAAGTAGGGAAACATGAAAAACTGAATGTATTCTTAACCTAGGGGAAGATGAATCTTCACACTAACGGGATTAACCATCTTCTCAACTTGAAAAGGGCCGATAAATCTAGGCTGAAACTTTCTGTTTCCCTTTAAACGCAGATTTCGCGTGGAAATCCACACCTTGTCTCCTGACTCATAAATCGGGTTAGCACATCTCTTCTTGTCTGCTTGTTTCTTGTAAGAATCTTTTGCCTTAATGAGATTGTTAGTGCCCACCAGATAAGCCTTTTGGAGTTCCTGAACCACTACCTCTACGGCGGGGACATCACTCACCTGCCTCCCCACAAATGTGTTTGGATGTCTCCCTGAATTTAGATAGAAAGGAGAAAACCCCGTGGAAGAATGCTCAGCATTGTTATAAGCAAATTCTGCCGCCCAAATTAAATTTGGCCACTCCCCCTCATGTTCCATCAGGAATAAACGCAGATATTGCTCCAACTCCTGATTTACTCTTTCCGTCTGCCCATCAGTCTCAGGATGGAAACTAGAAGACAAACGTGAATCAACATCCAATCTCTTTAAGAAAGCCCTCCAGAAATGGGAGATAAACTGAGGACCCCGATCAGAGATAACAATCTTTGGAATACCATGTGCTTTGACTACATGTTGAGTGAAAAGGGCAGCTAATTGAGTAGCATTCGGGATGGACTTCAAAGGAATAAAATGGCTCATTTTAGTGAAGTGATTCACCACCACCCAAATGGTTGTGAAACCTTGACTAGAAGGGAGTTCCACAATAAAATCCATGGAAACAGTATGCCACGGATAAGGAGCAGGGGGCAGTGGAAGCAACAAACCTTGAGGAGCCATTCTAACTGATTTTCCCTTAATGCACTGCTCACAAGAGGCAACATATTGTCCCACCTGAGTCTCCATTGCCGGCCACCAGAATTCTCTTTGAATCAATTCCAAGGTCTTCTTTACTCCCTTGTGACCAGCCAGTAAGTCATCGTGAAAATGTCGAATAACCAACATTTGAAGCTCATCATTAGGAACGAAAAGTTTATCTTTGAAGTAAGGTCTGCCGTTCTTAACTTCTCTATCAGTACCTTCCTTGGCCCACTCACTAAGTTCCAAATGGTTGAAGGACTGACGCAATCTGTCTTCAAATTCGGGGAACAAGATAACTCCAATTATCTTCTCCTTCGGAATAATCAACCCTTTCTCAATTGTCTGTGCATCTTCTTTAGTGTCTAAACGAGACAAGGCATCAGCTTTTCCATTGGTAGAACCAGGCTTATAAGTCAAAACAAAATTGAAGTCAGCAAAAAATAAAGACCACCGCAGCTGCCTGGGGGTCAATGTACGCGCTGATTTTAAAAACTGAAGATTCCGATGATCTGTAAATACTGTTACTTCATGCCTAGCACCTAACAAATAGTGTCTCCATTCTTGAAAAGCATCCTTTACTGCCAATAGCTCCTTATCAGCAATGGAATAGTTAATCTCAGCAGGAGTCAATTTGCGTGATCGATAAGCCACTGGGTGAAGCTGACCCATGTTCCTGTCTCTCTGCGATAATATTCCCCCAATGGCCAAATTGGAAGCATCCGCTTCGACAAAGAAAGGCTCTTCAGGATTGGGATGTAAAAGGACTGGGGCTGAGATAAAGATTTTCTTTAATTCATTAAAGGCTTCCTCAGTTTCAACTGTCCAATCAAACTTGGAACCTTTCTTCAAAAGACGAGTAAGCGGGGAAACACTCTCTGAAACGTTTAGAATGAAACGCCTGTAGAAATTGGCAAAAGCAATGAAACTCTGCACCTCTTTCACGTTCCGGGGAGAGGGCCACTCCATAATAGCTTTCACCTTAGCTTCATCCATTGAGACTCCTTCGGGAGACAGAACAAAACCCAAAAATTCCACTTGAGGGGAATTAAAAACACATTTTTCCAGCTTCACAAAAAGTTGATTTTCCAGCAGTTTACTCAAGATTACACGAACATGCTGGATATGTTCTTTCATGTTTTCAGAAAAAATAAGAATGTCGTCAATGTAGACGACTGCAAAACGGTCCAAAAATTCCCTCAAGACATCATTTACAAAATGCTGAAAGGCAGCAGGAGCATTACACAGGCCAAAGGGCATGACCTGGTATTCGAACAGACCTAATCGAGTTCGGAATGCTGTCTTCCATTCGTCGCCTTCTGCCATGCGCACAAGGTGGTAAGCTCCCCTTAAGTCTAGTTTCGTATAAACCCTTGCTCCTTTGACTTGATCTAACAATTCAGAAATTAACGGCAACGGGTATCTGTTCTTCTTAGTGACTAAATTTAGCGCTCGATAATCAATGCACGTTCTCAGATATCCATCTTTCTTAGGAATAAAAAAAAGCGGGGAAGAAACAGGTGACTGAGAAGGGCGGATAAATCCTTTAGCAAGATACTGGTCTAGATACTCTTTGAGATGCTGATTCTCCTTTTCAGAAAGAGCGTAGATTCGACTGCAAGGCAACGAAGCCCCAGGTTCCAATTCTATCTTACAGTCGTATTCTCGATGAGGGGGCAATTTATTTGCTTCCTGCTCATCAAAAACTGCGGCCAAATCTAAGTATTCCCGTGGAATCTCTTGAGTTTCTATAACACAAATCGATTTGGATTGACTGGCCAGAAGCATGGGTGGTGACGCAGGAGACAAATCGATACTCCAATCAAGGCAATGTTTCTTACAGTAATTAGAATCCATATCAATTGATCTCTTAGCCCAGTCTAAAATGAGCTGGAACTGGGGTGCATCAATGAGACTGAATCTCAAAATGCTTACATGACTACCTGGCCCTTTCAACGAAATTTCCTCAGTGTCATGAACTATGGGTCCTGAGGACAGGTTGGTTCCATCGACAGCACGAGCAGATTCTGGTCTTTCTTTCTTAACAAATTAGATCCCCAACGATATAGCAAAACCAATATCGCAGAAATTGCCAGTAGCACCTGAGTCTATCATTACCGAGATTCCATTCACTTCTGAATTTCCAAATTTAATTAAACCTGCAATAATTAAATGAGGAGCAGAGGATTGCAAGGTATTGGCAATGAGTTGAGAGTCGGGAGTTGACTTGTCAATCGCTTCCACCAGAGCAACTCCTTTTACTGGTGGAGCCTGTCTTTTACCCAGGAATTATTTTTGGGTTTCTTGGGACATTCCTTGACAAAGTGCCCCAGGTTGCCACAATACATGCAAAGTTTGCCAATCCGTCTCTTCTCTCTTTCCTCCTTAGACAAAGGTCCTCGAACTGAGCTGATTTGCATGGGTTCTTCTTCTGGAGAAGTTTCCTTTTCCTTAATCTTAGCGTAGTCGGACCTAATTCGATCAAAACGTGGAGGAAATACTTGACATCCTTTCGTCGTTCACTCTTTCTTTCACTTTGACGCTGATCGATTTGCAAAACAAGATCAATTAATTCTGAAACATTGGTTGGTCATTTTGGTATCTGTGCCAAACCATCTTTTAACTCATCTTTGAGACCTCTATAAAAAATGGAGGCTCTCTTGGCTTCCGGCCAATTAGTCTCGACAATTAATTTATTGAATTGCGCCAAATATGCGACCAAATCTCGATTTCCTTGCTTTAAATCTAAAAGTTCGTTATCAGTAGTTTGAGAAATGGATCTTCTATCAAAAATTCGCAAAAATTCTCTTTTGAAATCCTCAAACTTGTACAAAATGTGATCGTTGTTATTTACCAACGGCATTGACCAGGCTGCTGCATCACCGCTCAGGTAGGACAATATGAAGGCCACCTTGGACTGATCCTCCTTAAAAATAATGGGTCTACAAAGAAAGTGTAGGGAGCATTGGGTGAGGAAAATCTGGGCCTTATGGGGATCCCCGCTAAACCTTTCTGGAGCTGCCAATGGGATTGTGGGCGATATAGCATGAATAACCTGAGTGGTTAACTCTGCAGCTGAAGGGGCGGGAGTAAATGACTGGGACTTATTTTCCTTGGAGCCTGAGATCGAACTAGCTGAAAATTCTTTAAACCTTTGACGCAAAAACTGGGCTTCTTGACTAGATTTTCTAACCTCCTCTCTAAGAGATTTATTCTCAGACATAGTATCACTCAATTGTTTTTGTATCCCATCTAGAACTGTCACCAAGGCCTTTACATCTATCCCCTCTGCCATTCTGCTCGGGCGGAAGTATTTGGAAAGGGCACTTCAATCTGTCAAGTACCTGTACCAAAACTTTAACCTTCCGCAGGAACAGACGATAACTCCTCAATTCCCAAACTCTGCTACTGCAAACTACAGGCTCACACGCAGCAAAGAGGGGGAAAGGGGATTGGGAAGAAAAGAGAGACGCCACTGCTTCCTCTTCTGGACTGGACTGCAAGCTACGTTCCTTGTAGTTTTCCTGTAACAAGAACACCATGTAACATCTATAACCTTAATCCATTGCCATAACATTTGCAGTTCCCTCTAAATTACCTGTCCTTATTTGGTGGCTAGCTGCTCTCTTGTATGTATATTCTAAAGGTTTATTTCTTGAACTGATGCTTCTCCCTACATGTATGATGTAAACTTCTGGTAGGAATCTGTAAAAGAGAATTAAATGTAACTACTGAGACTCACCTTAACTTGACACCTTTCTCTCTAAATAATACTCCTCTATTACCTGCATTCAACCTTTTGAAGCTCTCCAATTGTTCTAATGTTAGATTGTCTTTCTTATTTCTCTATTAGATTGAAAAGGAGAGACTGAGTCCAAATTCCTTACTGCACGCTTCTGTACTCGAAGGATGAATAGGACGCTGGAGATGTAGGTAAGTACACTTATATATATATATATATATATAACTATATCTACTTGATGTAACTTCTCTTGTAGCTCTGTATTCTTGGTCAAGAGTTCCCTTAAATACTCAGGACGTCTCTGTCTGTAAGTTTTCTTTACTGTATAATGAATTCTCTCTCTTTACCTTACTGCTGGTAAAATGTCTTTCAAAAGGTCTCTCAAATAATATGCTGAGGAAAAGAATTGAATATCCTAGATAAGTCTCTAGTCTTAATATCTGTACTTCTGGAAACAAATGAGGAACAAGTTCTTCAAAATAGAAATGCGGCCTTTCTGAAAAATAGTCACTCTCCACAGTGAACTGAGAATGAGGGCTTCACTGGCAAAAATCCTTTTCTACAAAACAAATCTCGGCAAATGGCCAAAAACGGACTTACCGCAACCGCGGAATAACCTACTCTGGTCTTGGTTCCAAACCGCTAGCTTCTTTACCCAAAAGAATCGAACTTGCATCAAAAATGCTGCCGCACTGAGGAAAATGCGACCGCACTCGAGAATTCTTCAGTTGAAGTGCACAATGTGCCGCGTGAGGGAGAGCGAGCACAGCTGCACTAAAAGAGCCGCTCAAACACTAGACTGACAACCAGATAAACTTCCACCAGCGGCCATCTTGGAATTCCGCCGCGAGGAAGACAGCAGGCATCTGATCCAGAAGGAAACAAGTCTGCATGGCATGACTCTACGGAGTCTAGGATAACAAATCTTGCGTCCTCTATTAGCTGCAGGGAGTAATTTAAGGAAGCTTGAGGATCTAATCTGTTCAGACCTGACAGACATATTATATCTCACATTACAAATGAGTTGGGGAATTTATTCCAATATATATATGAGTCTCTATACATATGTCTCATAATCCATTCGGCTAAGTGCCATTCACTCGATTCCTCCAACATCATTTTAGAAGTATGGGTCTCAGTGCCCCAATGTTTACTTTATGCCGCTTGATTGTCTAGATCTTGATCACTCCGTTTTCATCTCCTCCCCTGTTGGATACTGTACTTCCTTGTTGTTACTTTGTTATATTTTGTATATTGTCTTATTTGTTTTCCATTTCACTGTTATATTCATTTCCTTTCCATGTCGAGTTCTTTCACAGGTGTATATACATCTCCTCATCCCCATTCAGACCCGTCGGATGTTTTGTCTTGAATCTTATGATCAGTCGTGACTCTAGTCGTCTCAGCTTGAGGGTTCTGTTCCCTCCTCTTTCATGTACTGGTATGGTAGCAAGGCCTGAGTATGTCATATCTTTCCACGATTTTACTTTGTGGGTGAGCATATGTTTGGACATAGCATACGTTGTGTCTTTATTCTGGATCGCCCTTGTGTGCTCTAGAATTCTTTTTTTCAAGGGACAGATGGTGCTTCCGATGTAACTTTTCCCACAGTAGCATTCCAGAAGATATACTACATACGTTGTATTGCATGTTATCGGGTCATTTATTTGAAAGATCTTGCCTTGTGGATCAATGATTACTTTCATTGTCCTTCCAATCTTGCAGGCCTTGCAATGACTGCATTTGCTGAATCCTTTCTTAAGTTCCTGTAGCCACGTGTCAGGTCGTTTGATTTCAAAATGACTTTTGACCAGTTTATCTGACAATTACGGGGCTTTTCTGTATGAGATCTGAGGGTAGTTTCCAACTTGCTTGCCAATGTCTGGATCTTGCAATAAGATGTTCCAATACTTATTTATTACTTTTCTGACTTTGAAGCTTTCTTTGCTGTATGTCATTATCATTCTGATCGGTTCCTCTGACGTGCCACTGGTTTCCTTGCATTTGTTTATCAACATATCAGATCTGTTGATGGCTCTTGCTCTCATTTCTCTGCGTTTGATGTCACTGTAACGGTATCCTCTTTGTAAGAACCGGTTCTTTGTTTCCTTGAATTTGAGATTCATTTCTTTAGTGTTTGAACAGTTCCTCTTCATTCTGATGAATTCTCCATACGGTATACTTTTCTTAAGACTTTCTGGATGGAAACTTAGCCCATGTAGCACACTGTTGGTCGCTGTGCGCTTCCTGTGTACTGTAGTCTCAATCTTTTCTGATTTTACATATACCTTGGTGTCAAGAAATACTATCTCTTTTTTGCTGATGTTAAATGTGAATTTCAAGCCAATTTTATTCTCATTCAGTATATCCATGAATTCCCGGCATTCCAATTCCGTTCCATTCCAAAGGAGAAAGAGATCGTCTATAAAGCGCTTAATAGAAAAGATTGAGACTACAGTACACAGGAAGCGCACAGCGACCAACAGTGTGCTACATGGGCTAAGTTTCCATCCAGAAAGTCTTAAGAAAAGTCAGAATGAAGAGGAACTGTTCAAACACTAAAGAAATGAATCTCAAATTCAAGGAAACAAAGAACCGGTTCTTACAAAGAGGATACCGTTACAGTGACATCAAACGCGGAGAAATGAGAGCAAGAGCCATCAACAGATCTGATATGTTGATTAACAAATGCATCACCCATAAAGCCTTGCACACTTCTTCCCCTCGTTACCTGGCGAATAAACTGAAAATGGCCCTAAATAAAGCTTCCATACCCTGTACTTGCCAATCTTTACTACCCCAGACAGTTTTTGTCTCAATTGTGTCTTTCCATAAGTCGAAACCCTGTGTAGACAGTTGGGCAATAAATGCTTCAGAGTAAATCTGTTTTGTATTTGTTAACATAATTTTCAGTCCTGTCTTGTTTACATTTTTATAGTAAAACGTTTCTGGATCAGATGTATTATAACCTGAAAATATGGAAATTTACTAGCAAAAGTTTTCGAACTACCTTGTGGTGGTGTAGGACAATGTTCCCATTGATTATACATAAATATATTTCTTGGATATGCAGTTTTGTGCAAATAATGATGACCATAGTGGTTATAACAATACAGTTCTTCGTAATCAGTTGTACCCTCTAAATATTCATTTTTAGAAAATGCAGCAGATTTTTCTAGATCAAACATTATATCTTGAACAGTCTGTAAGTCCCAATCATCTGAATAGGTACTGGACGTTATCAATTCGCTTAGTGAAATTTTAAACAAATGTGGAATGTTCAATTGTTCACTTGGGCCGAATATTTCATAATCTGTTTTGTCCCACACTATACCATCCTGTATAGGAACAGCTGTGATGTTCACTGATGACAAGTCTCTTGCTTCACGATGGGAAGATTTATGTGGTTTCAAAAGCACGTTTATGTCCTTTCCTTCAATGTTCACATGGATGTATCTGCCACCTATAAGCATGCTTACTGTTGTTACCAAAGCTAGCCAGAGCAGGAAAACAAAAAGTCCAGATGTAATCCAGAATTCAATCCATGGAGAAACCAGATAAGTCTTTTTCAGAAAGTGAACAAAGTCTTGTACTTGCTGCTTGAATTTTGATGATGCTGGCGTCGTTTCAGGTTCGCTTGGATCCTCTGAGAACGTATCAAAGTCAATGAAATAGCCAGAAGCAGTTCTGTCAATTGTTGGAATTGCATCAGGACTCGTTGAAATCACAGGAACCAGTTCTTCATGAGTCACGTTGGTGTAGACAGGTGTATTTGGACGAACTGTTATTTGGTTTTCAAGAGGGATGAGTTCCATAGCTTGGTTGCATAGTCCTTCATTCGTTACAGCTGAATTCTCGATCGTGATCAGTCTTTCAGTCAGAACCTCTTGAATAGTAGCGAGAGGAGTGCGTCTGCTACTAGGTCGGAGTCCACGAGGCCTACTGTTTAGTATTGGCCACATACTGTGGTTTGATCAGGTCGATTGACACAAATCTTTTCTCCTTTCTTCCAGCAAGGGGCGGCAGAAGTACTGTCCTTGTTCCTCGAACAGCTAGAACAGGTACCGGTTGTCTGTAAGAAGGTCCAAATTCCTTCTTGTCCGCGATTTTTTCTCTGACCAGATCTCCAACTTTTGGAATCCAGACAGGCCTTGCTGGGACCGCCGATTTTTCCCCAGTGGTGGTTGGCTGTAAGGATACGTTGCTTTGTTTCGTTCTTAACTTGTTAAGTTCCTGTAAAACAGCCAAACGATCTTTGATATCAAATTCTTTTTTGTCCACCACTGTGCCTACGTGTTCTAAGTCTGGAACCCACATTCTTGTCCCAAATAGGACCTCATATGGAGTGACTCCCCTAGAGAACTTCTTGGCAGATTGTTAAGAGCGCGCTGAACGCTAATGAGGTGTTTGACCCACCCATCACCCGAACCTAATACCCTAGCTGTTATAGATTGCTTTATGTCCCGGTTTTTCCTTTCCACAACAGAATTTCCCTCAGGATGGAATGGAGAGGAGTACCGCAATGCAACGCCCAGACTGGCCATGGCCTCCTTGTAAGCCCTAGAGCTAAACGCAGGACCCTGGTCAGAATGAAACGTGCCTATTGCGTATGTGCCGATAAAGACTCGCAAATCTTTTATAACAGTTCGAGCGTCAGCTGAGCGCTGAGGCCATAACCATAGGAACCTAGATTTAGTATTTGCGGGAATGCCTATGTCCAGTAGGACGCTGGCGATTAGATAGCCTAATGCTGTCTAACAGTGGTGTCTGCACTGGGCTGCCGCATTCGCTGCATGGTGTCTGATGGCTCTCTCGCTGTAATTTGCAGTCTAAGCAATTGTTGATGAATATGTGAATGTGTGTATTCATTCCAGGCCACCAGTACATCTCTTTTAACTTCAAAATTGTTTTTGAGATCCCTTGATGTGACAGACCCTCCCCCAAATGTGTTTCATAAATCAAGGCTGTTCTTCGTTCCATGTTTGGAATTACCCTATCCCCCACTCCAGGGATTCGAGCAAAAGGAACGTTATTCGCATCAATTACATAAGAGTACTTGAGTGGAAACTTTTTGGTAATGCTGCACTGCTGCCTTTGCTTGAAGCATTGACAGCTAACATTATCTCACCGTCTATTTTTGTTTTTGAACGAGTGATCGCAGCTACGGAAGCCGTCTGAACAGCCCCCTTCGCGGCTTCGTCAGCCAATGAATTCCCTGCAACGTGAACGCCATCACGCTGATGACTCAGTGTGTGAATCACGTGAGCCTTTGGTAGTTCGTTTTTCAACAGAACTACTTGTTCCCAAAGCAGTTTGTGCTTAATTGTGCCACCTTTTGCATCCTTAAAACCATTTTCAAGCCAGGTTCGTATATAGTCATTATACGACTGAACACAGTAAAAGGAATCGCACACTATCAGTGTGAGGAATTCTCGATCCGTACTTTCAAGTGCCAGTTTGAATGCCTGTAGTTCAGCTCGCTGAGCTGTACAATCACCTAGTGACTGAGTTTTTGTGACCATAGGTCTGAAGATGCCATTTCGTATGCGACCTTTAACGATAGCACACGCTGCACTGTAAGCTTGCTTACTCCCTGTTGCGGGCTGTGCGGATCCGTCAGTGTAAATTACGAATCCATACTGATCGAGGGGCAGAATCTCAGTGGGCAGAGGACATTCTTGTTCATATTGGAGAAATGCCTGTGTTTTTAAATCTGGATCAAATACATATTCAATATTAGTTGCAGCAAGAGAATTAACCCATTGTATCCATCTCGGATGTAAAGCTTTAGCATTGGGAATGCTCGCTTTTGTGACTGCTTCTAAAGCTGGTACTGGGGTAACGACAATTATGCGTTTCCCTTGGGCTAAGGCTCTTTCTTTTGCTACAGCTGTTTGAACTGCTGTCAGATTTTTTTCAGTTGAACTGAAGCGCATTTCTGCTTGTGTGTACAAATGTGATTTGTACGCGATTGGTACTTTCTCACCCTCATTAAAGGTTAAGTAAGTGAATCCACATTGACCCGAAATTATTCGAATCACCAAATTTCTTTGACTTACGCGTGTTTGTAAGTGATTTGTTGCTAACATGTTAGCCTGGAGTGAACGCAAAATTTCTATGTGTTCCTGTGTCCAGTTTTTGATTGAAAAATCAGGTTTGATTAGTGCGTAGAGAGGTTTAACCCTTTCTGCGTAGTTTAGAATGTATGTTCTACCAAAATTGAGGAAACCCAGGATTGATTGTAAGTTTTTTAGCGTCTTAGGAGGTTGGATCAGCGCACACTTCTCTAGAAAGTTAGCTGCCAAGCTCTTGCCTTCACTTGAAAGCTCATATCCCAAAAATAGGACATTGAGATGGGCAATTCGGGACTTTTTAAAGTTGAACTTATAGCCCTCAGAGGCGAATCCCAATATAATGGTGCTCACCCTGTTCAAGTGTTTTTCTAAGTCATCGTCTGTCAGATAAATATCATCGACATAGGACAATGCCTCGTTGTCATAAATTTGTAGCAACTCCGTTACTCTCGCTGAGAATAAACCTGGGCTGTTCTTGAACCCTTGTGGGAGTCGACAAAAGTGACGCTGGGTCCCCATTATGGAGAATGCCGTTAAGTACCTACTTTCAGGTGCTATATTTTGACAAAAGAATCCATTTGAGATGTCTAATGTGGTTTTGTATTTTTTGCGCACAATGTTATTCATTAATGCTGTGCTATGTGCATTTTGCACTGCAAAAGTTTTAGAACAAGTGTTTAAATGTCTGTAGTCCAAAACTAGACGATATGTATTGTCTGGTTTGGAGACAGGAAACAAAGGATTGTTCATAGATGAGGTGCTAGTTTCAATCACCCCTTGGTATTCAAGTTGATTTAAAATCTCCCTGACCTGTTTTTTAGCTTCTTGCTTAATTGGATACTGCCTCTGTGCAGTAGGTTCATGTTTCAGATGTATTTTATGGTGAGGGGAGTCCTCATCCCATCCTACATGATTTTTATATAATGCTGGAGCCTGGGCTACTGCCCATTTTCTGGCATATGTATATTTTAAGTGAATTGGAATGTGATTGGAGAAGGCAGGCATAATCATGTCCTCGCCGTGTGGGCACTCCCTGACAAATTGTGGTGGCCAGTCTTTTTCTGCTAGAAGTATGTCATAACCCTTTGATAGTTTTTCCCAAAAAAGTGCTTTAACCTGTCTAGGTTTGTCTCCCTCCATCCGGAGTGTTATTTCATATAACCTTTGTGGAGTACTAACCCTGGTGTCTACAGTTTCTACCGTAATGTACTCATTCAAGTCCACTATCTCCAGAAGTTCCATCAGGTTCTGGCGAGCTATTGTGACTTCTGCTGCACTGTCCAGCATCGTCTGAGCCCATTCCCCGTTTTTGAGTTGTGATCTCATTATTCTCGGCATGTCTTATCTTCAGACCTGCTACTTTCTTTTTGGAGAATTGAGGTTTAGCTTTAATTTTTGTTGCGTGCTTGTCGTCTTTCGATTTCACGCGTTCTTCTCTATGTTCTGTACGTCCTCTTCTTTCCGAAGTCTGTGATGAGACCTGAAAGGGACGAGAGGAACGTGTATCATTATCTTGATACCTATCAGGTTTTCTCAAATTATCCCTATTCCTGAGGTTATACCTCCTTTCAGAGGGCTCCTTTTGAGGAGACCTACCTCGGGATTGAGATCTTTTCTCGTTTGAATTTTGTTTGTTAGATTCCCACTTCTTTTTAGAAGATGTAGGAGTTTGTTTAATTGAGTCCTTCTCAGAACTTTCAGATAGTTTTGGTTTAACTGGTCTCCCACCCAAACTATCTCTGCCTAATTCTGCATATGACTGCTCTATAATTCTGGGTAGCTCTGTTTGATGTTCTGTAACATCGAATTCCCTTAGTTTTTGTCGGATCGCCACTGCTGCTGCCTCCCCTTTAATATTAGATAATATTATTGTTGAGACCTGTTCAAAATTTTTCAGTAATTTCATACCTAAATTTAAAGCAGGCTCTGCTCCATATACGTTTTGAATCTGTTTTAGGACATCTGGTATTACCGCAATTGACGGAATGCCGTGTGTTTTAGTGTAGATGGCAGCAAAGACTGAGCCCCAAGTGGTGCAGTCTTCCAGTTGTGGTGTGATCCCCATTGGTAAACTGATGGTTAGGATTCTGTGTTTCTCATGCGGGCTAGTATTTGGAAATACTGCTTCGATTTGAGTAATTTTTTGAGCTATCCAAAACGGAATTTGCTCCCGCTTAGTGGGCATTTTACCCATGACTGCGTATAGAGTCTGTGGTGTAATTTTTTGTGTACTCCCCTGTGGAGGAGCTTGATTTGGAAGTGTTAATGGTTGTTGGACTGTGAAAGTCCTCATGACATATTGAACCAATTGTCTGTAGATTTTTATTAACTCTGTGAGTTGATTAAGTAGTTCCTCGTCTGACATTATTTCGATGTCTGGATGAGGTGTGTAGCCGGCTAGAATCGGCCATGTTGCTCCTGGTCTGCCTAGCGGACCGAGCCTGGTTATATTTCTGTGATGTTTTAGGGCGCCTTTAAACCAGAGCTGGTGCTCCTGGTATGTTAATGGAATTTCAATATCCTCGAAAGGAATGTATTCCTCCGGTTGTTCATCTTCTTTGTAGAAGTTAAACAAGTGAGTTACTGGATTAGATTCAGGAAATATTACCCATGAATAGAATACCTCTGTCTGAAAGGATTCGTGTGCCTCTATCACGAAAACTGCTCTACCTCCTCTTGGAGATAGGCCATGTTTTATAAGTTTTAGAGTAATGGCTCTTCTTAAGTTAGGAGGAATGTCCTTGACACCCTCTTCGGCTTCATTTAAACCTGTGTTGTTAAATAACGCTGCTTGGGCTGGTTCAGCCGCAGCTACACCGTTTTCGGCGTCTACATTCATTTTGTAGAACTAGTTTCAAGGAAACAAAGATAAGATGCACAATATTGTGGAACAGTCTATCCTTCAACGTTGAGCAAACCAAACAGCTAATATATAGGGGCCTCCCCTATGTAGCCGTGGCGGATATTAACCCTGCCCACTCCAGACGTCTTTTGGAGTATATGGGGTAGGGGTCTCTGAGAGAAAAATAAAAGTGCACAGCTGAGTTACTCAGTATCTAACGTTGAATTACTGCCTTACCAAACGTTGGGCGCCATGTAGTGTAGCTCCTATTTCCCTTATAGGCTCTGCGCATTGGAATAATATATCCTATAGGTTTGACATAGGACTAAGGTCGGTATGTCCCTATCGAGTATATTAAACTTAATTACTTGTGCCAGCTAGCTCAGAGGCCACTAGAAACTTCTTGATGACAAGAAGGGATTAGTTTCTGGCTGCCGCAGAACATGACCACTGTGTTTCCCTTACAGAATCAGGATGTGTCCCAGAGTCGTAGAAACAATAGATAACCATTTCACTCAGCTCAGTCGTGCATGTTTCAGTTATTCTCAGAGTTACACAGAAATAACAGACGGGCGTTTCAATACAGGATTTATTGAACAGTCTTGTTTCTGTTGTAAGTTATATGTGCTGTTATGATCACAAGACAGTATGCGAGATAAATAATGTACAAGGTGAGCAGTAAAAATAAATAATACTGCGTCAGCATTATCTTTTTAGCATGTATGCATTTACATAAAATGACACAACCTAAAAATGCGAGTACTCATACGATGCGTTTCTACCCTAGTTCTATCCCAGTGTACCTAACCTATCCTAGGTATAGGGAGAAGTAGAAGTAGGTGCTGTATTCCTGACTAGAGTATACCAAGAGTAAGTTACGCCTAGTATGTCAAGAGTCTAGTATGCCAAGAGTCCCTCTAGGTTCTAGTCTGCTCCATACCTGAAGAATGAGAGAGGTAGGAATCTCTATCCGGACTCGAACTCCAACACCCCGCAAGGGAAGTTAGATCACTGGAAGCTGGACTCTCTGCGTGCAGGAATGACAGTGTCTTCTCAGTGCGTCTGGCCGGGAATCGGGCTCCTCTGAAGTCGAGGTCTCCTCTGATTTACAGGGGTTTGGGAAGGTATATTTATACCTGAAAATGGTAGCATTGACGTGAGTTGGGCAGCGAAAGACGTCATGAATGAATCCCTTAGGGAATAAGAGGTTCATGCATAATGTATGAGTCCTTGAAGAAATCAATAGTCCTGGGCAAGGGAAACTCCCGCAGCCTGAGGGTCTGTTTTTTCATGGACTCGTTGAGACGTTAGGGTGGACGGATGTCGGAAGCCATGCCTGTATTTGGTGTGCATGGTTTATGCCTAAATAAGGCCTGGGATTCTACGCCTATATAAGGGCAGGTTGGGTTATGCCTATATAAGGACATGAGTCTAGAAAGCCCGCTTATGGACACCCTATGAAGTATACAACAGTAGAAAAAGTGACCCGGGAGAGTGTGTAGTTATCAATTTTAAAAGCCCTAACACTGTTACCAACCTACTCAAAACCACCCCTAATTGTCACAACATCTCAACAGATTTGACCCTGCGCCCCCTGGACTTTTTCTATTTATATCAGCATCCATACCCAAGAAGCTCTGTATCTCCTTTAATTCCAGCAATTGGGCCAGGGCCTCCTCATGAGGGAAGCTGGGTTGACCACAAAGGGCTTCCCCTATTTAACATCCCGGTGAACAACAGATATGATGTTCTGGAGGAGGTAGATTGACTGGGGGAGGGACTATCCAAGGGTGTTAACTCACGAAGGGTAGGAAATGCTTACTTGGATATGGAGGGGTGCGGCATGAAACGAATTACTGGGGGAAGTAGCTTAAGCCCCCACCAGTGGACTGTTCATGAAGGAGGTAGAACCAAACCACGTGGGGTCTCTGATGTCATATCCCCCGCCCCTCTAGGTGATTCAAGCAGTGAAAGTGTACTGAGGAGGGAACTAAATGAGCGCTACGTGGGCGCTTCTGGCGCCTCTTCCTCACAGAGTGCCAGAGCACCTGAGGTTGTGAATGGGGAAAGTGGGCATGCCAATGGGATGAGGATACTTTCATGGAATGTGGCAGGTCTTAAAAACAAATTGCCCTGCCCCGAATGGGGTGACTTTGTCGACACTTATGATATCTGCATCTTCCAGGAGACCTGGGCGAGGGAAGACCTCCAGCGGGTGGGTTTTGCCTCTTTCAGCATCCTAGCATCCATGGGGCGGAGGGGGAGACCCTCAGGTGGCTTATCCATCTGGGTGGGCACCTATCTTGGCTGTAGAGCGGAGCAGATCATAACACCTACAAATGACATCCAATGTGTCCTGCTCTCCTTTCCCACAAAGACGAAAATTGCCATAATCAACGTGTATTCTCGTCCTGTTAATAACAGCCAAGAATCTGCCACCATTGCCCATTTGGGTAACTTTATCCCAACCCTGGATCCTGGGATATGGTTGATTGTAGGGGGTGATTTCAACTGCTACTTCGAACCCCTCACTGATCCCTCTCACTCTGTCCCAACGGAAGAAGATCTTTATTGGTCTATTCCTGATCTCCTGACCACTCCCATTAAAGTGTGGTCTCCACTGGCTATGCAGCTAAATGCACTTACCCTGGCTTTATCGCTTAGGGCATGTAATGGTCGGACTAAATCCGACCAGCCAGCGCAGACCACATTTAATAGAGTAGGCCAATCCTCCCTAATTGACTACATTATGGTGGAAACAAGACTTTGGGAAAAGGTTCTTGACTTTTCTATCATCCAGAGGCAGGATAGTGATCACAACGCTTTGATTTTGATCTTAAAACCCTGGGACCTTGGCATTTCCAAATTTTCTCCTGACCCCCCAAATGTGCCTTGTGCACTAATAGTGACAAGTAATAGAAGAAATGTCAGATGGGGCCATATACAACAGTCTCCCTCTAAGCTGGCTAAAGTCTATCAGCTAGCAATTCCATTTATAACTAAAATGCGGGAGGCAGTACAGGTGGAGGGTCCTTGTCTGGATCTAGATATGGCAGGGAAAATACACTCAGAGCTTAGCTTAAAACTGGTGGATGTATTCTTCCCGGTAGTGCGCACCAGAGTAAACAGTCGAAATAAATGCACTTGGTTCAATGGTAAGTGTCGTAAGGCCAAGCGGGACCTTTTGGAAGTGGTTAAGGCCAAGGACAGGCCACAAATCAAACTCGCCAGGGCTAACTACAGATGGACTATCCAGCAGGGAAAAAAATTGGGAATCAGAGAGGTGGGAAATGCTCAGGACTGCCCTGAATGATAAAGATCTGAAAACTTTCTGGGCAATAGTGTGCTCGGGTGACAAGGAAGCGAGATCGGCTATTGAGCCCAACATAACCCCTGAAGCCTGGGAGACTCATTTTGGGTCTCTGTATTCCTCCAGGGATGGTGGATCTGTTAACTTACTTAGCACTAGCATGGTACTGGAGTCCTACCAGGTGGGGGACATGGAGATCACCTTGACCGAAGTGAGAAACGCTATTATTAAGCTCCATCCTAATAAAGCCCCAGGTCTAGATAGCTTTACCGGGGGACCTTTTTCGTGAAGAACCCACAATATGGGTCCCTTATTTGTGTGCCCTTTTTAACGCTGTTTTAAAAGGCATGGATCCCCCTGACACCTGGCGGGGGGCTGAAATAGTCCCTATATTTAAAAAAGGTTGTCCCCTCTCACCCTCTAATTACAGGCCGATTAGTCTAATTGACATTTTTCAAAAACTCTTCGGCCGGGTGCTTCTAGACCGCCTCCAGGGTTGGCTGGAAGACGAACAAATATTAAGCCCTTATCAGGCCGGCTTCAGGTCAAAAATGTCAACTGTAGACCAGATATTTAGACTACAATTACTTTTCTGGAAAACGGTGACCATAGCGGGTGGCAGTCTCTATTTAATTTTTGTTGACCTGAAGTCGGCTTTTGATCTTGTACCCAGGGAGAAACTTTAGAAGGTGTTGACTGATCTTGGGATCCCTCCTTATCTTTTAAATGTTATAGAGAGGCTCCATTCGGAGAATTTTGCACAAGTACGTTGTGGAAAATATGGGAACTTTACTCCCCGTTTTCCTGTTCAAAAGGGGGTACGGCAGGGATGTGTTTTAGCTCCTACTTTATTTTGTCTTTTTATCAACGGTCTTATTGACCATCTTAAAGCAATTGAGGACAATGATGCCCCCAAGCTAGTTTCGGGGAAGGTCCCTGCGCTGATGTTTGCAGATGATACCCTGCTACTTTCAAAAACACCAATGGGTATCCAGCGCACTTTAGATGGCTTCGCCAATTTTTGTAAATTACGAGGGCTAGAGATCAACCTAACAAAAACTAAATACATGGTCTTTAATCCCCCTTGCACGACCCGATTAAACCCTTCCTTAAACGGTATTCCACTGGAAAGAGTGAAGATATTTGATTATCTGGGAGTTACCCTGTCAGAGTATTTTGAATGGGGCCCACAATTGGACAAAGCAAGACTCAGGTTAATCCAGACAGTGGGTGGTATAATGAAATTATATAGAACCTCAGTTTTTAAACCAGCCGCCCCTGTGGTGGAGATTTATAAAGCGCAAGCAAGGGGTGCCACATTATACGGGGTGGAGTTGTGGGGGCATTGCCCTACCACCAATTTGATGAAAGTGGAGAACAACTTTATGCGTCAGCTTATAGGCCTACCCCGCAGCACCCCTCTTATCCCCCTCCGCATGGATCTGGGCATTAGGCCCCTCGATGAAGAAATTGCCCTGAGACCTTTAACTTTCTGGCGGAGGATATGGGTGACCCCAGAGCTGTCTGCCTTTCGGGCTGAGCTAACTGAGCTCTTATCTATTTGCACTGTCAAGAAAATCCCATGGCTGTGGCACATAAGGGAGCTTGCCTTTAAGTTAGGCAAGCCGGACCTCTGGAGAACACCCGAGATATCATGTGCCACGATCTCTAGGCTGGAACTAGTCAACCGCTATAGATTAGCCAAACTAGTGTCTATCGAAGAAAGTGCCTCACGTGGTCGTTTGACAGTAGAATTTTTGCAAGTAAAAGATGTATTCAGTAAAGAAAATGTTCTGGATTTTATTCAACCCCCGTTGGCCAGGAAATTGTATGTGCAACTCAGATTAGGGACTCTACCATTATTAGCGCATACCAGCAAATGGGTGAAAGATCAAACGGGTGAATGTCCTGCATGTAAATATAAGGAGGAGTCCGAAGTGCATGTTTTGTTCCTTTGCCCTGCTTATCGGCAGCCACGCAAGCGATGGATAATCCAACTATGTAGGAATATGGGATTTGTGCGCAGCATTGAGGCCTACAGAGTTTTAAAGTATGATACGCACCCACCTATTGTTTTTGCTGTATCGCGATTTTTAAACTGTATGTGGCGCATTCGGCGGGCTTGTTTAAAGTAGCTTCTACGGGGAATTTCAAATGTATAAACTCGCGTAGGTTGAGCAACTTTGTCCCTATGATCCGGGCTCCGCATTTTAGCCTTACATTTGTATTTTTTGAAAACTTTTAGATTGCAGCATATCCCTGGATGGTTGTTTTTATTCTTTTTTAATGGGTTGATGATAGTATTATGTATAACTTCACATCCCTGTTGCACTTTTACCTATTGTGTGTTTTGTCTTTTTTATTTCTGAGATGATCACTGTATTAGAAGACGATTGTGCGCTACTCTCAATTTTAACCATAAGTGTATATCATTTGCTTTTATTGCTTGTACTTTTATGGCCCTAGAGGCCGAAACAAAGTTAATAAATGGAAAAAAAAAGGAAAGATCGATGGCTCAATCGTTCTCAGGTAATGCGGTGAGAATCTGGAACTCGCTTCCGCCACTACCTCCATCCAGATTTTCAAAGCGGACCTCAAATCTCTTCTCCTTCAAAAACACTTCCAGAACTAATACCCTCATTCTCAGACCCCTCCAGGAAGCTAGTTCATCACTGTAAATTTGTAACATCTTTTTGTTCATTCCCCAACCTTGATTGCTGTGTCTGATATTGTGTTATTGCCTATATGGTTTTACTCTACCTCTCCTGTTTATTTTTGTAACGTTCTGTTATACCATTTTTCTCATGTAACGTAACTGGTTCTATTGTACAGCGCTCTGACACCTTCGGGTAAAGTCAGCGCTATATAAAAATGCATTAAATAAATAAAATAAATAAAAGTGTTGCTTGTTGATTTGTGAGTATTCACCCACTCGTTTGTAGGTGAATAATATTCCTCGATATTCGATTGAAAGTGGCTATAAATTCATTGGATATCACCTTATAGCTTGCTTTGTATGCAACAGTGGCAAGCCCAAGTTAGTGTGAAATATCTGGACCATATGTGGAACCATCCAATGTACTGTCATCCTGGGTAGGAGCTATTTCAAAAAGCTTAATCATTTAAGTACTACTATGGAGGCCAGTGCATTGGTGCCCAAACTGAAAGAGACTGCTTTGGAATAGGTTGGGAGTTTAGGTTTAAGAATGTTTTTATATTAGTCCCAGCTGCTCTCTGTAGCTTATTAGTCTTTTTTTTTTCTAATTCAGTGTTATATGTATATATGTATATAAATATTCTATGTTCAAGAGAGGAAGATTGTTGGTACTGCACATTTATTTTAATCAAATGTGCAAGGGCGCTTTTATTCTCAAACAGAGGACTTGCACAACTTGAGACTGCCCTTGAAGTTTCCAGATCACTCTTTAATGTCTTCATAGTTTTTTCATGTAGAAGGTTTGAAAGGGGCGAACTCATGACTGGGATAACAAATATGTGTGTGTGTCACACGCATGCGTATATAACACGTCAGTTGCTTCCGAAAGTGTGCGCAGGGATAAGACACTGCTCATTGGTGCATGCGTAAAGAGGCGGCCTGCGCATGCGAGAGACGCCACACACTACAGCATGCCTAGTAACAGCATATAAGCCACCGAGTCCTATTTCTGCGCATGCGCCTGTGAGCTGGGTGCCCTCGTGCTGCTGTAATGTCTGTCATCATCACTGCTCTGTCACAGCTGGATGGTACAGTCTCTCGTTTGTACAGCGCAACCAGAAATACTTCTGCAGATAAGGTACACATGTCTTCATGCTGCTGATGTGACACAGGTCTACGTTCCTAATGTGCAGAAGTGTGGCATGTTTATACTTCGTGTGCAGGGGTGTAACTTGGTCAGTAAGTTTGAGGGGGTGTAATCTTCAGATTTCCCAACAACCACACTGGTTAAAATACATTATATGAGAAGCAGGGCAGGAGGGGGGTGGGGGTTAAGGAGCAGTAAACATTTTGTAAAATAACCATTTTTAAGACCTTTAAAACAAAGGTGACAATGTGTGTGTGTTTTTGTCTGCATGTGTATGTAAAAGTTCCAAGTGAAACACGACAAACACCTCGCCATACCCGAGTTAAAGCACATTTACCCAACTATTTACTACATAATCCATTTATTAGGGGGGTGTAACATCCCAAACACCCCCCAGAAACTACTCCCCTGTATATCTCAGGGACATGAAAACCTTCTATGATAGTGAAGAAGGACAAAAGAGGTTAGCCGGGCCCACACACCTCTGGCTTTTGGTAAAATAACACCGTTTTATCATGTCAGCAAAACTATGTCATTGGTAGGAAAGGAGGGAGGGAAGAGGCAGAGGACAATTCACTAAATTGCCAGGAGTAACGTAAGTGACCTCACACACCCTTTCACGTAACAGGAAGTGGTATCATATGATCTTCGACCCTGTATCCTAGGAAGTGATGCCACCTGATCTTGACCCTCAAGACATAACAAAAACTGACATCACTGAAGCGTAATGTTAACCTAACTGAAAACATATTGTTAAATCACAGGAAGATGCACAAAATTTAGATTTAGGAAAAGATTAGGGGTCAAGTACACCTGTGTTAGTTTATATTGATTATAGATCTTAAGTGTGATTTTTTTTTGGGGTGGAGGGCTTTATTTACACATCATCATTGTTTATAGGTTGTGATGTATGGTCACTTGTACGATATGAGATCGAGGTTTTGTTAAAATGCATCCTTTTACATGCATTCATAATAGGGTAATATGGATATGATTAAAAATGTGCATTTCTTTAACTCGGTTTCCCTTTAAAGGCACATTTTAGTGCACATTAGGATGTTAGCGCAGTATAGCTCACTCAGAGTTATAAGTTTGCACCTCTTCCTGCTCCAGTGTGTGACCACCATTGTACATGTGTACAGTTCTGCTGTCCCCAGAGTGTAGGATTTCTCCAGGGTTGGTTGGTCCTTCATGTACCGGAAGCTGCTGTGGGTTGGTGTCACTGGACCACTCTGGGGCCCTTGAAACAATCTGTCGGGTGCATTAAATAACATTAAAAAGAGCCTGCTGGGCCAAGGGGTCGGGGGGGGCCTCGGGTCCATCATGTAGTATCTCTCAGGATGAGGAGCGCCAAGTCCTCAGCAGAGGCTTTTATGGGGTCTTAGCTCGAGCCACCAGCGGTCTGACAGCCAGGCAGATATCCACTTGCACTAGTATGTCGAGGGCATTACACCTGGGGCTTCGTCGATCTCTGATATGCAAAACCTAGGGCCAGCCTTCAGAGGGTCGAGGCATGAACGGCAACCCATTTTCTAAAAACCAGCCAACACAGCCGTGTTACTGTTGTGTTATGCAAAAGACACACAACTGATGGACGGAATGCAGAACAAATCAAAACATCACCCCCAGTCAAGAGATCTGGGTTAAATCCATCATTCTTTTGCTCACCATGCCACCCCAGTTTAGACCTGGCCATATGCAAATCAGTCTTGACCCTGTTCCTCATGGGAACAGTCCAGCCCGAACTGCTAAGCCAGGTCCTCCCTGGACCGGAAACAAGCATCCTAGGACCGGTTTTGGGGTTTCACCGCTCTTCAGCCAGGATAGCTTGAATCCAGTGGCACAGTGAGCCCGGGACCCATGTCTGGGCATACCCAGCGCACTTAGGGCGAGGAAGCAAAAGACACACAATTGATGGACGGAAGGCAGAACAAATCAAAACATTCACCCCCAGTCAAGAGAGCTGGGTTAAATCCATCATGCACAGGGTCAAGACTGAATTGCATATGGCTGGGTCCAAACTGGAATGGCATGAAAACAATGGGTTTAGGCCCAGATCTCTGTACTGGGGTGAATGTATGACATTGTTCTGCATTCTGTCCATCAATTGTTCTTTTTGCATTTGTCACCCCGAGTGGGACAGGTATGCTCAGATGTGAGTCCCGTGCTCTCCATTCCACTGGAGTCAAGCTATCCTGGCTAATGAGGGCTGAAAGCCCGAAACCGGTCCTATGATGCTTGTTTCCAGTCCAGGGAGGACCTGACCTGGCAGTTCGGTCTGGACTGTTCCCATTGGGCACAGGGTCAAGACTGATTTGCATATGGCTGGGTCCAAACTGGAAGGGCATGGTGAGCAAAAAAACAATGGATTTAGGCCCAGATCTCTGTACTGGGGTAAATGTATGACACTGTTCTGCATTCTTTCCATCAATTGTTCTTTTTGCATTTGTCACCCCGAGTGGGATGGGTATGCTCAGACGTGAGTCCCGTGCTCTCCATGCCACTGGAGTCAAGCTATCCTGGCTGATGAGGGCTGAAAGCCCGAAACTGGTCCTAGGATGCTTGTTTCCAGTCCAGGGAGGACCTGGCCTGGCAGTTCGGGCTGGACTGTTCCCATGGGGCACAGGGTCAAGACTGATTTGCATATGGCTAGGTCCAAACTGGAATGGCATGGTGAGCAAAAAAACGATGGATTTAGGCCCAGATCTCTGTACTGGGGTGAATGTATGACATTGTTCTGCATTCTGTCCATCAATTGTTCTTTTTGCATTTGTTACTGTTGTGTTATGGGCATTTTATATTTCTGAGAGGCAGGAAACCGCCCATTGTGAAAGGGGAGACCAGTAGCACTGTAGCATCCAGAGCTGCCAGAGATCACACATCATGAAAAGGGACATCAGCCACACTGTAACATTCTGAGCTGCCAGAGATCACACCTCATGAAAAGGGCGAGCAGTAACACTGTAACATTCTCACACATTGTGAAAGGAACATCAGTAAGATTTAGAGCTGCCAGAGATCACACATCGTGAAAGGCTCATCAGTAACATTCTGAGCTACCAGAGATCACACATTGTCAAAGGGATATCAGTAACAGTAATATTCTGAGCTGCCAGGGGTCACACTTCATGAAAAGGGCGAGCAGTAACACTGTAATATTCTAAGCTGCCAGGGATCACACATCGTGAAAAAGACATCAATACACCACAACAGGCTGAGCTGCCAGAGATCACACATTGTCAAAGAGACATCAGTAACAGTAATATTTTGAGCTGCCAGGGGTCACACTTCATGAAAAGGACGAACAGTAACACTGTAATATTCTAAGCTGCCAGGGATCATACATCGTGAAAGGGACATCAATACACCACAACAGGCTGAGCTGCCAGAGATCACACATTGTCAAAGGGACATCAGTAACAGTAATATTCTGAGCTGCCAGGGGTCACACTTCATGAAAAGGACGAGCAGTAACACTGTAATATTCTAAGCTGCCAGGGATCACACATCGTGAAAGGGACATCAATACACCACAACAGGCTGAGCTGCCAGAGAGCACACATTGTGAAAGGGAGAGCAGTAACACTGTAGCAATCTGAACTGCAAGAGTTCACACATCATGAAAAGGGCGAGCACTAACACTGTAATATTCTGAGCTGCCAGAGATATCCCATCGTTAAAAAAGGACATCGCTACACAGTAACAGTATGCACTTCCAGAGTTCACACATCATGAAAGGGAGACTTAATCTTAAAATCAAGGTTTTTAAAAAAAATGTAATTTGTGCACGGACTAGACACACAAACATTCCATCTTACATTCCAGTTGATTTAACACCAATTTTAGGTTTTCCATAAAAGTATGTTCTTTTGTGTACTTCTAGGGATTCCTGCCTCAATATATCTTTGAGAGAACCTTCTTTTGCATGAAATAAGTTATACGCCCATCAAACTATTTTTGCCATTGCCGCGGCAAATGAACTAGTAAGATCAAGTTCTAGTCTTAAAACCTGCACGGGGCGTGGCTTGGAGCGTCAAGATGGCGGTTGCACTCTGAGAGGGCTCTGGACCCCTCCGTCATCCACTCTGATTATCCGCCACCATCGGCAACTATCCTTCCCCTCCAGCAGTGGCATCCACTCAGCTGCAGCCAGGGATGGACATTGGCGTGGAGCAGAACCACGAGGTGCGAAGTGCAGCGGTCAGATCCGCCCTGGGCCTCCCGACTGCATCCAAGACAAAATGGCAGCCCGCGCTCGCCACAGTTCAGTTCAGTTCCATTTATAAAGCGCATGGTTACACCACCCGTGTGTCCACAGAACAGCATAAGGACCAGAGATCATCCTCCCACCTTGTAATGGTGTAAAGGCGGCCCGCTGCATTCCTGTGGCCCTCACATCAAGTAAGACCAGCAATCAGAGGCCCCGGGAAAACCATAGATGTAAAGACGCGGCGGCTGGCCCTGAAACCGCACTCTGGCCTGCAGACTTACCCGGTGTCCTGGTCTGGTGTGGCGCGGGAGCCACCCGTTTAGCGGCATCTCCCTCGCAGACCGGTGAGTGATGAATACTTGTGCGCGCCCCGGAGGGGGGGGCCCTCCGCCAAGGAGCCTCACGGGCCTGAAGTGGACGCAGCTGAAGGTCCGCGTGGGCTGGCGTGCATCTGGGCCCCGGGTGTCGACTCGGGCACCGGAGCTGTCCCTGAGAGAGGGTGAGACCAAAGGCATGCCCACCCTGCTCCTGACGACGGCCGGGACCCGTGCCGGCGGGGATTGGCTGCGGTGGTCGCGCAGCGGGGGCCTCCGGTGGAGTTCTCCCCCCTCCCTTCCCTCCTGATCGTTAAGTCTCTGCGGGACTCTTCTGTGGCTACCTCCTGCTCCGAAGGGGCCCAGATCCTGGGGGAGCCCCTTCTCTGGCCGTGGGAGCCTCTGGTGCGGGGGCGCCCACTCTGGACCTGGTGGACTGGCGAGTCTTGGGAGGGGGAGTCGGAGCCCTGACACCGCCGAGGGAGAGGAACCGGCTTTGTCATCCTGTGGACCGACGGCTCGGGGCGGCGCCTGGCCAACCTCGGGTGGGGAGTTTGACGGCGGGTTCACGCGGCGGCGGTCCTCCCTCCCTTCCCCGGTGGGCCCGGGCCTCCCAGCTGTGCCTTGGACAAAATGGCAGGCCACACCCATCGCACAGGAGCATAGGGGCCTGATCTCACCCTCCCGCCTCATAACAATGTGGTGGTGGCCCGCCACATTCCTGTGAAACCCGCGTTGGGTTGTGGCAGCAATCAGAGGCCCGAGGGTGCCACCAACACAACAACGCGATGATTGGCCCTGGACCCGTTCTCCGCCCGGCACAGCCTCTCTGACATCTGAGGCGCGCACAACCGAAGGCCTGTGTGGACCGGCCTGCATCTGGGCCCTGGATGCCTGTTCAAGCACTGGGGCTGACCCTGAAGCAGAGTGGGTCTCAGTGCGTGCTTATCCCGCACCCAGTGAAGGCCTAAATCCCCTCCCTCCCTCCTGACTATTGAGCCTCCTGGACTCCCCTGCTGCTGCCCCCTGCTCCGAGGGGGTTCGGAGCCTGGTGGGCGCCCCGCTTCCTGAATCGCGGGAGCCCCGGATGCAGAGGCGCTCACCCTAGGCCTGGAGGACTGGTGAGACCTAGGAGGGGAGAGCAGAGCTTTGACTCCACTGAAGGAAGGGAGCCAAATTCACCATCCTACTGAGCAGCAACGCGGGACGACACCTGAACGCCTACAGGTAGGGAGATCGGTTGCGAATTCGCGCAGTGGTTGGTTTCTGTCCCCCCTCCCTTCCCCGCTGGGCCCCCAGGATTCCGCTCTCTGGCCTCCTCACTGAGCTACGGGGTGCACTCGCTATCCCACCCAGTTACTCCATCAGAAAACCCCAACTGGACTCTGGACGCCTGAGAGAGACCGAGTGCATCCCTTCTGCGCCACACAGGTGGTGGACCTTAACCCTGCCACCCTACATCCTACGGGCAACAACCACCAAGGAAAATGGACTACAGGGTGATCACCTGACTTAGCCCCACTCCCCTACCAACCCGATCTGCCCTGCACACAACGTATCAGGGAGTCGAACGAATTTCGGGCTGAAGTGGCTATGTCCCAGGGACTTGCCTACCCTCGTCACTATTGTGGCTCTGACACATCGACGGTGGAGCCCTGCTCTGCCTGAAGTCGAAACCTATCTCGACACAACTAAGCGACCTGGCCAGAGAGACACCGAGACTCCCCCCCGCCACCCCAAGGGATCAGCAAAGACCTGTGGGATGTCTGGACAAAGCCGACCGTGGGAATCACTGTAAAACCGCCCGACTCTCAACAGCGCCACCAACATCCACTGCCTACCCTTCGTCTCCACCAACCATGTGAAAAGACCGTGGTCCGAAACCGCCTGCAATACAGACCAAAATCCATTAGTACGAGTACGCTGTCAGCGATGATGGGGCCCTGTCCAGGACCGCGGGGGGACCTACACCGGCGGGATGTGACCTTAATACGATCTTGCAAGCCATCAGTGCCTCACAGGCCTCGGTTGAAAACAAGATCGGGGAGGTCCGGGTCGATATGGCCCTGCTTCGACAGGATCTCTGTAATGCGTCACCCCGCATTACTGAAACTGAATCCCACATCTCCTCGGTTGAAGATGACGTCCTGAGATTGAAAGAATAAATGACCCACCTGCAAACCCAAGCCAAAATACTACACAAAAGGGCCGAAGACGCCGAGAACAGATCTAGATGCAATAATCTGCGCTTGGTAGGATTTCCAGAGGGCTCAGAGCATGGTCCGATGTAGTCCTTTATCGAACAATGGATCACCTCATGGATGCCCAAGGACGCATTATCCGCTTGGTTCGCGGTGGAATGGGCCCACCGCTCTCTGGCTCCAAAACCCCCCCCCCGGGTGCCCCGCACCGACCCATCATTGCTAGGATCCTCAATTTCAGAGACAGAGACTTGATCCTACGGCAGGCCCGCATTCAGAAAACCCTATCCTACCAAAATAACACTATTATGATATTCCCGGACTACTCAAGGGAAGTCCAGACCCAAAGACGTTCATACACGGAAGTCAAGCAAAAATTACGCACTCTTAACCTGCACTATAGACTGCTCTTCCCAGCTCGGCTACGTGTGGTCTTCCAGGATAAAATATATTTCTTTGACACCCCAGAATCAGCTTGGACCTGTTGACTGAAGAACGCCCTCTTCAACTCAAAACCACAACCCTGTCCTCAAACGTCCGAGCTGCCTCCACCACCACCCCTACTCCAAGAGGGAGGCGCACACATTCCCACAAGGGTCGAAAAACGTGCAGAACCGGATCGGGCTCGCCGACAGCTGGGGCCCCGACCCCCCAATGCCGAGAACTGTCTTCTGGATCCTGCGCTCCACCGCAGTCCGGCTCTCGAGACCACTCACCCACACGAAGCAACTCCCCTAAGACTTTGGGCATCGATTCCACAGACTCTGACCTCTCCCGCAGCCTGGCACTTCTCGGCTGACGGACCCCACGGGAATCCACGATCGGCGCCCTGTGGGCCTGGGCGATCTCTTTGTATATGGACACAATACACCACGCCAATCAGATAATTCTGCCGATGTGCGATCTTATCCTGTAACAAAGGGGGTCTTCCATGCTACCCTGACTCTAAACATTATAGTTTAGCCTTTTCCTTCTACAGTTATAGGGCGACAGATGCTTCTGTTCTCGAAGTATAGGGTGGGGTGTGGGGGGGGTTGGGACTGTTGTCTCGGATTCACACCTAGTGCAGCAGTTCAAAGTTCACAGCACTTCAGCCTTACACCAGCACAACCTTACACTCCAACTACATACCAACATGCGAGGCCTCCAGCCAACACTACCCATCACCCAAACACTCCCACCACATGGCGGGTTCCCGGGATTCCGTGGGCTTCTCACACCGACCATGACACAGACAATACATAGAGGAGACTCTCTCCGGGTAATGTCATTGAATGTCAACGGCCTGCAGGACAGAATCAAGCGAACCGCTGTTCTGAGGCATGCCCAAAGATACACCCCCAACATACTCCTGCTCCAAGAAACCCATCTCATGGGTAATCTCTGTCCCTTCCTCGCAAGATACGGGTTTGACAGATCCTGGCACTCAGGCTTCACACGGGGTTCACGCGGAGTGGCGATCCTCCTGAAGCGCAACTTGCCCTTCGTACCTACTCAAATCACCAGGGATCCCCACGGTCGCTTTGTTGCTCTCTCCGGAACAATGGGCGACAAAGCCCTCAACGTCCTCTCCAATTATATTCCTGGTGCCATGCATACACAGACTATAGGCCGCATTGGGGAGGTGATTAGCTCCTTACCGCTGGGAACAACGGTGGTGGGAGGAGACTTCAATGCCATTATGCAACACAGACTTGATACCACAGGGACCCCTCTGCCTCACGCATCCTACACGCCAGGCAATTGGCAAGCTGGACCGAAGCCGTGGGTATCTGTGACGTATGGAGGTCGTGGAACCCACAAGACAACCAGTACACCCACACCTCAGCAGCGCACCACACTCAGGCCCGCATCGACATGATGTTTATGCCGGCCCCCGAATGGCGCAAGGTCAGAGAAACACGTATCCTTCCCCGAGGCATCTCGTATCACTCACCTCTGCTCCTAATCATAAGTGACCCCCTTGATACACTCCACCCGTTATGGAGGATGAATGCCTGGTTTCT
Organism: Calotriton arnoldi; assembly: GCA_963921515.1. Taxonomy (NCBI): domain Eukaryota; kingdom Metazoa; phylum Chordata; class Amphibia; order Caudata; family Salamandridae; genus Calotriton; species Calotriton arnoldi. The sequence goes on from CAWUFW010002725.1 coordinate 576,483, forward strand.
CCAAGACTGGAAATTCTAAGAAGCAATCGGAGCGGAACTTAAGCAGTACTTACTCACTAATCAAGACTCTGTCTCCTCTCCGGGTACCCTGTGGGAGGCGGGTAAAGCCACCATCCACGGTTTCGCCAAAGGTCACCTTAAAGGTCACCTTAAAGCCCAACGAGCAGCCCAGGATAGCAGGCTCGCCCTCCTTGAGGCCCAAGGACCTGACTCGAAAGGAGCTCATCCGGAGCAACAAATGAGTCCCAGTTGCGCCAGCTTGCACTGGTGAATGATTAAATTGAACAGATCTCACTGGATTTGGCAAAGTTCCTATGGAGGCCCTCCATTGCTTGCGTGTATGGATGGGGTGACAAAATGGGAGAATACTGCATAGGTTAGTGTCATACCCCTTGGCGAACCGGATTATTCCAGAAATCTGAGATTCTGAAGGGATTACCCACCGTTCACCCAGAGCTATGGCCCAATCCTTCGCTGACTATTACTCCAATCTTTACTCGGCCCAGAGGCCTGAACTCTCACTATCGGACCTCATCACCCTAGAAAACCTCCATCTTCCTAAACTTAATGCAGTCGAATCAGCCGGAATGGATGGCCCCATCACACACGAAGAAATACAAGACTCCCTCTCGCACGTAGCAGCCGGGAAAACTCCTGGCCCCGAGGGCTACCCGCAGGAGTACTACTCCGCCTATCGTGACATACTGGTCCCACACCTCGAGGCCCTCTATACAGAAGCCGTAGAAAGTGGCTCATTCCCTGTAGAGACCGACGCGGCAACGATAGTCATTATTCCCAAAACACAGCCGCCCTCACCAGCCTACACCGACTACTGCCCCATATCCCTAATTAATACAGAGGTCAAAATGTACGCCACAGTCCTAGCCCAGCGTCTCAGGCCGTACCTCAACAAGCTGGTCCACCCCGACCAGTGTGGCTTCATGCCGGCACGAAGTACCAGACACTGCCTTAGGCGCCTCCACCTAGCCTTGGCCAACCGACAGTCACTGACCCCCTATTTGGCACTTCTCCTAGTCGACTTCGAGAAAGCTTTTGACTCGGTCGACTGGCGATACCTGGACGATGTCCTGGCCGCGATGGACATGGGCCCCGACTTCTGCCGTCTGGTTCAAATCCTGTACTCCAAATCGACCGCAAGGGTGCTTGTCAATGGAGCGCTCTCAGACACGTTCCCAATCAGGAGAGGGACGAGACAGGGATGTCCCCTCTCAACCCTCCTTTTTGCCCTGGCAATGGAGCCCCTGGCCACCCTCATTCGTGCTGATGATCGGGTCCAGGGCTGGAAGTGGAAAGGCTCTCATGAGGACAAAATTGCCTTATACGCAGACGATGTCCTACTCTTCCTCGCAGAGCCAGCCCAATCCGGCCCCAGATACCTACAAATACTCCGTACCTTCGAGCGAGTCTCCGGCTTATGCTGGAACAGCGCAAAATCAACACTGGTGCCCCTGCATCTATCTAGAGAGTGCTTTGATTGGCAGTCTACCATCCCCATCAGACGACAATAGTTTAAATACTTGGGAATCTGGGTCGCCCTGCTCCCTGAGCTGGCCTGGGCGAGTAATATCACCCCACTAGTCACAAACGCCAAAATGACCTCCAGAAGTGGCAAGCCCTGCTGCTCAACCCATTAGGGAGAGTAGCACTTTTTAAAATGATGAATCTTCCCCGATTTCTCTACGTCATTCAAAATACCCCATTCCATATTCCCCGGCACTGGTTCAGGGGGTTGGACAGTTTGATCGCGAGGTTCCTCTGAAGTGGTTCACGGCCACGCATGGCCCTCTCCCGCTGCCAAATTCCACCCTTCAACGGATGCATGGGTATGACAAACTTGTATCTATACTACTTAGCAATCTGCCTCCTAGTACTGCACGATTGGTTCAATGGGGGCTGGTCTGACCCCGCCTACAGGACTGGGTTAAGGGATCTGGGACTCTCTCAGGTCCAGACTATGATGTACGGGGGACCCATCCCCAAGACCTTTCCCACAGTAACCCACGCAGATCTGCTAGCCTGGCATGCCTCCCTGCGTCATACCCAATGGGGGAATAGGCTGACCCAGCAAACACCCCTATGGCAAGGCACATGGCTACATGAAGTGGGGGGCCTAGAGGGTTTCCAGGGCTGGGATCTTATTGGTATCTCGCAACTCGGCGACATTTGGATCGGCGACCATATACGTTCCTTCTCGGACCTTCAGACCAGACACTCACTCCACCCGTCACAGTTTTATAACTACTTACAACTCTGCCACGCACTCAGCGTACATATAGTAACAGCCACGTTGCTTCCAGAGCACAGCCCCTTAGAAGCTCAAATCACAATGGGGGACTTGGGGAGAGGGGGGGTATCACGCATTTATCGCTCCTTAACTAACAATGGTCTCACCTCCCTTGACCCACTGAGAACTAGATGGGAGGCCTGGCTAGGTGCTCTGGAAGACGATGACTGGAGAGATGCCTTGATGGCCCCCAAGACCATCACTGTCTCAGCCAGACTCCGCTTGGTCAAACTATACTACCTACATACCTATTATCTCCCCCTGTCCGCGTACATAGGCAGGCCTAATGCCACACCCATCTTGTACACGATGTGGGGCTGAGCCCGCTGATTTTTTCCATATGGTATGGTCTTGCCCCCTCATAGCTTCCTATTGGGAGGTACCTCACAACCCCTTGAATATACTACTAGGGGTCACAGACGGGCTGGATAGATCTAGAGCAGACAAGTTATTCTTAGGCACCGCCCTTGTGGTGGCCAAGCGAGACATTGCAATGGTATGGAAGAATCCCGTCCCGGCTAACTTAACCAAATGGCGCAAAGGAGTAGACTCGTGCGCCACACAAGAACTGCCACTGTACGAGGCCAGGGGATGCCCGGCCAAGCATCGGAAAATTTGGGGCAAATGGTTGGGAATGGTGGGTTAATCAGTCCCGCTGTCTTTTCTGGGTCTATTCTTATGTATCATTCGGAGGGCGGAGATACGGCAATGTATACCAACATAATAATGTTTTAGTCGCCTAATGTCATCTGTAATTATGCTGGTATAAATGCTGTACTGTTTATACTCAGGTTCTATTATTGTCTTTTCACAAAATTAATAAAATTGACTATCAAAAGAAAAACCTGCACAGGGACTCCTTGGCTTATCATAGCCAGGTTTCGAAGAATCGTGCCTTCGTATTGGTTTAAAAAGTACCATTGCTAAATGGTTATATACTCCAGTGCATATGTAAGAACCAGAGGGATATTTACTCTGTAAATTCTACTAAGTGTTTAAAATGTCTCCCTTCAGAAAATTTATAAACAGATTTAATGCTGCCATATTCCCTAAGGCCTTGTTTCCTAAATGTTTAAAATGAATATTATCGAGACTGGGAGTCTTTTCCTGAATACATGTATGATTTTACCATTTCAATTGGTGTTCTACCTATGTACCAACTAAAAGGGTGACAATGCTTTCTTCCCTTAAAATCCATTATTTTGGCCATAGT